>JARUPZ010000011.1:6959218-7274739 GCA_031213475.1 Nereocystis luetkeana | reverse complement strand
CCCAAACCCGACACGCACCGTCTCGGGATTGTGGGGATGCGACGGTCTACGGTCCATACGACTACGGCCATGGGTGATATCGAGTACATTTCTCCTACCGAGTACACCCTCCCCCCTTCCACCCCCCCTGCAAACCTCTCCCAAGCGTCCTCTCGAAAGTGGTGCGTGGTCAATGGTTGAATGACTAGGGCAAGCAACATACGAGTATGCCCCCCTGCTCCCCCCCCCCCCCCCAAACCCCCTCCCTCTCTCTTCCCCCTGCAGCCGCCCCCCCCTCGCCTGGCGGATATCGTTCCCGTTGGCCTCCACCAGCATCTCGGCAGCGTTGTCGTCGACGTCCATCCCCTCCATCTTCGCCACGGCCTTGACCCGCTTCGCGATCGTCACCTTCACGGGGCGTGCGAACCGCAAGTCGTAGCAGTGGTTCACCAGCGACCTGCGGGAGACAGGGGACAGGGGACGAGGGGGGGGGGGGGCAGGGGATAGGGGACACGGGGGGGGGGGGGAAGGGGATAGGGGACACGGGGGGGGGGGAGGGGAAAGGGAACACGGGGGGAGCAGCGGACAAGGGACGGGGGGAACAGAGGATAGGGGAAACGAGGGTAGCAGGGGACAGGGGACACGGGGGGGGGGATAGTGGACACGCGGGGGGCAGGGGATAGGGGACACGGGGGAGGCACGGGATAGGGGACACGGGGGGAGCAGGGGGCAATGGGCGCGGGGGGAAACAGCAGACAGGGGGCACGGAAAGAGCAGGGGGAAGGGGGAGACAGGGGACAGAAGACAGGGGGAGACAGGGGACATGGGGGAACAGGGGTAAGGGCGAGGTGTGTCCGGTAAAAGGGGATATGGGAGGGGAAGGGGGGGGTGGGGGGGGGGGGGGGGGGCAAGGTCCATGATTTTGTTCTCGCGGCTACAAAACACAGGGGAATATGAAACATCCCGGGCCTGCTTCAAGTCTCTCCCTGCCTGCTGCCCAGACTGGTATTCAGACGAATGCCTAAAAATTCTCGAGCAAAACAACAACAACAACAAAAAACAAGGCTTGTGTTCCCTGGTCGGGTCACAAACCCCGGGACAGGTCGGGTCGGGTCGAGCAATGACAGCCTGACCCGATCCGCGAGAGTTCGAAAACCTCCCAGCCGGGCCCAACCCGACCAGACCTGACCCGACCCGACCCGACCCGACCCGTGAAATTTCGAAAATTTCCTGACCCAAGCCGCGGGTCGGGTCATGACCCGTCAACAACGCAAAGGGTCTGACCTGATCTTCTGGTGCTGTCGGTCGTTACAAATGGCGATGATCGGCACCTTGGTCCTCTTGATGAGCGCTATCAGCTCCTGAATGCCCCCCCGGTCCGACCCCCCATGCCGTCCACCTCGTCCATGATCACCAGCTGCTTCAAGAAGCCCCCCCGCCGTCTCCGCCGCCGCCGCTTTTGCCCCGCGCTTAGAGCTGCTCGGCTCGAACGAGAGAACCTGCCGCGCAAGAAAAAAAAATGAGAGGGAGACGAGGGGAGCTGTTGTGCTACTACTGCTGCTGCTGTTGCTGTTGCTCTTGTTGCTGCTAGTTCCGCCGCTGCTGCAACTGATGATGATGGTGGTGGTGGTGAGGGTGGTGGTGCAGCTGCTGCTACTATTAATACTGTGGCAGCTGCTGCTACTGCTACTGCTACCGCTGCTGCTGCTGCTGGTGGTGGTGGTGGTGCTGCTGGTGCTCTTTATGTGTTGCTGTTACTGTTGCTACTGTTGTGGCTCCTGCTCCAGCTGCTACCATTGGTGGTGGTGCTGCCGCTGCTCCCGCTGTTACCATTGGCGTTCCTACCGCTACCGCTACCGCTGCTGCTGCTGCTGCTGCAGCTGCTACCGCAGGTAATTTTCGTTGTTGGCGTGAACTAAAACATGTCAGCTTTTGTCAAGACGGCGATCGGCCGGCCCACAGGGGATGTCGACTGCCACCGTAACTTTCTGAGCCGTCGGGGAGGGGGGGGGGGGGGGGAGGTGTACTCTACGGGAGAGATGTACTCGATCTCCTGCATGGCCGTAGTGCGCGGGCGGGAGCGGGGGGTATAACTGCGACAGCAATACAAGCACTCCCGTCCGTAGGCGTCAAGAGCATCCGACAACTACTGGAAGAAAAACAGGCAAAAACACAGAACTAAGATACCGCACTGCTGTGGGGAGTAGATCGCCTCGCCTCGCCTCGATGAGTGCCACAATGAAGCACCACCTTGCGCTCCTCTCCGATGTGCTCCCTCCAGGCATCGGAGGGATGCGAGGGTCTATGGTCATACGACTACGGTCACTCACGACATCAGTACACCCAGCCCACCCCGACCGACCTATCCTTCCCGATGTCAAAACACAAAAACAAACGCCGCCAAGAGCTCCCTGCTCCGTCCCGCCATTGCAGGGATGCGAGGGTTGACGGTCATGCGACTACGGCCACGCGTGATATCAGCACCCCCCCCCCCCCCCTCCCCATTACCGCCTCCACCACTACTACCACCACCATGCCTGACTTCTCCCCACCAGCCCCTTGACCCACCTTATTACCGATGACCCAGGCGAGATCGACCGCGCACACAATCACCACCACTAACCACTCGACCCACCTTGCTACCTAGGACCGCGGCGAGCTCGACCACCAACACCACCACCACCACCACCACCACCCCCACCACCACCGCCGCCACCCCTCCGTCCCACCAACCTCTCGACCCACCTTGTTACCGATGACCGAGGCGAGCTCGACCGAGAGGGAGCTCTTGTTACGCGTGTCGCTGGCGTTAAGCTCCATGACGTGGTAGCCCATCTCCTTCGCGACAAGGGTTGCCGTCGAGGACTTACCAACGCCGGGGACACCCGAGAGGAGTGCGGCACGCGCGCCCGGGTTGTCTTTTTCCCTGGATGGCGTTTTTTGGCGGTTTGGGAAAAGGGCGCGTGGGGGGGGGGGGGGGGCGTCAGGAGGAGGAAGAACTGGTGTTAGGAACAGCGTCAGCAGTGACGACGACGGTGATGGCAGCAAAGGGAAGAGCAGCAGCAGCAGCAGCAGCAGAAGCAGCCGAAGGAACAGCAGCGGCAACAGCAGCCGCGGCAAAGAGCAGCAGCAGCAGCAGCAGCAGTTCTTCAAGAGGGGCTTCCTCGCTGGGTGACCGTAATGGTGATGATGATGAAGATGTTAGCAACAGCACCAACAGCGGCAGGGGGGGGGGGAGGGACAGCAGAAGGAGCAGAAGCAGCAATAGCAGTAGTAGCAGCAGCAGCAGCAGCAGCAACAATATCAAGCAACATCAACATCAATGCGCCAAGGTCTACACGCCCACCCACCCCGCCGTCCCAGCATTGTAGGGATGCCAGGGTTTATTACAGCCATGTACGATGACATGAGTACCCCCCCCCCCACACCCCCCTTCCCTGCCTGATCGTTTAGAACCCGATGTGACCCGTCCCGGCATTGTAGGGATGCGAGGGTGTAAGGTCATACGACTCCGGCCATGCATGACATAAGCACCCGCCCCCCCCCAAACCATAGCCCCCCCCCCCCCGCCCCCCTAGTACTCTCATTGCTGTCTCTAGAAATGCCTACACCGGAAATTAAATCAACTCATTGAAGCTGTCGTCCATATGCAAGTCCGCCTCAAAAGCGGTTCTTAGTGCAGCTCACCCTTCATGCGACTCGCCAGACACCTCACGGCGCTTCGCGCTTGGTACAAGCAATGTCTGCCTGGTCGGTGAAAACCCGACATGCTCCGTCCCGGCATTGTAGGGGTGCGAGGGTCTATGGTCATACGACTACGGCCATGCATGAGATCGAGTACATCTCTCCTATCGAGTACACCCCCGCCCCCCCTGGTCATACGACTACGGCAATGCATGACAATGAGTACACCCCCCCCCCCGCCCCCCCGCGACAACAATGCCTTTCTCTCACCATTGGAGGCTTGCCACCGGAGGATCCGAGATGCCACCTTTCCCAGTTCTGGAGCCACGTCTTGAGTTTCTTCACCTGCCCTGCGTGCCCGATAACCTCGGACGAGTGCCGCGGTTTGTGCTTGTCGACCCACATCTGACCGGGTGTGCTTGGCACCGCCGCCGGCGCCGCCAAGGTCTTCCGAAATAGAGCGAGTACAGAACGGGGGGTGGAGGAGGGGGGGGGGACGGGGGGTGGACGGGGGGGTGGAGGAGGGGGGGGGGCGTACTCATTCTTTGCTTGCCTTCAGTCGTTTGACCATTGACCACGCATCCGTTTCGAGACGGAGCATGACAGGGGGGGGGGGGGGGGATACTCGTTTGCTGCCTGCCGTAGTCACTCGGCCATTGAACCACGTATCCCCATGTCGACGGAGGGGCGGGTGGTGGTGCTTTTTGTTGTTGCGGGGGTGTTATTGTCGCGCAATGGTTGACGCGTGCGGCGCTACGATAGAGGCACTACTATTGTACCTTTTGTTGACCAAAAAATGGTACTGCTGTACCTTTCTTCGGGCAGGGCCATAAAATATTTCAGACTCGACGGGTCTCCTCACCTCCAATACTTCCCCCGCTGTTTGAAAACCCTGTTTCGTGTTTTCGAACATCACTCGTTCTTAGCACCTAAAAAAACGCCATTTTTTTTTCTTCGTTTTTTTTTTGGGGGCGCAGGCAAACACCAAATACGGAGCGCAAGTAATACCGGCACCATCAAACATGCACATACAACCTATCAGCAAGCAAACGAATATCTCCCCCCCTGCCTGGTCGGTGAGAAACCAGACGTGCTCCGTCCCGGGATCTTAGGGTCGCGAGGGTCCATGGTCGTACGACTACGGCCATGCATGACATGAGACCCCTGCCCCCCCCCCCCTCTCCTTTACGCCGAACGCAACACAAGACCACCTCACTCACTCTCGCCGGAGACTTTCCGCTCGCCTTCGCCTTGCTCGAACCCCCGCCCGCTACCGCCGCCGCGCCGTACGGGTTTGCCATCGCTCCAGAAGGCTTTTTCGCCGCTACCGCTCCGTACGGGTTCGCTACCGCCGCTCTGGCCGCGTAAGGGTTCACCACAGCAGACGCCTGTCGAAAATGCAGCAGCAGCAGCAGCAGCAGCAAGCGAGCGGCACAGGGAAACACATGAACGAAAAAATAAAAATGGGATTGAGGAAGTCCCGTCCCGTGCAGTCCCGTGACCGACGGGCGGTCACGGGAGCGACGGCATCGGGCCTCCCGATGCCACGTGCCAACCTGGGGGCGCGCGCCCAAGAGCACCCAAGGAATCACACGCACGACAGATCCCGGTCTATCTGTCTGCAGCAAATCACATCATCATCTAGAGCCCCAACCTTGCCGTTATGAGGTGCTGTGCAGGATCTGAACACAACAGATCAACGCCTCCAACCATTGGGAAGCATGCCCCAGATCACGCAGGTTATATCGGGCTCCCATCCGGCAGCATGAGCTGCTATTACGGGGGACCATAGTAAATAGGACCTACGGCTACGACAAAAAACCTGGTATATATTTCCCTATTTTTCCTAACAAAAATTTGGTCCCATCTACCATGGTCCCCCGCAATATAATTCCAGCCCACATACACCAGTAGATACGGCCATAGTGTCGGAGCAGCCCATCCCTATTCCCATTTACCATGCATACATACGTCTGCCTCAAAACACAAAACACGCTCACGCTTGCAACCCCAAAGCGTTTCGCCGCCCCCCCCCCGAGCCCGATCGCCGAAACAAACGCCACCCATTGCATAAAAAACCACCACCTTGCTCGCGCCCGACGCCCCTGATTCCCCCCCTCCTCCTGCTCCTGTTGCCGCCGCTGCCGCCGCCTTTGCGGTCGATCCCGATCCCGACCCCAATCCCGATCCCGATCCCGAAGACCCTTCGTGGGGGTTGGACTTCCGGAGCATCTCGAAGAGGTCGTCTTCGTCGATGATTTTGGTCTTGAGCTGCTTGGCCTTCCTGTACTTGCTGCGATCGGAGTTTTCACGGGCGGCGAGGGAGAGGTGCCAACTCGTTAAAATCATCTCGCCGGCAGTCTCGAGTACACCCCCCCCCCCCCCCGGCCTCGTAAGTCTTCGCTCAAACTCCCTTGAGACTATTCAGAGGGGCGGGAAAAAAATGACGACACGTAACATGAAGTGACAACTACAGCACATGCCGCTGAGACCTTGGGGGCTACAGTAGTAAAAAAACACATCGCCGAGGACTCGGTAGACTTACGAGCTACTGCTGCTGCTGCTGAAGTGTCATACAACTCAAGGAGTCGAGCGGGACGGCCGCGCCACGGGTCCTACCCGCCACCGCTCGGCGCTTACGGTGCTCGTGGACGGTCCGTAACAACACCAAAGTCGCCATAGACTTGGTCGGCTGTCCCTTGCATCACTTATATCCATCCCCTTGGATAGGCGACAAGAAAAAGGGGTCAAGAGCCTCGCCCAGATTCTTTCCTACGTACAAAGCTGTTCTTTCTCACGTCGAGTAGACCATGATCTATCTATCTATCTATCTATCTATCTATCTATCTATCTATCTATCTACCTACCTACCTATTAATATTTGTAGTAGATCCTATATTTGCCGTCACGATATGTCGTGCAAAGAGCTGCGCTATACAGCAGCAGCAAGAATTCTCGCTCAGAACTTCGCTCAAGAGTCTTTCTTTCCCCCTCACGCAGCCTTGCACGAACCGGACGGACCATCTATAGACCCTGTATGCCGTGAGAGACGTGGTGCAAGAGCCGCATCACGCAGGAACCACAGGGGGAGACATAATTAGCATGGGTCATGAGGCATCATGGAGGTCAGGGATATACCGACCCCGAAACATCCGCTGTTCGACACCATGCCGATGTGCCCGACGCGCGAAAGAGCCCTGCCTTGCAGTCTCGCCATGTATGCGAGACACGTCCAGTCTCAGCAGAGCAAAAAAAAAAGGAAAAAAAAAAGAAGAAAAGAGTCGCGCCTGCAGGTTCGTTCACCCCCAGTCTCGCTTGCCTATCTACGAATTTCGCTCACCCAGCCTCTCGCCCACAGCCTCCTCCCATCCAGCAGTTCCTCTTATCACCCTTCCAGGGGTTTCGCTACCGCAGCAATGTCGCCTACAGCCTCGCTCACAATGGCGCTCACTCAAAAGTACCGCTCACAGTCTCGCTCGATCGGTGGTGATCGTCCTATATAATAGACCCCCACTCCCTCCCCCCACCTCCCCATCCAGTCCAAGCGCGATCATTTTCAGGACGACACGGCAGCACGACAGCAACCCGCCGGCCGCAGGGGGGCAATCTACTACAGTAGGCTTACTACTCAGTCAGCGATGACCGAGTGGTCCAGACCACCAGCTTATCTTCTCTCACCAACATACCACACCTCGACCCGACGGAAGCAGGGCCTGGCATCAGCGACAAAGTCGCCGGCAAAAGGCGGAGCTCTTCGGCACAAGATACTCCTGTCGCTGGTTTGCTCGATCGCATCTGATGTTTCAGACACAGGAGATGTTCCCACCGCTGTGGGACACACCCGGTACGTATCGATCGCAACCCGATCTATTACGATACCGCACCGGATTTTTTAACCTCTTGCCGTCGCGCAAAAAAACATCGCTTACGAACGACGAACGTACTTTTTAACTTTTCCAGGAACGCACCTGCCCTCCTCCGGGGGCCGTCCGTCGTCCAGCACCGAACCCAGCATGAGGTACGCCGTCCTGCTGCTCACAGAGCCCGTCACCTTGCCCCCGTACTGATCGAAGCAGGCGAAATACAAGGGGTAACAAATATCAATCGCCGCCGTGTTAGGATGCTAGACAGACTGTTCCCGTCTCTGACGGGGAGCATAGCAATCAGAACCGAACACGGTGTGCAAACGTAAGGGATATACGTGGTTTTTGGCTTCATCGTGGGTTCTGATTCTTATATCATAAGCCCACCCGTACTAGATACTACAGGCCAAGAGGTAACTCGTTCGCACCAGGTTTCTACCTTCCGCATGCGACCCCCCCCCCCCGCCTCCAACTTTAAATAGGTTGGGTTGGCGTCGGTTGGCAACGACACTGTAAAACATGCCGCTCACTACGTGAGCTAGACAACCAGGGTACCGTTTTTTTTTTTTTTTTTTGGCGGTCGCCCACAGCTGGTTGTCGAGTTAGATATCGTTTGTGCGAGGTGAACAACCTTTACTCCGCACAAGTGGGAATGGTCGTATCACGTAGTGTTCAAGGTAAGGCACCCAAGAGGCAGTTACATAGTACTCCCATTGCTGTCTCTGGAACTGGCTACACCGAAAATTTAATCAACTCATTGAAGCTGTCATCCATATGCAGGTCCGCCTCACAAGCGGTTCTTAGTAGGATGCAGCTCATCCTTCATGCGACTCGTCGGCCACGTCATGACGCTTCGCGCTTGCTGCAAGCAATGTCTGCCTGGTCGCTGAAAACCCGACATGCTCCGTCCCGGCAATGTAGGGATGTGAGGGTCTATGGTCATGCGACTACGGCCATGCATGAGATCGAGTACATCTCTCCTATCGAGTACACCCCCCCCCCCGTCCTCCCCGTCCTCCCCACCCCTACACCCTCCGATCGGCAGTCTTGCGCATCACGTGCTACAACGAGACCCATCATCGCTCCCTCTTCCCACCTATCCTCGCCGAAACCCAACGAAAAAAAAAAGTGTTTCTCGCGCGCCTACGTGTGTCTTATCCCGCCAAGAAAGGCAAGCGCGCAACAGGGTATCGACGCAGTGTGGGCAGCTACCACACACCCCGGAGCAGCGCCAAGTGACCCCCCAACCACCCCTCACCCACCCGCCCACCACTCCCACCCACACGCCCCGGCGCCCCCGCCCCCACCCCAAAGCTTCCTCCTTCACTCACACCCGGACCCTTGCACGCTACACGTAACCGCTGCGTGTCTGTGGCGCGCCGCATGCGCACCCACCCACCTGCTTGATCAGGTCCTCCGCTGCCTCCCTTCCAAGGGAGTCCAGCACCCCGCTCACCACGAACGTCTTCCCCGCGAGGCAGTCCTCCGCCCCCACCGGAACCTCCTTCCTTCCCTCGTTCGGGGGCGACTTCCGGCCCCCGCCCATCCACGGTGGTCGAAACCCGCCCCCACTGGCGCTACCGGGCGTCTTCTTCTTGGCGCTATCGCCACCGGCACTCGACGCCGTGGAGAGCTTGGCGCGGGCCCCGGCGACGGCGGCAGCGGCGATTGCGGCGGGGGTGGGAGTCGATTTCTTGTGAGGCCGAGGCGTGTGCTCTTCTTTCTCCTCCTCGTCGTCGTCGTCGTCGTCGTCGTCATCGCTGGATGTGCCACCGAGTTCCACGACTTCCTTCTTGTTGTTTCCGGCTCCGGCCCCGGTGGATTTGCGTTTGGGCGCGGCCCTGCCCTGGGAAGGGGTAGCGGAGGAGAAGTGTTTCGAGCTCGTGGGCTCCTCCTCCTTCGTTCGATGGCCGGTTTTGGTGGTGGTGGTGGTGGTGGTGGTGGTGGTGGTGGTGGTGACGGCGGCGGCGTCGCCGGCGTCGCTGTCGTCATCGTCGCTTTCAATCACCACGGCCCGTTTCCTGTTGTTTTTCTTTGGGGTGGCTTCCGAAACGGCACTAGTTTCGCCACCTCTCTTGGACGACGACAGCGTCTTCTTCGGTCCGGAGGACGCGGAAGCGGAGGAGGAGGAGGAGGTTAGCTTCCGCTTGTGGGACTTCCTAGCAGCATTGCTTTCCTCTTCATCCTCCTCCTCCTCCTCCTCCTCGTCATCGTCATCGTTCTCAGCAGCATCGCTATCCTCTTCGCTAGCATCTCCCTCGCTGAAATTATCGTCATCGTCATCGTCGCCCCCACCTCCCCCCCCTCCACCTCCTCCATCGCTCTCCTCCTCGGCTTCCTTATAGTCGACCACCTTCGTAGCCCTCCTTCTAGCCCCAGTCCTCGTCGGCGGCGACGACGCCTTCCCTGGGGACCCTTTCCCCTTGGCCTTCGCAGACGCCGCCCCCTTCCTGGAGACAGGGGACGGCGAACCCCGCCCCCCCCCCCCCGACGACGCCCTCGAAGATCTCGACGACGGCCCCGCCTCCTCAACCTTCGACTCGCGCTGCTTCCTCTGCGGGGCGGGAGACGACCGCACCGCCGCCACGGTAGACCGAGCGGGGCTCTGCACCGCCCTCGGAGCCCCATCGCTGTCGCGGTCAATGTTAACACCACCGCCGCCACCGCCGCTGCCGCCGCTGCTGCCAGCTTTTGATTTCGACCCCTTTCCCTGTTTCTTGGCGCTCGGCGCTGCCTTCTTGGAGGGGCGAGGGACCACTTCCACCGAGTCATCGTCATCCTCATCGTCGTCGTCGCTGTCGCTTATGCTTCGAGAGGCACTTTTCCCACGCGACGGCGGCGTCTTGTCCTTGGGCGATTTCTCCACGCTAGTTTGAGACGGGGCGGGGACGGGGAAGCGAGGGGGGGGGGGGGGGGGATTGGGATTGGGATTGGGATTGGGATTGGGGTCGGGGGGCGGAGTAGGGGAGACGGGGCGTGTGGGTAGGTGTCGCGATGGCGCGATTGGAGGGGGCGGTGAGTGGCATGTCCAACGAAGCAGGCAAGGGAAATAGGGGTGAGCTGTCAGGGGGCACTTTGTGTCATTCCAGGTACTACTGTATACACGCACACTACCTGGTTCGTATTGTAGCAGGGGACTAGTGTGCGATGACTTCGCTGTATACTGGTCGACTGGTGCTGCTGGACCGCCGGCACGTACATATGTCGCCACTGCAGTTGTTGTACACTACAGCAGCACCAGCAGCAACAAGTGGGCACCACTACAGCGCAACGGCGGAGCCTTCATCTCAGGCCCCCGTCGACGCTTCACCGGAAAGCCTTCGCGACAGGAACAACAACAACGACGACAACCACAGTAGTGCCACAGTCGGGCGCACTCGTACGTACGTGATGCGGCTGTATTCCGCGGCACCTGAAATACAGCACCCGTAAATCCGTCATGCATCGGAAACTTGTCCAGAAGTGCTTGAAAAAAAGGATGCCGTTGAAGGGAGGGTTTTTGTTACAAAAGTGCGAGGGATTTTTTCCCGATATATACTTCGTGAATACCAGGGTACGTAGTGAGATTATTTCCGGCTTCGGCTCACGGCGGCCACCCCCTCCCTATCCGGAACTATTAACTCTAACCCTAACCAGAGAAAGGCCTTATGGCTTGCTTGGTGTGCCAGCTTGTCGTTGCTCTTGGAAAAACCCTACATGCTGTTCGGGCACTCCTACAGCGAGGGAGCTTGCCCATACACGGGGGGATTTTCGGCGGTACCCTGCTGGTATACCTGTACTATATTATAGTACTATTAATACTGTGGGTTTCAGTTTCTCGACCAGACCGTTTGGAATGCAAGGCCCGTGCCTCGCACACACACTCTCGTCTCCATCATCGTAGATGGGTCGTTTCGTGGGATCGTCCGTACCGATCCTGTAGCAGAACCTGGCGTGTCCTACATAAAGTGCCATAGACGTCGAGTCGAACCGGGGGTCCTCCCCACAGCAGTACTGCTTAATTATACGCGTACAACGCACCAGAGGCACAACAACGGAACGCTGTACCTGTGGTACCGGTACTTTGTATCATACTTTTGATACCGCAAATATTGCTGTTGTAACATCACCCCGTGAGAGTAGCTTGATTCGTACAGGTCCGCACTCGTATATAGTTTTCGATCAATGAGGCCATGAGGCCTCTCTGCTGCGGCATGAGATCACACCCATACATGCCGACCTTTCTCTCATCTCAATGTCGTCGCTCGCTCGACTCGTATCCTTTCCGTGGGTCCCTTCTCTTCCTTTTTGTCTCCAAACTTGTACGAACGTAGCCTACAACATGAGTTGTGTTTCTGCTACTGTCGGTAGTCCCGTGGGAGCGTCGTCGTGTACGATTTTCCAAACCCTGCCGACAGACATAAGGCGCCTAGGTAGTACCAGGTATGCGATTGTGATCGTGAGGCACCAGGGACGCGTTTACCTGCCTTTCGTGGCGTGTCTCCATGCTGTTCTTCCGGAACTAGCATGCGCTCACCTCGTGCGTGAGGGGCGAAAAACGCGGAGCTTTTTACACTATTAACCTCTTCAGGACTGCAGTCTCGTTTTGGGGACAATTTGGGACAAAACTACTTGGAATTTGACTGGTGTGTCCCCAAAACGGGACTGGAGTTCTAAAAGGGTAAAATATGCCTCCCAACACGACCTTTTCCCAGATACCGCAGCCCGCAACCCATCCCGGGTTACCATAAGCTTTCGCCTAACGAATCACGCATGACGTCTGCCACAGCAGTCGGCATGTCCTTCACGTTTCGCTTGGTCCTCGCCCCCCCCCCCTACGTACGGTTGTTCCTCGAACACAGAAGTGATGACTATTATACCAACATTAATATGAATATTATACTTCGTACCTGGTACGAGTACTCGTAAGTGACAATGAATACCAGGTACTGGTACTATTTATAGTTCAGTACCAGCAGTAGTTTGTCCCCTAAAAAAACATGTCAATTTTTTGAATTTTCGAAACAATTTTCACACTCCCGCAGGCGGCTCGCGGAACACATGCTCTTGGGCGAAGGCTTGCCACCCTGGCAATGACCCATGATGCTGGTGAACCTTTGAGCGCTACGCTTGGTGGGGAGGGTCGCGAGACAAAGGTGACACGTAGGTGCAATGACCCAAATACCGAACCGCTAAGGTACTTCGGAGGAGTGCCGGGCACGGCAAGAGGAGGGAAGCGCGGTCAAAATTGCAATTCAAAAATTAAAATTTGGCCAACCAGCTGCGCTAAACATAGTAGTAGTGCTGGTGCTGCCGTCTCAAGAGCACAGACGTGCTCACCTCTAGCAGTGAGGAGAGTGGACACAGGGAAGCAGCAGCAACGGGCGAGCCAGGGCACACTCCCGGGCATGCTGGGCGTGCCGTTGCGAATCTCACCTCATCTTGCTGACGCCCTTGTTTCTGCTTGGGCTGGCGTTGCCTTGACGCTTGTTAGTTCGAGCAGACATGTCCGCACCAGCGGCAGCAGTAGCAGCAGTCTTGCCGCCTCCTTTAGCAGTCGACTTGCCCGCTGCACTTTTTCCTGGCGGTGGCGTCTTGGCCTTCGCCGCACTCCCCCCTCCACCCCCTCCTGCCGCAGCCTTGCCGAAGAACGATCGAATATCCATGGCACGAAGCAATGAGGTTGTTGGTGCCGAGAGCCGTCAATCGATCTAGAATCGATACGTCGATGCTCGAGCACGGTTTTCCATTTTGTTTTTCGCCTTTGCGGTACGGGATCCGGCGGGTCGTGGATCCTGGATCTTGGGTACGAATCATACGAATCACAATCCGGGTCGTGATCAGTGGCATTGAATTGGCCACTGCCGGCCTAACCGAAACGAAGCATTGCCTCGGCGTTACACTGTACTCGGAGCGCGAGAGCTCGTCAATGCCAACGTTGCCGTCATCATGGCTCCACGATATTCCTGGATTTTCCGCAGTACCAGGTATACTTCCGTGGACTTTGGGCGCCAGAAAGCTGATAGAAGTTGCCCTAACTGCCCCGGCGCCACGCCTAATAATACTGTACAATGTGACTCTCGGTATTGCGCAATGAGCAGAGCGGGCGGCCAGAAAGATAACCGGCACCCCAACCTATTGTACGTCGACATACGAATATCAGGTACATGTCACGTGCGGCACATTCGTGATACGTATATGGCACGCAAGCGCGCGGTAAACCCCTCGAAAAAAAAAGTCCCCTCGTCCCCACAAATACCGTAACGCACTACGATGATACGATGATACCACTCTGTCCGGCGTTTACTATTCACGCGGCCCTTACATTTCTGGATAGAGGTCGGTAATAATTTACTACGTAAGCGGTCCAGGAATTTCTGGACAAGTGATAATACTCAGGACAGAGTGGTAATCTCTTAATGATATATAGGTACCCCTGATGTATTGAAAATAGAGTTGAGCTGATGCCCGTTGCTGTTTTTTTTTTTGGAAACTATCAAAGGGGGGGATATCCCCGGATTTTTTAGGCAAATTGGGGTATAGGAAAAACACGCCCGCGGGAGGCGTTCTCACTTGCCCCGACCGGCTCCGGATTCAATTCCGACGCGCTGGCAAGGTGCCCGCAGCCCATGCCGAGCATGCCCGCCTTTTTTTTTTTTTCGAGCACGTCGTTGGGGCAAACGCCACCGCCGCACAGGAGGGGGCAACAGTCAAAATAGTTCCCCTTTTGACCAAATATTGCGGGGGTATGCCCCCGCAAGTCTACAAAAATGGTGTAGTAATAACCCTGCGTGACCGCCATCTCCCCCCCTTTGGCGTAGTCCCTACCCCGCGATGACCGCTCATCACAGCCCCAGAAACAGGTATACACAAATGTACACGTCACCCTACTATACAGCAGCCCGAACAGCCCAAGGGCGGAACATCCAGCAGTTGCGAGCAGTTTCCATCGAAATTCGCGGAAAACACACAGAAAACATACCCACTCAGATCTTTACATTTTACAAAAACATATTACGGGGGACCATAGTTAATAGGACCAAATAAAATATTGTTCGTAAAAATAGATCAATATGTATATTTGTAGTATGTATACCATAGGTCCTATTAACTATGGTCCCCCGTAATAGTAGATCTTTACAAAGTACCAAATCAAATCGGAAAAAAGAAAGGGGGTTGGTGGGTGTGGGTGGGTGGGTGATGATGGGAGTGGGTCTCGTGTGTACCAGGTCTATAATCAGGCACCACGAACTTCCCAGCAGAAAACAACACACGACAAGAAACCAAGCAATACAACGAACACGCACACCCGGCAGCAGATAACGGCGCACGGGTACATGCATACATGGGCAGGAAGAGAAACGACACAAACTCTTAACACATATGAGCGAAGAAAAGGGGAAAACAAGCCGACCACAAACAAACAAAAGAAGCAAAACAGAGAGAGGCCGCAAACACGGTAGACCCAACCAAACAGAACAGTAAATACATCAACCGGCGGCGCCAGCACTCTCGTACGAACACCGCTGTCGTCGTGTCAGAAATTTCCTTCCGTTTCTTTTCGTTGTTGTTGGGAATATGGCGCTGTGCAGAGTGTCTCAATATTATAGTCCTGGTACATACGCCCCATTCCCATAATCACCCACCCACCCATCCCCTTTTTTTTCTCCCGATTAGATAAGGTACGCTGCCAAGATTTATACTGGTATGTTTTTGTTTAATAATGTAAATGTTTGATTATGTATGTTATTTGTTGCCCTGTGTGTTTTCCCGCAAATTTCGATGGAGACTTCTCGCAACTGCTGGATGTTCCGCCCTTGGGATGTTCGGGCCGCTGTATAGGGTGACGTGCACAACACTTGTTTATACATGTTTCTGGGGCTGTGATGAGTGGTCATCGTGGGGTAGGGGCTCGGTCACAGGGGGGGGGAAATGATGGTCACACCGGGGTACGACATAAATCTAGTAGAGTTGCGGGGGCATACGCTCGCAACATCTGGTCAAAAGGGGGAATTCTTTTGACCCCGCCGGTGCGTCGGTATCGTTAGCCCCAACAACGTGCCCGAAAAAAAAGAAGAGAAGGCGGGCGTGCTCGGCATGGGCTGCGGGCACCTTGCCAGCGGGTCGGGATAGAATTCGGAGCCGCCGGTTGGGGCACGTGGGAACGCCTCCCGCGGGCGTGTTTTGCCTATAATACCCCCATTGGTCTAAAAAATCCGGGGATAAACCCCTCTTCGACAATTTCCCTATCTACATAGATTGTACCAGGCACCTAAATGCCAGGAATCTGTCTGTCGTGAAGATCTAGATCTTGAAATGGTAATCGGGAATCAATGATCCGCCCGAGGTGTAAATCTTGTGCAGCAAATTAAGTGAAATGGTATTTACCGCAAATTATAAGCTCTTTCTGACTGGAGCGCTGCTGTCTGTATCCAACGCCACGGCGGCAGTACATAGCGGGAAACGAAAGCTATACACTGCTGTCTGACGTGCTGTGGATATCTACATACCGTATGAGCATTGGCGAGGAGAGGTGCTGTAGCAATCGGCTACTGTTTTGCCCGAATGGCTTGCGGCACATCGTAAAGGAGACGTTACAAGCAGCAGCCACGAGCACAACCACGTCTGTCTTCCTTGCGCTTTCTACAAAATACAATAGTACTACAAGCAGTAGTTCGGGCTAGGCATGATAGCTTGAGGCAGGAGAAGAAGGATTCCTACCTACATCAAATTAAATGCCAGGAACATGGGTTCGACCAGCATTTTGATCGCGGAATGGTCGCGACTTTCGCCCCCCCCCGTGGCTGGTGAGGGGCCCTTCCGGATTCGCCCACGGAGGGCCCCGCAGAAGGCACCCTGCCGAAAGCCCGTTTTTACGCGATTTGGTTCAGCTATAAGCTAAAAATACGTTGGTTTTGGGCCGTATCTCAGAGGCAATGTTTTGGGTCAGGGGCGGTAGATTGACTCAGAAAATAGTCGAAGAGGCGAACAAAATGTATATTGATACAGGCGCGCACGGGATATTGCTGCTGTTGCCTCTCTTCTCATGCCCACGTTTCGATGGGTTTCCGTTGTGCTATAATGGGTTTATATGGAACGCGCGTAAATTGCTAAATATCCTCCCGACCGCGATCTTTACAGACTTCTGGGATCTCCATCAACCAGGAGAAATGTACCGCCAGGATCAGTGTAGTACTGCCAGTAAATATGACTCAGTAGGCAGAGACCTCCACAGCATATATATCTCAACCAATGAGCTCGATTGAGATGACCAGCACCAGCAACTGCCTAAATGGCCTCCGGGAGCGAACTCTCGCGAATTCCTGCTTTCGTGCGCCAAAGGTTGGCCTCATCTCGGGGCTGGTGCTGTCTCAGTTTTTCCAGTTTCAGCTCTATTCGATTCGCTCCATCCCTCCCTTGCGCTGTTGTCACCCCCTTCCCATGCTTCCCCTTCTTTTTCGCATGAAAAACAACAAAATGCGGCACGGGTACGCCCCAAATGGAACCTATATTAAGGAAGAGAGGGCTACCGTTTACCCTGGGAAGACATTGCATCTATATAGCCAGACTGTGCTGTTCGCGGATAAAGTGCCGCGGCTGCGGCCATAGAAAGGTGCACGGGATGCGACATCTTGAACCTCTGCTACCGCTGCGTCGGTACGTTTGAAACGTTCTGGCGTCCTCGGAAGGAGAGCATGCCAACTAAGCTATGTCGCCTGTGTCAGATAGATTCTTGAAGGGTATTAGGTGAGTAGTATACATACCGTATGCCCTTCGTGTCCGAAGCAGACTTTTGTTCCGGGTTCCGTCGAAGCTCCAAAATCGCGCGGTTACGGATAAAACAACCAGCAAGGAGGGAGGTTTGAACCTGTGTTCCAAACGTCCCCGTGATACAAAAACGGAAGCGACAACTCGGGGTTCCAAACGTCCCCGTGTTACAAAAACAGAAGCGACAGCTCGTGGCGAATTCCTCCCGTGTTCAGTCTACTCCAGCAACTCGTCATCATGAAACTTTTGGAGAGTTATGATCTGCGGCGAAATGCGCGCATACCCTCCAAAACCTAAGGGCATTTTGCAGGAATCATTTTCTTAGTGCTCCTTTTTCAGCGCTGGTCTCGCTGCAAAAGACACTCATCAAACTCCAATTCCAAGTACTTTATCCCCCAAAAACATGTCGGTGGAGTTCTTAAAGAGTTGAGCGCCGACGTGTCGGCCGCCGTGCCATGCGAGCCCGGGCATTTGCACAGTTTCATCCGAGGATACTCATGGTGATATACCGGTGCATCAGGCCAGACGCCAATTCTTTTGACCGAAGGGCGCCTCGAGTGATGACCCCAAAGCGCGCACCAGAGTTGGTCAGAAACCGCCCGCGTCGACGTGCCGGCTCTACTCCATCCACTGCGCTTGCCTTTTATTCAAACTCCTAGAGCTCGCTGTTCTTATCTAAAACCTCTCGCGATTGCTACTGTCGTCCTGTGGCGCAAGGTGTGCAACATTTCCTGGAAGCCGATCTTCCATCGGTATGCTACAGTTATCCTACTTGTTTGCTTGTTTGTTTGTTAGTTTTTGGCACCCGCTACGGTGGGGGAACGCACGCACATGTTCTTAAGCCCCTTCTCCACTTGAAGAGCTGTCTATGCCCCGCCAAAAGTTGTTGTGACAAGAGGTGCACGCTTAATTCGATGGAAAAATACACACACAGGATGGCCTGCGAGGGTATACGGCAAGAAACTGTTGCCGGGCAGAAATGGGGGATTCTTCAGTTTGAGGACCCCTGCGCCAGTCAGGGCATACTTAACTACAATAAAGAAAGTGCTAGCCCCATCGCGGCACGCATCGTTTTTCAAGGCCCACCCCGCTTTTGCTCCTGCATCCGTGGTGGCGTAGACTATAGTGGGTCGAAAGTTTTCCTCGAGGCCAAGAGTTTCACGAGGGAAACGTTTGGCATCGTTTCCTCCGGAATGCCGTCGTTGTCCCCACCGGCAATATCACACGCTGCTTTCAAATCTGCGCCGCCGTACCGCATGCCAAGCGATTGCGCAAAAGGTAGAGGGGGGGGCGGTGATGAGAGGACGGTCGAGAGGGAACGGGGGGGGCAAGGGGCGGGGAAGGAGGGGTCGCGAGCAAGTGCTCACTTACCAAAAACCATATCGACAGGTGATGAGAGGCTCGTGCTGTTGAAGGTCACAGCAGTTGCCTGTGACGCCCCGCAATCTACGTCGATATCACGTGCAATCACAGCTAACAACGTGGAATGCTCGATCTTACTACTAGTACAAAGCCAGTGAGTTCCTGGAGACGTTTTTCCCGACGAGCACAACTGTTGCATTGTTTCGCAACCAACGCCCCGGAGCACAACTGTCGCATTGTTTCGCAACCAATGCCCCGGAGCAACGCGCCACTGCAATACTTTCACGAAACGTGACGTATGCCTTAGAAACATCGGTTTGTCGTGTACATCGAACTTTTTGTAGTTGCCAACACAATTTGTGTCAGTCACGAATAGTGACACTAGTCTGCCCTTCTTGGATGCTCCAAACTCTGGCATTCTGTCCTCACTCACGGCAAAGTATCGCACAATTCGAGAGTGTGTAACGCTTTCATTTTCACATTTTTTGCAGCGTTTTTGGGGCTTGTTGAAAATCATCGTATTCATAGTATGTGGTGAGTTTTGTAGAAGAAGTGGTCCGGCTGATCGATTCCTGTTACACGCGCGGAGACGGCCGCACGCCATAAAGCGCTGGTAACATCCCCGGCGCGACTCACCCAAACTCCGAAGTTTAGTTTGCTCGCGCTCTTGCATTTCCGGCGTGCACCTAAACTTCTGCAAGATATTTTGTTCGAGCATCAAGACGATTTCATTCACTGGCGCCTCTAGTATGGTGCGTCTAGTGTCCTCTCGCAAGCTCGTAAAAACAGTCCTGCGAATTTCCAATGCGCGCGGCAGTTGCAACAGATACATTGAGTCGTCGTGTTTTGTACAGGGGGGGGGGTTACTCGATATCACGCATGGCCGTAGTCGTATGGGGGGGGGAGGGGGTTCTCATCGCAACAACAGCCATTCTATTGGGTATGGCCACGGAGGATCTCGATCCACCCTCCATCCCTGGGTTTCTGGGTGACTCTAAACCCTAGAATTTTTGTTGGACCACATAAGTCAGCCGCTATTTTAACACGCCGTGTTTGGGTCTTCGGCTGGTTCGTGCCTTAGCAGAGAGCGATCGATTCAACTTAGTGTCTCATCTACAGCAGCCTTTCCTCTTCAGATTGACCGTCTGCTCGTTCTCAACAGAGACCTGCACCTCGACGTTGAGGTTATTGAGGGGTCATAAAATGTCAAGATTTGGGTACGCACATTGAGCCCAAAACTAAGCCGCACCTGAACGTTCGCAGTTAACTTGCCGACAGCTACAGCTCCCCATAAGCAACCACAGCCCGCGAAATCGAGGTACGCTCTTCACGGGGTGTGTGAGGGTGTCGGTTGCGCCAGGCAGCAGTCGAAGGCGACCTGCAACGACTCACGAGGTATTCTCGTGACGTCGAAGTTGCAAGCCAGCAGCACTAAAACTCGCAAAATCGCTAAAAGTTTTGTTTTTACGCACGGGCATCTAGTGTAATGGATGCAATTCCGATGGGAAGAGGGCTTTCACCAAACGTCGGCTGGTCTCCTGGCGGCTCTTTTGAACTATTAATCAGACGTGCCCGAAAAAGCGCTGACAGGGCAATCACGCTTCCTTTACGCAGGGGTATCAAGTTTTTGGGCCCAAAAAGGTACAAAAATGGCTTAAAAAACTCTAGATTCTTGTTTTTTTGCGACACGTTTGCTGGATTTCCGAAAATACCTATCCTTTGTGCAAATAGCTTCTTCTCTTTCCAACTCGTTTGCATGTATTTTGGCGTAACGTGTGCACCTACTAGACAAAAAAACTCCTGAGAGATCCTACGCCCCCTTAAAGACAACAATTAATATTCACAGGGCGCTTTCGATGTGGGTGTTTGTATCTTTATCTCGCGGTAGCACCTCCCTCACCTTGTCTGGAATTGCAATAGTCGATCTTGCATCTTGCTGCCGAGGTTCACCGCCTGCGGAGATCTCGGCCGAAGGTACTTATCCACGATGCGAATGAAACACGCGAACTGTTCGTTCGGGTTGATCACTTTCTGGACCAAGCGAGGATACGATGACGGGGGTGGGAGTGTTTTTACGGGGACGATATCACTGGCATGCTGCGCAAGCCGACCTACAAGGGCCTCGTTCGATGATACATACTCTAGTTTATACACCAATGCACGCTGGATGATGTGAGACCCGAGCTCGCCATTACAGGCGGGGGAGAAGGAAGGCCCAACATCAATGATATTTTCCTTAAATTGTAGTGCGAGGAAGGGGACAGCTCATCAGATTTGTGTAAAACTCGAAAAAAAATCGCGATATTTTGACGTTTAGAGCAAAATAGCGTGCCTCTCGAGTTTTATACGAGCATCAGGTACAGGCGATATTTTCGCGATACGCGGTCCGCAACGCACAACTATCGCCAAGACGATACTAGTGTTCTCCTTTTGCTGGTAGAGCTGAACTTGGCAGACAAAATTGGAAACGGCCTGTCCCCTCTACTCGGTCATCCTATCATCACCGTGCACCAGCAAAGAAAGGACGACAACAGCAGCAGTGGCCACCACGACTTACTTGGAAAAATGAGTGCGGCAGACGTGTGCTCTCGTGGTCGAGGAGGGACGGATGCCCGGGATGCCCGGGTTCAGCGGCACCAACACAGCATCCAGTGCTCCGGCTGGGCGTCTTTCTGCCGGAGTTACCCCAAACCCATGTCCCCAACGCGGCACGCACCCCACCTTATCCGGGAACAATCGGGTAGATAGAGTCAACCGGACCTTTCGTTTTTGGCGGACGAGTCTCAGCACGAGCGCGAGACGCGTCCGCGCTGCGGTCTCGTCTATGCCAAGGGCCAAGCCCATGGTGTACGCAGGCGCTGTCGCCTGCCGAGCCACCGAGGGTAGTAGTAGCAGCAGCAGCAGCCACGTCCTCCAGCCCACGCGGTGTTCTACGTGTTTGTGGACTTGCTGATTATTTTTATTCCACCCAAGTTTTATACCTGGTATCTCACCTTCTTCTGGCAAGAAACCTGATATTGAGTTTACATCGAGGGATTTGCGTGCACGAATATCGCGATATTGAATTTGGCGTAAATAGTCCAAATATCCCCCTCTCTTGGGTTTTATATACCTCTATCCCGTTCCCGTGAGACCCTCTAAAGGCGTCCAGGTATAAATATGTATCCCACCCGGGGGAACACAAATCCCGCCGCAATCTCCCCAGACTACTTTCACCTATACCAACCGGACACGTCAGACATGGGTGCGACTAGGACCAATAGCCATGACCGACAGCCTCCCTAGTCGCGGCACACTGCCACGATAATAGTGTCTATGCATGTGCTAGATCCAAAGTCATCCAACACATAAAATGCTTTTGTCGTGACTCTGCAAGTAGTAGTGCTACCACTCAGCACACAGAAATCACAAAACCCACTATAGCACTAATCAAGTGGCTCCTTGCAGTGGAAACACTAAAATCCAACTCAAATCAAATGAAATTCTACAATATACGCACTGGCTTTACTGCGACCGTCTTTCCGGCAATCCCCACCCAGCTTTCCCGGTAAAACCGTCATCAGCTGAATAAAATAGGAAATACCGTTATAGCCGCACAGCAGTGCTATAATAAAATGATCTTAATCTCAATTTCAAGCCCCCCCAAAAGCAAAGACAATCCACCTATAAATACTGGATTTTTCAACCAGAAAACCCTCACTCGAAATCTCATCATTCCGATATCGTCTTCTTCTGAACCACCTCAACTCGTCGTTAGCGAGCCGTTCAGAGTACAGCTTGCCGACAACGATGTTTTCCTTCAGTTCAACCACCAAACCACAGACGGTATCGATATCAGTTGACCATCTTACGCCGTCTTTCCAGTATATCTAACACCAAAAATAAACTATAGTTTACTAAACTCATGACAGTAAAACAAAATCCATGCGCATACGCACGGAGCACGTACAGCAGTGCCATGAACTATCGATTCCCTACGCGAGCGTACCGTGTATTCAGTGGCATAAGTAAGTGCTGATATTGTTAAAAATGTATCAACACAAAAAGGCATAGTAGGGGGGGGAGAGGGGTTGTTGTAAAACACAATCAAAGCCCTCTCCAGATATATATGTAGAACAAAACACAAGTTTACAACATATCAAACCCAAGCAAACAAACATATCAAACACCAGCTGTTGAATACCACTATTACGGGGGACCATAGTTAATAGGACCTATGGTATACATAAAAACCTATATGTTTAACCATTTTTACTGACAATATTTGGTCCTATTAACTATGGTCCCCCGTAATAGTATAGCGCACGGGGCGTACTTAGGTGTTGGCTTCCTTACGAGCAGTCATTTCACCATTGACCACGCATCCCTTTCGAGGCGGAGCACCGTTCCCAACCCTATTAGACACCTCCAACATTTTTTGGGCCTCATTCGACGCTGTTTCCATGTATGTACGTACTACATAGAAGATTTTTGCTAATCTTATGCCCTTGCGGACGGAAGAGGGGGGGGGGGGGGGGGTAACTATCTCTGCAAGCAAACTGTTTTTGCTTCGTATACATGATATGTTTAATTAATCACACGTATTTCGCACATACATCCTACACCAGGTATACAGCAAGCACAGACGCAAAAAATACTGTATGCCAGGTATATACCAGGGAGTGAATACGTACTACTCTGTTACGTATTGTTTTCACAATAATAGCCTCGCTGCGGATACGTAGGAAAATAAATGGATGCGCCCCCCCCCGCCCCCCGAATATTAACGAAATAGTGGAAGTATGCTACGCGGAGAAGAAATTGTGTTTTATAGGATCCAAGATATACAGCATACCTGGTAGACTACTAAAGCTCAAGGCATGCTCACAACAGACAAAACGGAAAAATGGGAACGAAACAAAAAATGGGAACGGACGGTTTTTTTTAGAAAGCAAACCAATTGTGTACAACTCCAAGAAAAAAAGTTGACAGTCCTGTGGGGCTGTACAGCAGCCTTCGAATGAGCTGTCGCTCAGGCTGGAAGTCCTCGGCATCGCCGCGGTAGCCAGCATCTAGATAAATCACAATAGAGCCAGCGTATATCGCTTTTTGCGCCCACCCGAAGGCACGAGATGGAGCATGACCGTTCTGACGAGCTCCTCTCACAGGGCTGGCCAAGGGGTTTCGCAGGATCATTTTGGTTCTCTGATACACCACATGGTTCTGGAGATACGGCTTGGTTCTCATTTTAGGCTTCGTTCCCATTTTTCAGATTTGTCTGTTTCACGGAGCACCTACAGCAGTAGTACCAATATCTAATGATATCTCACTAACGATATCTTCCTACGCAAGCGTACTCTGTGCAGTGCTATATAGGCCAATGCTATCAAAAGTATTTTTCAAAACTACTTGCATAGTAGTAGTGGGGGGGGGGGGTTGAGAGAAACGATCCAGACACAATCCAGCTACGTCAAAAACATCCACAATTTTCCAACTCATCAAATTCAAGCAAATTTTGTAAAAAACAACTGTATGATTCCATTGCTAGAGAGCGAGGGCGGGGGGGAGGGGGGGGGGGGTGTACTCGATAGGAGAGATGTACTCGATTTCATGCATTGCCGTAGTCGTATGACCATAGGCCCTCGAATCAATACAATGCCGGGACGGAGCATGTCGGGTTTTCACCGACCAGGAAGACATTGCTTGCACCAAGCGCGAAGCGCCGTGAGGTGTCTGGCGAGTCGCATGAAGGGTGAGCTGCATCCTACTAAGAACCGCTTGTGAGGCGGACTTGCATATGGAAGACAGCTTCAATGAGTGGATTTAATTTCCGGTGTAAGGATTTCCAGAGACAGCAATGGGAGTACTATGTAACTGCCTCTTAGGTGCCTTACCTGGTACGTGATACGATCATTCCCACTTGTACGGAGTAAGGGTTGTTTACCTCGCACAAGTGATCTAATCTCAACAAGTGATACCCTGGTTGTCTAGCTCACGTAGTGAGCGGCGTGTTTTACAATGTCGTTGCCAACCGACGCCAACCCAACCTATATAAAATAGGCGGGGGGGGGGGGGAGCAAACTGTTTTTCCCTTCGTACGTCCCCGGTGGCTTGGTAGGTGGTCCGCGTGCCTATTCAGACCAATTTCGTGGGCTCGAGTCTCTGTAAGTGAGCGCATACTCGTAGGGACATTTTCTCGCATGCAAATTGTTTAGCGGAAAGCGCGAGAGCGTGGGTTGCGACGAAAACCGACGAGCAGTGGGAATGCTGAACTCTATGCGCGATGAAAATGAAGGCACCTACCGAGGGGGGGAAAGGGACGACACCTGTGACCACGGCTTGTCCAGAAAATTGCAGAGGGTAAAACCTCCTACGAGTAAAGCTGGAAAATAAAAGTGATGATTAAAAAAAAGGAGATATGTATGAGTGTCACTCGTACTTCGCATATCATACCCCGGATATGCAGCAAACACAGACCCATAAATGGTATACTAGGTACCAGGTTCTGGTACGTATTCTGATCTGCAGGTTGCTTCACTTCAAGGTAGCGAGTACTCGTACACATAATTCGCGTTCAGCAAAAACAGCTTGTTTGCAGAGAAATTTCGCTCCCCCAGCGCGGAGACTGAAAGCCAAGCTCGTGCCTCGCTGAGAAACCCCTAGTTTTCCATCTAAGATACGCCTCCCAAGTACTACAAATACGACCCCAAAACTTGAACCCAGGTATTTACCGGGCTTTCCGCCTCATTCAAGGCAGTATAATAACATTCACCCTCGCGCGCATATGAACCAAATGGGATTATGCTATCGAACATTTTAGTTGATTTTAAACGGCCACGGCAGGGAGAAATAAATGCTCCTAACAAAAAAATTGTTCAAGATGCTTCGGCAGAAACGTAAGCCCCACCCCCCCTATGGTCATACGACGACGGTCATGCATGATGTCGACCCCCCCCCCCCCCCCCCCCCCCCTTCCTCTCCCGAAGCACTACTTCAAGGTTAGGTTCTGTAGGGTTTGTGGAGTTAGGGTTAGGGTATGGGTGTCTCACAGAACTTACAGAAGTTCCGGGTTAGGGTATGAAACCGACACAGAACTCACAGAAGTTCTGGGTATTGTGGCCCGGGCGTACATAACTCACAGAAGTTCCGGTCAGGTATAAAAACGTCGTACCGGTGCCCCGGGTATTGTGAAAGCGGGCGTACAGAACTAACGGAAGTTCTGGGTACGGGTATGGAGGTCGCACATAACTCACAGAAGTTCCGGGTACGGGTATAAAACTCTTACAGAACTCACATAACTTCCGGGTATTGTGGCACGGGCGTACAGAACTCACAGAAGTTCCAGGCAGGTATAAAAATGGTGTACCGGTACCCCGGGTATTGTGGCTCGATCGCAAAGAACTTACAGAAGTTCCGGGTACGGGTACGAAGGTCGCACATAACTCACAGAAGTTCCGGGTTCTGTGACACGGGCGTACATAATTCACAGAAGTTCCCGGCATTCATTGTGGAACGGGCGTACAGAACTCACAAAAGTTCCGATTGTGGCCCGGGCGTACAGAACTTACAGATGCTCCAATTGTGGCCCGGGCGTACTGAACTCACAGAAGTTTCGATTGTGGCTCGGGCATACAGAACTTACAGAAGTTCCGGGTAATAGCCTGGTAAATACACACCTCAAGGGGGCGAAAAACAACGAAATTACTGGTCAAACAAATACATAAAATGAGTTTCGAAATACTGCGATTGGTGTACTGCAAACACGACACACTATACCGGTAATAGCGCGTATATACCATGCATATACCATTGTAGCTCATTTCTGTTATAGCTGTCTTTCACGATTTTCACGGCAAGGACCGTTCCAACTTCATGGGAACGACTTCCGCGGTCATAGGTGAACTACCGCCACCCCTGTCTGACGGACATCCTCGAGAATCTGCAGCGTTCACATTCCCTCTCCCCGGGTACACAAATCACAGCTAGGTGCAGTTGCCCGGATGTGTGTGTTGATGCGCTCGGTTTTTGAGTGGTTGTGAGCGAGGTGGGTGGTACAATGTAATTTCGGCATTTGTTTTTTGGTGTGTGTCACTGATGAGACATACCGTCAGAATGCATGACATCACTCCTCAATAAAGATGTCGGGAGACATGTCAAGCGAGACGAAACATGCGCTGTCAAGGGTGTAGGGCCGAAGTGTTCCACACTAAAACCTAGTAGTTTGGTGTCAGTCACAGCATGTCGAGACAACGTTGCTGTCTGTCAAGGGTTGAAAGTCTTTTCTCCCGACATCGTCGCTCCTCAACGTCATCCTAATCTGTACCGGCACCGCGGGTATTGTGCCGAGGGTATACCCTTACCCCGGGTATTGTGCCGATGGTCTTACAGAACTTTCAGAAATTCCGGGTACGGGTATGGATATCTTGCAGAACTTACAGAAGTTCCGGGTACGGGTACAAAACCCTCACAAAACCCACAGAAGTTCCGGGCAGGTACAAAAACGTTGTACCGGCACCCCGGGTATTTTGAAACGGGGCGTACAGAGCTTACAGAAGTTCCGGGTACGGGTATGAAGGTCGTACAGAACAAACAGAAGTTCTGGGTACGGGTAAAAATGTCTTACAGAACTTACAGAAGTTTCATGTAGGGTATTTCCCGGGTAATACCCTGGGTATGGTTCTGTAGGTACCCTACAGAACCTAGCCTTGCAATATTCTGTGTTTGGAGTAGTACTACTACTTGTACTGGCACAACACGAGGATTCAAGAGTTTGATGAGTGTGGATCTACAGCAGTATGGTACGGCATACCTGGTAGACACTGTTATCATGACAGCGTGGCTCAACTAGGGAGGTTGTCGGACATTGCCGTTGGTCATAGTCGTACCCATGTGGGATATAGTCTGATTGTTGTGCAGATCGATGTGATTTGTGTAGCCGCAATGAATCTACGGAGTTTGCGGCGATAAATATGTTCCTCCGATGGCATACAAAAATTCATGTGGATCATCCAACATCACCCGATCCACGAGTGACCCATTGGGAGCAATGGGTCAATTCGTGCACCGGGCACGGTTGGATGATATGAAGCCCGAGCTCGTCATCGGGCGAGGGATAAAATTAGTCCAATGTCAATTATAGCGCTTTCGTAGATCTGCCCTTCGAGGCGCACTTCCTTGGATGTGCACGCACAGCAAATATAGCCATTCCAAGCACAACGGCCCGCTGGCACTCCAACCAAGCAGACCTCTGTTTTTACGGCTAGGGTTAGAGTTAGAGTTCCGGGTCGGGGTAGTGGCCGTCGATAGCCGAAGCCGCAAAGAAAATCACCGTCGGAAACAAATCCCTTACCGTGTCCTGACAAGACTCCTACGACCTCATTAGAACAACATCATTTTATTTGGGCACGTCTGGGGAAGTCGACATGGACGGGAAGGTTTTCGCCCGCTACCAACGACATCGTCCTTCAAATATGGTGCGAGGAAGGGGGCCTTTCATCCCCTTCCCGTGGGACCCTCTAAAGGTGTCCAGATATAAATACCTATCATGTCCGCAGGAGCATAATTCCCGACGCAGTCTCCGTAGATGATGGGTAGCTACACAAACCACACTGATCCACACAACAAGCAGACCTATCAGACATGGGTGCGACTATGACCAACGGCCATGATCGACGCTGTCATGCCATGCTGTTGCCAACACTAAAGACCCCCCATTGGGCCACGGCTTATGGAGGGAGAGTCGTCGTTTGGGTGCCGCCTTTCTGTACTTGAAACTTCATTTTTCTTGTCGTTAAGTGGTGAGCATCTGTGTCGCGTAGTTGGTTTGCTGGAAATATAAATCGTATACCTTATATGCCACGGCGTCCACGATGAAATCCCAGCTCTCCATGCACAAGCTTTTCCTGCAGAAATCTCCGAATATTTCCGCGACCTCGCCGCCCTCCTGAGCGTAGTCGACGGCTCCCTCGATTTCACCACCAGGTGGAGATATCAGCCCCTCCAGGGGCACCACATGCCTCTTCCCGGAGCGGCACCAACCGTAGAAATCAGCGACTGGGACCAGGACACTGCATCGCTCGTCGGCAATACGCGCGAGGGAAAACGGCCCGAGGGAGGATGATATATGTCTGCGTTTTCGATTTCCCAGTCCCCGGACGCGAAGAAATACCGGAGACGTTCACGGCGAAGATGGCCGTCGGTAGGGGGGCCCCGTCGGGACGACCGTGGACCATTCTCAAGTGTTCCGGGGTTTGGGGGGGGAGACGGTTTCATATGCTCGCATCGCTCGCACGAAAGGGAGCGAGGAAGGGACAAGTGGCCCCCAGCGTGAAACTACCTCGAGGGAGCCATTCTCTGTTGAAACAACCATATTTCTCGCGCCAAATTCGTATAAACTGTGGTCGAAAAATGAAACATACTTAATTGTCGGATCTGCATGTTTCCATGGTCGGCGAGGATTGCTTGCGCCGAGGAACCCCGGGACGGGTACGTGGAGGTATCGTCAAGTACAAGATCAACCATGGACAACGTGGAGCTGGAGCCTTGTGCAGGACGAAAGTGTGACGCACACTGATATCTCGAGACATCTCTGAACAATGGAGGTTTAGGTCCTTGACTGACAGCGTTAATGGTTGTGCGGGGTTATGAAAACACTGCGGTCACATCGTCTAGATACCACTGGCATTGTCTCATGGACTGTCGTAACAATAGAAAATTCAGCTGCGAGGGTAGCCGGCATAGCATGGTGCCGAACTGGGTAGGAGCAAGTTTTGCATGGAAACGGTGCCGACGAGAGACAGTTGGTTTAGATTACACGCGCCAACACCTCGAGCGATCAGTTGTAAGGAAAGTTGTGGCAGGCCCCCGAAATACTTTCACATGTACTCTGTGAACCCTCCTCCTCGCGTGGCTCGTGGCTAGGGCAACGTAAGACTTTGGGTACGTAACTGCAGTAGGCACGCCAGCGGGGGGAGGATTAGAGCGAACGGTAAGTGCGAGTTACGCTCGAGGATTTTCTCGGGTGCATGCGCTGATCGAAAGGTGTGAATGTTCCACACATGTCATGTTTTACGCAAAAACATGCTACTAATGTCTGCCACCAAAAGTAGCACAAACATTTTTCTACCGGTCTTTAGTGCGTTGCGCGCATTCTTCAGCGAACAGGTGAACTGAGCAATGCTTCGACGCATCGATAATTTTCTGGAGGCATTTTATCCACATGAGTCCTTGTTCGATATAGCATGCGGCAACGAATCGGGCATTTTTATCCTATCACATACACGGTTCGTACGGTACGAACTGGAACTGGACGAACGACAGCTTCACCTCAACAACTAAACGTTTCATCGTTCACCTCCAAAATAGCAGGTTGGAGAGGCAGACGAATATCACCAATTCCAGAGATAAATGGACTGCGCGCGAGGCCTCAAGAACGTTTGCGTTCAGCAACTCCTGGACTATCGCTGTGAACACTTTGAGCGAACGAGCCAAGTGCGAACAGAGCGGTGGGAAAGCAAAGGAATTCATCGCTATGTCCGCTCGGTAGGTGGGTTCAACATGGTGACCACCAACAATGGCTGTCGGTAGTTATATAAACTTGACGTGTCCACATGCCACTCTTCACAACAAGCTAGAAAAAACCAACTTGGGAGCGTGAAGTCTACCACAATGGGGTTGGCGTGCGTAAAGTTTTTGATGACTAAACGTGTACCCAGGTAGCCCGTTTGAGGCAGTTTGGAACTTTACGCGTATATTTGTATGCTCTTCTTGTGGGTATCGGTTCAACGTCAACCCTAACCATCCGACGTGAATAATGGAGTCCGTTTGATGCACGCCGTTTTACATCGTTAACGGTGCATACACATTGCCACCTTTGCCTTTGAGCGCTCGAACACGACGTACCTCCCCCGATCAGCATGGGTATGATCACGTGAACGATCTCCGGGCCAATGCCAAAAACGTCACGCACTTTGATCAGCTTGAACATGGAGATGACGGTAGGTCCGACACCTAAAAGGACTGTGAGCTCAACCGCCCGCCTCTCGTTGAAGAAGAAGCATCCGTACTTGTCCCTGCCCTCCGCAAACCCAGCAGAGCGCAGATGGGTCAGTCGGCGCACAACAGATATTTGTTCGACGGGCCGCGACATATAGCTTGGATTCCGCAAGTATGGGTCACAGGCGCGGATTATTAGGGAGGCATGGTCAAATACGATTGCCCCCGTATTCACGCTCGGGTAACAACGGGAAAGGCTTTTGAGCATAATTCTATTCACACACGATCTACGCGTTGCCACCTGGAGTAGCGTTCCGGCATGTTGTGCAGGACGAGCAACGCCATAATGGTAACTCCGGTCCCAATCACCAGCGATATCTTCGCGATGTTTCTCCCCTTGACGAGCTGCGCATATTTCAGCCGATATTGCGTATTGTAGGCAACCACGAGTCGAATAGCGCGGAAGCAGTATGGCATCACGCAGGCCGCAATCCCTACATGCAAGGGATGATAAACGGCGAGAAGGGAGATCAGGACCACCCGAGAACACGCAATATTTCTGTTTGGCGGAACTGCACACACCAGACGGTTTGGAAGTGTGGTGTCATTTCACCGCACACACTATCAGGGGTATAATTGTTAATATTAACAGGAGGGAGCCACACGGTGGACTTGCAAGCAGCGACGGCATTTATTTGCGACATTGAACAACTTCGACGGGCCCGGCTTGCATTGAGGGGAAGTGTTGTGAAAATCGCCACAATAGCTGCCAACGTGCGATAGCGACTGCAGTAGTACTACAGCGTGCGTACGGTAGTAGTCCATGCTCAGAAGCATTGTTTTTTTTTTAAAGGATCAGCATACCATACAATTATTATAGATGGTCTATTAATATCTGTACTCCGGAGTATAATTTTTTGGGTATACTTTATACGTACGGGGTACTACTCTCATAGAGTATTATTGCTTGTTAGCTTGGTAGCCTGTTTATGTCAAAGTCAATATACCGCGTATCTACTGCCGTAATTCCTGTTCGAAGTGTCGATAAGTACGTACTTGTAGCACCACACGTGCCTGTATTGCGTAGAAGCACGTAACCACGACTGGAGTTTTTGTCGGGATGGTAACTGTTAATAGTAGAACGGAGGAAGAACATCCAGTGGGGTAGATCGCAAGGACTGCTGTGCTCGTCGGCACGTAAGAGACTTTGCGCATAGGTTCCCTTCTTGGTTTCGCTACAACAGCAGTAGTAAAGTAGGAGGTGTTCTTTTTCTTTCTGATAATGGTTGCGAGTGACATGCTGTATATATACCAGGTACAATCGAAGGCGAACACAATTAATACTAACGCATCGTGGAGACGTGGATCAACAAGCCGCTGTTCGCTACGTGACAGTCCCAACAGCCAATACGCCGGATACTCGCTTCTTAGTAGTGCTCGATCGTCGTGCTGCTGAAAACCCCATTCATGCACGAATCACGTGGGGACGAGAAGCTCAGCACGGGAAAAAAACGTATTATTGCATCTGTATCATCTGTAACTGCTGGTATTTACGTGTCGGCGGTGAACGGCGGTTTCCGATGCTCAGTCGTCGAAACTGTTGTGTTCCTTACGGACAGCAGTATGTAGGACTCGCGTGATATTTGAATTTTGGGATACGGAAGGCAGTCGAGATACAGTGCGTATGGTGGGCGTGTTCTGACGGCGAGTTTTCCCTCCGAAACGGCAGAAACATTGGCCGTACTACTACTGCTGTACGTGCTGCTGCTGTAGTTACAGCAGCATACCCCAGGTATTCCACCAGTTACTGTAGTTGCACGTACTACTGTAGTTTCAACAATAATAGGCATTAGAACAAATAAATGGCAACAATGTCGTACAAGGGGAAAAAAACACAAAGACTCAACTTCTCAAACTCGCACGATCAACATAGAAGTGTGAACCGAGAGCTCTCATGTGCCCAAAGAAACACGCGCACGCACGCCTCGCATCCGGAACACAACAAACAGGAGCGAGCGAAGTACGGCAGGTGCACTCACATAGGTACGACGCAAAAAGCATGACGAAGCAGGGTAGCCCCTTGCCGTCCACCATCAGGATCCAATGCAGGAACAGGGCTGACAGCATGACGAGCGTCGACCACCCACAGACCCCGACAAGGACCGGTGCCCTCGCAGCTATCTTGAACGCGTGTCTCAGGATCCATATTTGCCACAGCAGTCTTGCCCACATGCCCGTGGAAAGGAGAGCCGTTGCAACCAGAGTTACCGAGACCGCATTCATCGGGATATTGGTATAGCCCGGGCGGGTGCCATGCGAGACCTCTGAACGCTGAGCCTCGACACGACACTCGCTCGTGATTAGGGATACGACTCGTGACTCGTGACGGCAGTGAAACAAACATGCGCAGCAGTCACGCACAACAAAAACAGACCGGTATATACCAAGTACCAGGAGGTACCAGGTGTATGTACCAGCGGGTACCCGGTGTCATAAAAATGACGTTACTTTTTGCGACAAATAAATGCCTTCTGATTTAATATAAAACTGAAAAAACACAAAAAAAGCACGTCAGCTGTGAGTTCAACCGATCGATCGATACGCAACCAACTCTGCAAACTGCGGTGTAATCAATATTATTTGTAAAATGAAAATATTTCAACATGTCGCGAAGTCATATTACCCTCCCTTATCCGGGTTCAGGTACATAGTATCAGTGCGCAGAATGATTATATTATTATGTAAATTGTCCTGTTGACCCGGGTATAACATCCAGGGAGTCACTGGCATATATCCTTGACAAGGAAATGCTTACGCGCGAACGGCTTATCATACAATATGTAAATTCAGTAAACAATGGGATATCGTAGACCAGACGTATTACGCAGCTAGCTTGCAAAGTTGAGTATCAACTATACTACTGCTATTTAATCAGTCGCACTCACAGCTGACGTATTTCATAATTAATTTATAAAAACTGCGTGGCGAACCGTTCGCGCGTTTTCAATTTTTGATACTGTACCCGCGGGTATCTTTTCCCAGGACTTCAGGCACCGTGCGAAAACCAAGCAGTCCTTATGTTTCTTCCGGACGGTACGTGGCAGGTGTTAAACACCCTGGTAAAAGTTGTGCACGATATAAATAATCAAGCGGACCTTGATCCTTGATTCTTCGTACAAGGTATCATCCCCGACCATACATGTTTAGCAATTTCACGGACAGAGCTGTAGTACGAGTATGTATGTGCAACTCCAGGATAATAGCATATTATATGCCTGGGACATACATCAGTTACTTACTATACATGCCTGTAGCGCTGTATATACGTACGTACTATATTACTGTGAATATATATACTGTACCTGGTAGTATAATATACAAGGCAGGGTAGTTTTTAGGTTTGATTCGATTTGGTAGCAGTATGTTATGAAATAAAACAGATAAAAGGGTGTGCGGAGAGTGCGTAGCGTGGGTATATACCACCACCACCACCACCACTACCCTCACCACCACCCTCACCTTGTAACACGGAAAGGAAAGGGGGCACTCCTCCTTAGATAACACCCCCCCCGACATGAGCACACCCGGTGATCGTCATTTTATCACCGGGGGAACGCTGAATACCACACTTCTTACGAGCTGGTCCAGCCTAGGGCGGAACACCCACGTCGACTATTGTTATGAATATTTTTGCACTCTAGGCGTTTTCGGGGTTCAAATCCGCCAATTTCGGCTTGACATTTTGTGTGGGGGCAACTAATCGTACAACACAAATGCTCGTCACGCGGGCACCTTCAACAACCGAGATAGTTGGTGAGGGGGTTGTAATACGGTTGCGATGAACATTTAGCCTTTACGCGTATTTTGGACGAAATATACACGAAAAATGAACGAATTCAAAAGGAACCGGCTTGAATGCCTGGGCAAACACGCTTCAAAACGAGCCAATTTTCAGGTCTAGACTCGCACAATTGGGTGCCAAAACAATAAAATTGGAGTCACTCATCGTATGAAGTTAACTGTGCGCGGAGATCTTGTGCGCGGGATACCTCTCGACAGAAGAAAGCGAAACAGGCGATGGCTGAGATGCATCGATCGATTCACCACACTTACTTCAAGACGTGTTCACATCATCAAGTTTCAGCGGCGTCGGCACCACGGTGTGTTTGGACTTATTGTACCCTGGTACCAGTATGTATTTATCATTTATTTAGCATCGATAAATCGTGTGTGGCGAGATTTTATCGGCCTGCAATTCCTGTACCATTCTGTCTCGATGTCCGGGATCATTTGATAAGTATTGGGTTTTTGGATGAGGCCTCCTGCGCCGACCCGTTGCCTCGTCCATACTTCGTTGCGTCGTTGGATAGTATTTTGTTTTGTGCTCTTGGTGGACTACTGGTCGGATACGTACTTGCCTTACCCAAACTTCCTTACTCTTCTTGTCTCAACCCTGTCTCGCACAGGCTGCGAAAATCTTTCTCGAACTCGGGCGACAGAGGAAGCCGGTTGGTTAGCGTCCGCGTAGCTCTGGCCGCATGTTCTCTTGCCACCCCGGACCCGGCCACCAGAAGTAGCGCCGATGTAGTACTTTGCTACTACTGCCTCCGTCTTCCAACTACCCATCTCCAAGATCTCGTCCACCACCGTCCCGGCCACAGGGATCTGGTGAGGGAGCTTCCCACTCGAAAGGAGTGCATCGTGACACGGTTCGGCAGGCCTGCCTTCCACAAATGGACTTGCAAGGAAGCGGTCATTCGGGATTCGGAGGGGGGACGAGAACCCCGGCCACCCTCCGTCGTAGCCACGGGGAAAGTATGCCCGGCAGTAAAATCCCACCCAATCCTGCCCGGCGGATATGTACGCCGTAACCCCCCGGCACGCGCACGTCTCCGGGCAGTTCCTGTATGCCAACACCACAGCCGCCTCGCTAGAAGCCCGGGCATTCTTGCCAAACCGAAAATTAAAGAGCAAGGCCCTAGACTCTGGGAGCTTCCGAATTTGCGACCCCAGGGTAAAGGAGAGGTCGTATCCGCCACGCATCGAGAAAAAGCCCTGCGCATACAGGGCAATGTCTCTCGTCGGAGAGATACGCTCCGCCAGCGACCACCTCTGCTCACGAGGTTTCGGGAACGAAAATGGCGAGTGAATGTGAGCCATCACTCCCCAACACAACTTCAAGACATTTTTTTTAATTGCAACCCTTGCTCCATGATTTGTGCCATATCTTTTCCTCTGTTGTCATGGCCAATTTTACACGTTTGACACTAAAACATGCCTGCGGCAGCGAATATCGTGCCAATATACGGGGATGACTTTTGTTTTACACCTTAATGACACTACAACATGCCTGCGGCAGCGAATAATGTGCTAATGATCGTTACAAAACATTGAAGCAATACAGTTGGCCGATCCAACGTCGATTGTGCGTATTTATGTATGTAGTGTCCTAATGCATGTCCACCAACTTAAATTAGGCGGACCCAGCATCGATTGTGCCGGATAGTCGACGTCGGATCACACTCCTTCACCCCCCACCCAACATTCGCACGCATAAGGCACGGACTCCGTATCTAGCCGTGTCCCTGATTTGTGGAACTTCGGGAGCGTGGAGTGTTCGAGTTTCTGGTTCTCGTGGCAGTACTACTGCAGTCTGACGTCGTTCTGAAATAAACACAAGTATGAAATTGCTGGTGCTTCGTTGCGAGCACTCCTAACAGACAAATCGGAAAAATGGGAACGAAACAAAAAAATTAATGAGAACGGACGTTTTTTTTTAGAAAGCAAACCAATTGTGTACAACTCCAAGAAAAAAAGTTGACAGTCCTGTGGGGCTGTACAGCAGCCTTCGAATGAGCTGTCGCTCAGGCTGGAAGTCCTCGGCATCGCCGCGGTAGCCAGCATCTAGAGAAATCACAATAGAGCCAGCGTATATCGCTTTTTGTGCCCACCCGAAGGCACGAGATGGAGCATGACCGTTCTGACGAGCTCCTCTCACAGGGCTGGCCAAGGGGTTTCGCAGGATCATTTTGGTTATCTGATACACCACATGGTTCTGGAGATACGGCTTAGTTCTCATTTTAGGCTTCGTTCCCATTTTTCCGATTTGTCAGGACCTGAGCATTTTTCTAGACCATAATTTGAGCAATTTCCACGATGCCTCGTGATGATGGGGCACCTGGCGGCGCGCAAGTTTCTCATCCTGCTCGCCGACCCCTGCTCTGCCCACTCTGCCAAGGGCGGCCTCGGCCGTGGTCTAGCCGTGTCCCACTGGCGGGTGTTTTCTTGAGGATTTCATGCCTTCTGTGTCACGGGCATGCCGTGGTTATTTTTATTGACAGCCCCCTGCGGGATAATTACCTCTTTGGACCTTGCATCCACAAATTTTATGAGCATGTCGGGGCTTTCCCTCGCGAAACGGCGAACGTTTTCGGTCAACTCACGCACGAACGTGCCGGCTGGCCTGCTTTGCGCCGTGGGTAGGGCCTCACGTGTGCTCGTGCCGTGAACATGCGGGCGTCGGATGCTGCACCTTTCATCAACAATATGATGGTGATCGAGAGCTTGCTTTTTGTTTTTAGTTTTTGCAAAAGCTGTTCCGGTTACATTAAAACTTAGTTATATTTGCCCTTTGTCTTTCTTTTACTTGATCATAAGAACCTCCTTGCGAGTCTACGACAGATAATTGTCGCTTATGGTTTCCATGCGTTCTTTGGTTTCTTCGCGAGCCTGCTTATATCGTGCCACACACTGTTTCTCGGAAAAAGCTAATTGGTTTGTTGCGCTCTTTGCTTTCTTCGCCCCTTCACACATTAACCTTAAAATAAAATGTACCACACTAGATCCAACACAACATGAATTTCACACTAATTTCAAGATAAAAATATGACACCGAATAGCGTAGAAAAATCCGAAAAAATCGTCCGAAAAAACTCGAAACATCGATGCTCAAAACAGGGTTTGAAATCGAAATCCCGTCAAAACTGAGCAAGATCCTACTCCAATTTCAAGATATTACAAAAAAAATATCCGAAAAAAAAATAAAAATGGATGCTCAATCTCGACTCGGAATCCTAATCCCACCAAAACTGAGCGAGATAGCCGATCCTACCCTACTTTCATGATAACTAATTCCAGTTTCTTTGTTTTCAGGCGTGATTTTTCAGCGGTGATACAAACTCTCGTTCGTTGAAGTTGATGAGGCTCCCTCTCCGCACAACAACACAGGACGTGCAAGTTCGGAGCGATGAGTGGCATGCCCGCGATTCACCGTTCATCCCTGCTAAAAAAACGACCCAAGTCGGTTGCCCCAGCTTCTGGCGGGGTGAGGTCTGGAGGTGGTAGTGGAGGTGGCGGTGGAGGAGCGCCCTGCCTGGTCGGTTGGGGGGGGAAAACCTCAAAAAATAATACTGATGTTTGTACCAGTATATTACCGGTTGCAGTAATGTTTCACACGAGTATGCTTATTCGGAGCCAGCCCGTGGTAGGGGTGCACCAGAAGCTTTTGAACCCCTCACATTAGGAGCTCAATATCTCACCCGATACAATACCTGGAAGAACGTTGTTCGCGCCACCCAATCGGCACTTCTATGCGCTAGTCCCGAAACGAAAGTACGAACAGAAGTTTCATCCAAACTGCTTGTTCCTCACTAAGTTCAGAACTTACTTACTTAGGGAACTCAATCGGTCAGAAACCTTAGAAGACCAAAAAGTGCAACCCCTACCGTTGGGTGACTCTTCGGTACTGTAAATATACGTACGTACGTAAATACCAGGTACATGATGGTACCTGATGGCACCTGGTGCTGGTATGTATTTCATGTACGCGAATACCCTGTTGTTGTGTGTTGGGTATTCTGTCGTTGTCGCTGTTGCTGCTGCTCGTCATTGTACATCTGATCTGCCACTTGTCCCCCGAGGTGTTCTTCGTTTAGCAGCACTTGCCGTCAGCATGTTTTTAGTACAGATAATACGAACGAAAGTGCTATACTGTTGCAACACACTCCTTGACCGTGCAGTCCTTTGTGCGGCCTAGGCTTATCTATTATTATACTTCTCTTCGCCATCTTACAGGCACGCGCGAAGCCTCAGACAGGCGTCAGCCCGCCGCGGCAAAGCCCCGCTTGTATAAATGACATTTTTCCAGCTCATCAACACCAATACTCGTGGCAGTCCATCTCATATATATACCCATTATTTTGCGAACGAAGCCAAACACGCACTTGTGAGTAGACCACAAAGTGCCACTCAAGAAAAAAACAACCTGGCTTGTAGTGATATGCATGCTTTACTACTTTCAAACCGGTTTAACTGGTTTTCGATTAACCTGTTAGAACCGGCAGAAAAAAAAAACCCTGAACCGTTTTCTGTTTTAGAATAATGCCTCTTGATCTGGTTTCCGGTTTTTCGAAAATGCCCTCCGGTATCCATCTCTATAGTTTAGACACGTCAACTATTGTTTTCGACCACAGCGAAAACGAAAAAGGTGCCTCAATTATCTTTCCCGCCCCCGGCGGGAAGGACATGCCAACAAGTTTGTCGCGCGAGAAAGGTTGCGCGGCGCGAAGCCTCGTGCTCTGTCGGGCACAACACGCCTTCCGACGGCTGTTGAGCTAACTAGCAATCGAACTACAACCCGGAAGTTGCGCCACCGCAACAGCTGCTTCATGCCCTACCACCGGTAAACGCTTTGCGACATTGCGGCAAGGCTGTGATCTTGGCTGTCATCATCGTGTTTCGGACGTGGGCCTTAACGTCACCGGCAGTATTACGTAGGGATGGAAAAACAAACTGGTTTTAAGACCAAAGCCTCTCACATGCTAGCCCACCCCTTGTTGCTGGTATCACCCCCATTGTGGCAGTCGACCCCCTAGCTGTATCATATTCTCTCGCTACCCGCCTGTACCTCCACCTATTTCCCTCCGCGACTTTGATAAACTTTCACTTAGCTCCATAAGAGTCAACCGGCTTTCGATACATACTCCCACACACCAGCTCCCATGGAATTCCATTAGCTTCCACAATACTAAGCTCTCTGTGACCTCCTCCGACTTCCATCGAATTCCACCAGCTTCCATGAATCTCGCCCATATTCAATCGACACCGGCTTCCACGTTCACTTTTGGTATCTGCTTTAATGGAGTTGGTGGAAGCTTCTGAAAGAAACAGATAATTAACCTTACCTCCAAGAAATTTTGAAAGTAAGTTTGCTTCCAAGAACTTTTCACTGTTGGCGGCGAGCAAAGAAACTTCCAATACCCTCGTCTGGATGGGATCAGGGTGGCCGGTGGCCTCGGAAGGCTCCTGGGGAGGTCTGATGTCGTTTCTGCACTTACTTTGTGGGTGGGCTGGATCAGGGTACCAGATGGGATCATACCCTGGTGGGATCAGGTCCGGTTGGGGTCACGCCCGGGACGGGTGGAAGCAAATGGAAGTGGACGGACTTAGATAGAAATCGATCGATTTCCAATGAAAGATGTATACCTGGTACGAATCATGTACTACTGTCGTTATGTACATCTGCTTCCATGGAAGGAAGTAGCCTTCACAGGAGTAGACTCGAGGTCAGTGGACCTCCATGGATATAGGTGGAAGCTCCCACGGAAGTAGATGGAGACTTTCCCTTGTTGGGGGTGAACGAAGAAGCTTCATTTACGTGCGTCTGGATGATATCAGGGTGGTCGGTGGGCCTCCGGCGGCTCCCGCGGAGAGCTCATTTCATTTCTGCATCTTGCGGGTAGGTGGGACCAGGGGACTAAATGATATCAAATCCGGGTGTGATCAGGCCCGGGGGGGATGCATGTAAGTAGATGTAAGTAGACAGACTTGCATGGTAGCTTCCATCCACTTCCGTGAAATTGTCATGGAAGTGAACACAGGGTCAGTGGACTTCCATGGGAGATGGTAGAAGCTTCCATGGAAGGTGATTTTATGGAAGCTTGCACAATAACTTGCACGAACGTGATTCCGACCCCCGTGGAAGTTGGCGATTTCTTCAGTGGAAGTAGATGAAGTTTTCCAGGGTATTGTTCTGTGGGGTTATTATAGAACCATTCCCGGGGGATTTTCCCGGGTGTTACCCTACAAATAATTCCTGTGAGTTCTGTACGACGTCCATACTCGTACGCCCGGAAGTTCTGAAAGTTATGTCAGACTGTTGCACAATACCCGGGGTACGGGTATACGTTTGTCACAATACCCGTGAGCCCAGCACGTCTTCGGGTTTGGACCAAACACCTGATGGTACCACTTTATGGCCCTTTCTTATTTCTTGTTCCTTACACTGAATATCGCCGCGCCTAAGTACGAGGATGGTAACAGCAGTAATATTTAGCGTAAAGTATTATTAGTCGTGTAGGGCACCAGGTAGACGTCGCTCGTACATATTGCTGTATTACGTATCGTAGTACTCGTAATACAGTTGTGTGCTCTTATCAGTATATGCCGTTTTTTTTTGCGTACCCCGGCGAGCGAGAGGAAACCCCTGTCCACACTTATTTATCAAGTTCTCGTGTACCGGTTCGAACCCGGTTCGGTTCTTCCACCTTTGTCGGGCCTGCCTCTGACCGTCATTAAAGTGGGGTTTACTTCGAGGATGTAGGCACCTGAGTCTTTTAATAGATACCTCTCCCGACTCGGGTAGTGTAGGAGTTGAACCCACCAAAACCTCTCAATAGTCTCCCCAGCTTGACTCAGTACACGAGTCACTCTACCCATCTGGGCGTTATACCGTTCTGCTACTCGTCGACATCCAGCACACCCAGTGTCCGTGCTGTTTTTTCACCCTATACAGAGAGACGCAAACTCTGTGGCCATAAACTACGACACAGAGATAGTACATCGCAATACAGTACTCGCAGACCGATTACACAACTCAACGATGCTGTGCCATCATTCTGGGCACGACAAGCACAACGAACATACGCCAGCAATCTGAACGCAGTGGGAGAGAGAATAATGCACCAGGTACACACACTACATCGTATACATTTGTGGGGCCGAAAACTCGGCGACAACATGGTGCCGTATTGTCATCGCCAATAGCTCACCCGAGACACCACTTTTTTTGTTGGATTTTCGGATTTCCCATCTATCTGGGAAACTTACTGTAGTGGACTTTTTCAATATACTATTACGGGGGACCATAGTTAATAGGACCAAATACAGTTAGTAAAAATGGTCAAATATATAGGTTTTAATGTATGCCATAGGTCCTATTAACTATGGCCCCCCGTAATAGCTGTATTTGTTTCACCAGTTAATCTGCTGTTTTTTACCCACTTGAGCCAAACTTTAACCGGGTATTACCCGTACCCGAAACTTCTGCAAGTTTTTTTAGACTTACCCGTGCCCTCAATCCACAAGCCCTACAGAAAATGGCCTTGGAATTTTCCACTGTTGGCTGTCAACGAGGAAGCTTACACTACACGCGTCCGGACGGGATCAGGGTGGCCGATGGGCCTACGGCGACTCCTGCCGGGGGTTAATTTCATTTATGTACCTTGTGGGTGGGATCAGGGTACTAAACGAGATCAGATCCGGGTGGGATCAGGCCCAGGGGGGATGGAAGTAGATGTAGGTAGATCTACTTTCATGGGAGCTTCCATCGGCATCTTCCATGGAAGTAAACATAGGGTCAGTGGACTTCTATGGAGGTTGGCGGAAGCTCCCATGGGAGGAGATTCTATGAAAGCTTACACGCCTTCCATGGAAGTAACTAAAAAGTCCATGGAACTCATGTTTCTTTGTTAGAAGTTCGTGGAAGCTCCCATGGAAGTATGTCAAAGCTTCCTTGGAAACTTCCATACAAAATCATAGAAGTTATCATCTACTTTCATGGAAGCAATACCCTGGTATTTAGTACAAGTGCCTACGTATGTGGAAGTTGGATTTACTCCCGTGGAAGTAAAAAATACTGCTATTGGAGTTGGTGGGAGCTTGCACGGAAGTAAACTTGAAAGTAAAAATGTGGGAGGCCGCGCCTGCACTGCTACTGGCAACAAAATTGCTGTCTGGAGTGTTTAGTGTGCCCAAGGTCATCGTTGCTGGACCTGACTATGTACTGTAGTACATCTACTGAACAGTCTGTCTGCTGCGCCTATTGCTGTGATTAAGGTGGCCCGGCTGTGCACTGGGGACCGGGACCTGCGCAGGTTCTGTACTTTTCGTTGACGTAGTGAAATATTTCGTGAGTGTAGTGAAGTCTTGCATTCGGTGGCCGGGGGCTATTCCATATGAGAAATGAAATGTTCCATGGCAGCAAGTAGTGGAAGTTCCATTCATTGTGATAGCAGCTTCCATCGAAGAAATAAAGCTTCCATGGACGCCGGAAGTGCAGTCTTCAGTGATAGCTTGAACGAGTTTCCACGAGCTTCCACGAGCTTCCACGAGCTTCCATGACATTAAACAAGCTCCACCGCCTGTGTGTTTGTTGTACGGCTTCGGCTCACGGCGGCCATCCCCCCGACCACTTCTATAATTCCCATCCTAACCCTAACCCAATCGAGAAGCCGGCTTGGTTTGGTGGCTGTGTTTTGGGAATACCGTAGGCCGCTGTGCTAGGAAAGAGGCAAGGTACGTAGCTCGCTGTTCTTGGAAACACTTCAGGCCCTTGTCTTCATTCGTTAGTACCTGATACTGCCTCCGGGTGGGAATATAAACCAAGCTCCTCGGGCAATAACGTGGGGATCACGGATATAGTCTGAGGCACAAGTTTCCTCAGAAAGCTAGACGGCCCACCGGGATAACGCTCGTTTATTGCGTGACCAAATCCACCGATTCTCACGCTGTCTCATCCATTTCAACGCCTGGGGATGCACGATGAACGTCGTAGCACTCCCCAATGAATGCCGTCTCCGTCTAGAAAGGGATGCGCGGTCAATGTTCAAACGATTGAAGCAAGCAGCAAATGAGTACGCCCCCCCTCCCACGTAGGGATGACTATGTCCCCCCCTCCTCCGCCCGCGCCGTCTTTTAGTGTTGGGCAGATCTAAGGCTTGGTCCAAGCTCACGACGATCTTGTCGAGGAATCAGGAAGAAGCAGCAATAGGCCTCAAATAAGGGAGGCACTAACCGCCCGACGTTTCGCCCGCTACACTCCTTGCTGTCTGCGCTTTCTAATCTATTAATAGTGGACATCCAGGAAACAAAACGGCACCGCTCCCGTTCGGTTTGCCGCTCTCGCTGTGCTTTTCGTGTTGAGCAACCTAGGTCTGTAAGTTCGCTATCAACGAATCATCGAAAAATTAATGTTTTGGCTATACTACGGTAGGTACCACACATAGTTGCTCGCGGAGCGTTTTCGGAGCTCTCCGTCTTTGCAGCTGACGGATGGCGCATTTGTGAGCAGGGTGGGTTTTATGGACAAATACGACGTATTTCGAGGCAGTTATTGAGGGGGAATATAATCAGAACCAAATCAGGGTGTGCGAACATAAGGGAGACACCTGTGTGCTCGGGCCCATAGTGGGTTCTGATCATTATGCCCTCCCCTATAACTCCTGTACAGCATTATCTGACGGTGAAGTCCGGCCTCATCACAGCCCTGGTGTTCATTTCCTCTGGTAGTGTGCATTTTCCCTGGAACGCCCGCCGTAATTCTGTTCATCACGCATGATTTCCACTCCTGCCGTGTTCTGTTACGCTGCCGCCAATCATTCAATATATGTATTCCTCTTCGGGAGCCCCTGCCGCCGCTTCTATTTGCATAGTAGTAACCACCACGGATGTAGTAGTCCCGGACTTATAGTCATAGCCAATTGGCATATCCCAGTCCGGCGGAGGCGACGGCGGCGCGATGGGCGCGGGCGTCGGGCCCAGCGCTTTGGCGCTTCTAGGAGAAGCCCTCATCGACAGGCGAAGCATGTGGTGCCACACTCGGATGATTTCCTGGCAATCTTCTTTTAGCGGCTTCTGGTAAGGATAATATGAATGATCTCGTCTTGTATAATATATAATTCGCCCGGTATTCTCATCATAATCCTGGAACCAATTTTGCACCGAATTTGCTGTAGATCCCTCTTTTGGGGTTCCGATTTGACCACTCATGGTCCCCACCATCATCGACCTTGTGTCCGTCCCCTCTGCTCGCGGTACGTTCGGATATACCCCAATTGCAACCAATGCTAGAAGAGAGGGATCGCGCTTGAGCTAGGAAAACTTTTTTCGTGTGCAGTTGTGCCCTGTGCTGTTCGCGGATGAGCTCTATCGTTGTGGGACAGATATATACACATGGTGCGGCAAGATACATCTCTGCCGCTGCATCGGTGTGTACGCAACGCGCAGACATAATCCAACACCCTTGTTTCAGGTCACTCGCGAAGGACGATACAGTAGGAGATATACCATGTCGTATACACCCCTCGTGTGCAGGACACTAAGTTGCCGGTTCGAAGCCGGAACGCATATTGGTTTTATGCTGAAACAGCCGCGGCAAACACAGGTGGGTTTGGACTGGCGTTCCGACGTTCCCGCGTCCCGAGCAGAAGGGAAGACTTGTGGTGCTCGTAGTGGCCCGGTCTTCAGTCTATACACCAGCAAGTCGTCACCGTATACGTTGGGTGGAGGTTTCGTACAATCAGCCGTGATAATAGCGCACGCTCTCAGAACAGTACGGAGATATACGCATATATCATTATCTCAAAGCAGCCGTTCACCATTTTGGGACCCCTAGCATAGAGTCCTCAAAAGCCGAGAACGTTCAGGTTATTAACAGTCTCAGAAGGTACGGTTGAGTGAATAACACAACATGCATGCTCTGCGCGGGTGTTTTGTAAGTCTCCTTGTCCGTTGCAACTCGGACACACCTCCTACCCCAGAGCCCCAGCAGCAGCCCGGGCCGAGTTTTCGTGTGCCCGAGGCTGCATTCGTCATTTCGTTTGGAGGATTTCCCCCTCTCTAAACCATAACAATCAAGTCGACGAAGTCTCGAAGGGCTTAGTCGAATATGCCGAAGGGCTCGGCGGTTGTTCGAAAACGGGCTTCTGATTATGCCCGCGGTGGTATATACCGGCACATCAGATCCAACGAGAACTGGTTTGACCCACTGCCTATTAAAGGCGTCTCCCGAATACGCCGAATAAGTCGCCGGGCTTGTCGGACTGTGTTGGTTTTGCCGACTATAACGCATGGCATGCGCTCTATTTTATCAGGCGTGGGAAAAATCACCGGGCCAAACCTGAATACGTCTAACAGATCACCGACCCCTACTTCATTATCTGCATCTCTCAAGGAAGACATTTCTTAGTGTGTAAGGTCTAGCTCATGCTGCCGGGTGGGACCGTACAGTTTGCACGATCCATTCCAGATTTCCCGAGTTGGATATGGACTACTGCAGTAAAAACGTCCTGCACAGCATCTTCATTCGATGGGTTGTGACCTAGATGATCTAGACCACCATCTGCCAGGTGTGTCCAAACATCCCACAGTTAGCGGCGCAGGGTGCATGTAATTGTTTTGGTTCGCTGATCTGTACGGAGGGAGGTCTTCCTACATCTTTGTTCCAGTTTTTGTCAATCCTCTGGTGGGTGCGTCAACATAAGCTTATGCTCACTACACTTAGTATCACACTGAAATCCATTGTTGAGTGCCAACCTATTTCTGTCGCTGCTCCTGTACACAACGATTGCGGTGCTGCAGTGTCAACAAAACTGCTGCAATCTCGGGTGAGAGAGTATGTCGACCCGACCTGATCCCGCTGCTAATGTAGCAATCTGGTTTCTACAAGCACCTCAAGGGGATGGATTTAGAGGGGAGGAAATCGCGCAGCTCTCAATACACCAAGAACACAGGGGGCAGTGTGCTTCGTGATATGGGGCTCATTCGCGATCGGTGTGTGCAGTGGTTCAGCTCTTCGCTCAACACTAGGTTTCCAACGCTCCACTCGAGTATCGTTGACTAGCTCAAGGTACGGTCCCGTGCACACTTCTCGACAATTTAACTTCGATCTTTGAGGTGGAGGAAACCATCAAGAGCGTGTCAAACCGAAAGACTGTCGGACCCTATGAGTTTCCCGCTGAACTGCCCAAACTCGCCTCAGATGGAGATCGCGCGATGGTAACCGCCGTATACTAGAACAGTTCCACGCCGTTGTGATCGTCATATGGCAGGGCGGGAGCGTATTGCAGGAGTGGATATATGCCACGGTCACAGTGCTGCACAAGACGAAGGGCCGGACTGAGTGAGGTAACAATCGAGGGATCTCGCTCGTGGCACAGTATCACAAGGTACCCCCCAAGATAAATACCAATCGCCTCATTACTGCGGACGGGAGGATGCCTTACTAGAGGGGCAATGCGTCTTCAGACCGCAACAGTCGACGATTGATATTATCTTGGTGGTTCGACGACTTCACCAATTGGCACGAGATAAGAGCACCTATTTTTACATATGTTGGGTCGAGCCTTGCCAAGGCAACCGATTCAGTCGACCAGACTCTCTCTCTTGTGGATCGTGCTCACTCCGTTCAACCTACCGGCAAAGACGCTCGCGATTATTCGCCACTTTCACGATGGAATGCGTGCGCGCATCCGGACGATGGTGAATACCCATACTGGTTCGGCGTGGAGCAGGACCTGCGGAAAGGATCCGTGTTGGCACCATTGCTGTCAACATGTTCTTCACTGCCTTACTGCTCGTGGCGGTGGAGCGGCCTAGTGCCAATGCAGATGTGGTGAAGGATATGGTGGACACCAAGGACAAGGAGGAGAACGGGGGGGAGAGAAGCGAGGGAGGCCGGAGAAAGGGCGAGATACACCCCAGGAGAATGTGGAGGAGCCGCAACCGATCTGAGGAATGCTGTATGCAGACGACGCGGGCATCGTTCCCAGATCAAGGAACAACCTTGCGAGATGATGGCAGATATCTTTGCGGTGTGTGGTTGATTCGGATTGACAGTGTCTGAAGCCAAGGCGGAGACCATGTGCCTCATGACAAACGTACCGACAACGTCACTTTCGTCAGCCAAGCAGCCGGCCAGGTGTACAAACAAACCAATAAACCAACTTTGTGTACCTTGGGGGCAACAGTGCGCGAGAACGACGACCGTTCGGCATAAATCAGCCGGTGCGTGCTGCTGGCCAACCTACGTTTCGGACGATATAGTTTGCCACTGTAGGACCGGCCCACCGCACCGCTCTGGCTCCGAGTGCGGATGCTCAAAGCTGAGGTAATGGCGACCACGCTCTACGGATGTCACGTGGAGCCCCACCGTGGCCCATCTGTCTATACTGTGCACAATTCACCAACGATTTCTCTTCGGCTGCATCGGTTGGAAGAGAAAACCTCCCGACGGCTACCATATGCTTTCATACGCAGACGCACGGACCAAGACAAGTATTGAGAACGTCGACACGACGGTGCGAAAGAGGAGGAAACCTTTATTTGCGGGGTTCGTGACTCGTATGGGTAACGAGAGAGTAACGAATGATGTTTGTGGAACTGGAGGGGGGAAAGGGTTACTTAGGAGGGCAAGAGTAGGACTGGATGGGTTGTCTCGCACGCGATCTATCGATGTTTAACTTTCCCATCGAAGAGGACCAATGGACGCTGGCAGCGAGTTTTCATGCATGTGGTTCGGACGTGCTGAAGAAGCTGCAGAGCAGTAGTATATGAAGCGCTGTTTCGTTAAGGAGAAGGGGAATGTAACACAACGACTAGCGCTTGAGGTACAAAATGCACAACACACTTACTTCAGACACTGAGGGGGGGGGGGGGGGGAGGAACCGCATTGAAGCAAGCGTAGCAACAACAGCTACGCCGGTTAAGAAAGTGAAGGCCCCGCCGAAACTTAGCACTGTCCGTCTTCCTAGTTGAGACGCCCAGTGTCTACTGCCTAAAGCAGTGTTAGAATCCCTGTTTTGTTTGTTCCTGGTTGCCGTGATGCCCACATCCCTGCCAAGTCGATGGCACCCCTCCCCCGTAACCTGTCATTTTGCGTCGGCTACGTCACGTCATTGTCATATTTGTGTGAATATTTTCTTTGTTCTCTTTTTTTCCGATTGTGCTGAAGCTTTCCCTCGGTCCGTCTGTCTAATGTCCTCTTTGTGTCGGTTGTGTCGTGCTTGACCCACAACCTGGATATAGGACTGCTCGTTTTTGTTGTTGTTAGCTCCTTGCCTCTACTCTCTGCTTGTCTTCTTGCCTTCCGTCCAGTCTTCCTGTGACATCCTTACGTTGGTCCATCAGCTGGGCATATCATAGGACTGATCGTATCATGAAACAACAAACTTGTCTTCCGGACTCGGCCTGCGCCCTGAGTACATGGTTGCTATGTTTTTTCTTCGTTTTTCTTCCTTCTTACTTTTCCCTTTCCTTCTTGCTTCTTCTCTCTCTGCGTGCTTTTCTTTCTTATTCTTTTTTGGGTATCTGGTTTTTTCGAGTGTACATATAATACCATGGATATGTTCCTGGTATTGTTTGGTTGCAAGTAATGCGGGATGGTACACCACAGCTCGTTAGTACCGCCACCCTTACAGGCTGGTATGATACTGCCGTTCACACTGTTTCGTACTCGTTTGTTTTCCCCCATCGATATGTTTTTCGACAGCTTGGTTTTGTGACCTCGGGCAGGATTTCAAGGAAACGAGCTAGTAGTGTGAGATCATCATCATCATAATCATCATCATCATCATCATATATCATCATCATCGTCCTCATCATTGCAGCACATGATGCCCGCGTTGCGACCCGCTATCCGGGGTGGGGGGCCTTATGGTGACACTAACGAGATCCCCGACGCCATGATGCCTGTGGCATGGCTCCCGATCGTTTGCAACTTGAATTTGCCATCGCTCGTAACATCGGTCTCTAGTTGAATTCCGTCCCGGCGTGCCACAAGTAATATATATGTAGAAAATAAAGAGGAGGGCAACATTGGGCATTTGGGGGGGAATATAAAATGAGGAAGATCACCCTCGCGATGGTGGGAGGACGACAAGTAGACGGGAAAGACGGAGGGGGCGTATATGCACTCGCTTGCTGTTGCTCTTATCATTTCAGGTTATGGGAACGTGGTAATGCTGTACAATACACACAAATGTCACAGGGCATGCCTGAGATACCCGCGACGTTATTTACGCTCACGCACAGTCATATCGATGAATGTTTTGATCTCACTGCAAGGGTAGAAAATGGTCGGAAATGTCTTCGGAACGAGCGCAACTATTACGCATACTTACTGACAAAAAGCACGGAAATGTCACGAAACGCGACCTTTGTATACCTGGTGCAGGCAGTTTTTCACGAACATCGAACCTTTTGCGCTTGCCACGGTTTCAGCCATGAATCGTGAGCTTAATCCACCCTTCTCGGATTATCCTAGCCCTTTACAGTAGGCTCGGCCCCGAATAGTCGTAAACACCACTCCGCGAAACAGTCACGTTGCATGCTGGCTCGATTAACAATTTTTGTGTTGTTCGTTAAAAATTACATCAGCACCGACAAGATATGATGTGTAGGAGGCTGTGGGAACGGCCATGCCGATCATTCCCTGTCACCCTTGCGCAGGCGGCCGCACGCTATAGAACGCTGGCAGCATCCCTTCCGTGACCCACCGGTACTCCGACGTGTCCTGCTCTTGAATCGCCTCATTGAGCCGGTGAGCTTGAACTTGACCAAGAGATTTTGTTCAAGCATCAGCACGATTTCCCTCACGGGGGCGTCTAGGATGGCACGTCTTGTATCCTCTCGAAGGCTTGTGAACGAACCTCTGTGAATGTTTGAAACAACGCGGAGGTTGAAGGACATCGAAGCATTGCAATCTGAAGACGGGATGCAAGACGGTTGTCACTGGGAGAGCAGCCAACATACCACCAGGTATACGGAGTACAGTTCCACAGTAGTAGTTACAGGGCACAAGATTGCCCCAAAAGCGCGCACTCGATGTGGTGATGGAAGGTTCTCTCGCGGTTTGCACCTCCCTCACCGTGTCTGGAACTGCAAGATTTGATCTTGCGTCTTGCTACCGAGATTAATCTGTTGCGGAGACCAGGGCTGAAGGTATTGATCGACGATGTCGATGAAACTCACGAACTGCTCGTGCGGGTTGGTTAATTCCTGGACCGAGTCAGCAAACGACAGCGGGTCAGGGGGTTGTGTTTGTGGGAGTGATTGTTTGGCGTATTGCACGCGTCGGTCTTGTAACACATCGCTCGATAGCACAGAGTCTCGTTTTCGCCATAAGGGTACGCTCAGTGTGCTACCATGCCGTTGTCGACCCCAAATATTGCTACTGGGCGCCAGCTTGTGGAGAGCCGTTACTTGGGTGTCGTCCTTGCTTCGTATGCTCTAGAAGCGCTTTTGGCCCGGACGTCTGCCGCCAGCTTTCGTGTCGTGTAATTAATTCACAAAGAAGCCGAGCGGTATACCTTGTATGCCACGGAGTCCATGATAAAGTCCCAGCTCTCCATGCACAAATTTTGCCTGCAGAAATCACCAAACATATCCGAGACTTCTCCCCCCTCCTTAGCGTAGTCCAAGACCCCTTTTTTGTCACGAACGGATGGAGACTTGGGATCCTCTATCGGTACCACGTGTCTCCTGTCGGCGCGGAACCACCCGTGGTAATCATTAACGGGGACCATAACACTGCCACAACGGTCGGAGGTTTGCGCATGAAGTGGCGCAACGAGGGAATAAATGCGGGTGTGTTTTTTCTCCACGGGGAGGGCATGAGGAACGTCCAGGTCCATCCACGACGAAGATGGCTGTCGAGAAGGGCTCTGGTAGAGGTTGAATGTTTGAGCCCAGACATTTTCTCTCCGACGGAGCTCTTCAACTCCTAAACTCCCCAATATCTTGGGGATCAGATGTACGGTAGTCTCTACGCCATCGTTTCGCCGGGAATAGTGGCCCATAGAATTTAGTGTACCGGGCTTGGCTTGCAATAGTTTATTCAAAATCGGGGTTTTGGGTGAGGTTCCAGAGCTCTTCAAGCGAGGAGCTTCAAAAACATCGGGCGCTTTTAGTCTCGTACCACGCATCTCTTGGTGGTGAGGTCCCATTGAAGCGGCCGTAAACTGTGTGGTTTACAGCGCTCTCGCGGAGTACATGCACACCGCGTGCGCACAAAGGAGGGGTGATACGACCGTTCGCACGCCGCGGGTGAAGCGATCTCGAGGAACCGCCTCTATGGTGTGGAAACACACACCCTTTTCCCGCTTAACTCGTCATGCCTCGAACACGAAATAACTGCAGTCTCGGATCTGCATGATCCCTATCTTCGGCGACGATGCTTGGAATGTCTATTCCCCAGGGATTGGCGAGATGAGTACATCGAAGCAAGCGTACACACCTCCTTTCGCATGGAGGAGGTAGAGCCGAGTCTAGTGTAGGGGTGACTGGGTGATCATTCCATTGCTTCGAGATATGAATGCCGCTGTCAATGAGCTTGCTTACGGGCTACCGTAGGAACAGAGTAGTACAGCAAAAAGGTCACCGCATTACAATTTTTGAGGAAACATGCCTCAATGACCGTGTCGAGTTGAACTAGAATAACCAAGAAAGAGGACACAGGCCTCCCCACCGGCTAGTCAGGTGGGTGATGATATAGTTAGAAATATGTGGCTTATGCTTGGAACAGAAGCTTCCAGCTCAGGTGCAGTGGTACTACGGGGGAAGCGGAAAGTTCCCGCAAGCAGCCATATCTGGTTAAAAATATGGTCAATATGGTTCGACGGCCGTAGAGAATTTGCTGCATACAGAGAGAGTGTTTTTCAAGTAGGAATGCCAGCACCTAGAGCGGTAACTTGTCAGACACATCGCAGAAGAGTTTTGAAGCACCTCATATCGTCAGCGTTTTCTCGTTCTTCAGTATGTCGACGCTCCTCCCCGGGAGCTCGCGCGCAGGCGAAGTACGAGTTGGGTCCGAACGTCAACACGGTAGCGGGGGAGGCTTGCAGTGACAGCGTGTGCGAGGCGTGCAAGGGCGCGAAATATGAGTATGCTAATCGGAAGTCCTGAACGGTTCATACACGCCACGATTGACGCCAAGTGCGAAATGTACTTGTCGCAAAAAGTAGCAAAGCAGCCCGTGGCATGTTACAAGCAAAACAAAGGTATGCCAGATAGTGTGTATGAACCTCGACGCCAACAACGGCCCCTGTTCGGTGTCGTACGCAGCAACCGTTCGGGCATCTCTCGCATGCCACATGCACCGTTCGGTACAGGGCACTTCAAGTATACAGCCTCAGGATGTTAAGGGGCACCCTTGCCGAAGCATGCCTCTCTCATGCGGAGTTTCCGTCAATATGTTTTGATCCTCGAATAATGTAAGTACCCCAGAGCTTCGAGCCTCGAGGTGAACCGAGTGAAAACCACCTGAACCCCGAGCTGCTACGTCCACCGCCAGCCTCGCCGCAGAGCAGGTAAGAACGGAACGGTGACTGTACCCCGATCACGAAAAATATCACCACTCACCTCCAGTAGAGCAGGTTAGAGAAGCAGACGAATATCATCATTTCCATAAACAAATGAAGGGCGCGCGAGTCCTCAATAAGTCTCGCATTCAGCAACTCCTGCACTGTCGATCTGATCACTTTCGAGACCGATTCAAATGCAGCCAAACGGTAGACAGGCGAAGTTAGAACACGTTGGTTTGGTGCTGTAGGCATTCTTCATACCACTCTTTTGCCAAAGAAAGTTATAAACACTGTCAATGTGTTAACCCCACAACATTGCGGCGGGCTTGTATCGATTGAGAAACGGCTGACTTGTACCCGGTATATAAGACGTTTCAAGGCACTTCTTTAAACGCTACGGGCAGCACTGTGTGCCCTTCTGGTGGACATCGGTTCAGCATTGGCCAGAAGCTCCCAACATGGACAGTTGGTCCGATTTGACGAATTCTGCTGCACGCTATCATCAGCGGACAACACCGTCAATGCAGTCAATAGCACCTTTTTATTTCGCTATGGCGAACACTACCTACCTCCCCCGACCATGATGGGCACGATCACATGCACGATCTCCGGCCCAATACCAAAAATGTCCTGCCCCTTCATGAGCTTGAACATGATAAAGGTCGTCGGTACGACACCTATAAGGAGCGTGAGCTCAGTCGCCCGTCTCTCATTGAAGAAGAAGCAACCATAGTGGTCCCTGTTCCGCACAACCCGGCAAACCGCAAGCACGTCGGTTAGCGCAATACCACTATTTGTGTGACAGGCATCGATCGGATGTGGATTTGTTTTGAGGTGCGGTCATACGCACGTTTTCCGGCGTGCGCGTGCTAGCGAAGCGTCCGTACGTGACATTGTGGTGCACGGGCCAGTCAAGAGGCCTGACGCGAGTTGCTGCTAGGCGGGCTCTTGAGCTCCGTTCGGAAGAAATATATGCCGTTGAAATGTGGCTCCCTCTGGGCCAAGACGAAGAAGACGGAAATCTATTGAGATAGATAACTGGGGCGTCTCAGATGAATTGTAGCTGTAAGCATGGTGGGAGCCTTAACTGCCCTCGACCACTCGCGGCTTGATAAGCGCTTTACCGCTACGTAGATATGTTATGTACTGCCCGACCTACAGCAGTGATTCTTTAGCTTGCCCGAGGAAGTGGATCAGTTTTGTGCGTGCTATTGAAAATGCTGCGGCGACCGACGATAGGATCCGATCGAACACCAAGAGTTTCTTCGATACGATCGACTACAGAACTCAACATATCTGCTGCAGGTACGCCGCGTATTGGTGGCTATACTACGTGTAATATCAACTTCGAATACGCACAGTAGTCTCAGAGGAGGAAGAGAGGGACGTCAGCAGGGCGGACCCCTCTTCGGGAAAGCCTCATTGTTGTACTGGGAGGCAGTAGTTATAGCCCACTCCGTGGACGACACCGCAGCTCGACAACAGCACGATGAAGTCGGAAGAGGATAGGGAAAACAGACCATCCCGCCCGCCCATCGTCGGTAGTGAGGTGCACCGTCAACATCGACATCAGTTTAGTGAGTGTTCATTTTTTGACAGTAGTACTCCATGCTTCTTCTCGTGCTGTAAGTTGTCAACTGCAGCAGCTAGGCTGCTTCACCCTCTAGCTACTTTAGAAGGGGAAGTGGGAGGCAAGATGTAGTAATGATTTTAGCAGTGGCCACTTCGTGCTGGGAAGATGATACAAATTGGCGTCCGAGCAAGGAGTCGCACGGCACGGGCGCAACAAGATCCTACCCCTACTGTTAGGCGTCCACGCTGCTCGTAGAATGCTGACACCACCCGAGCAATCGTTGGCTTGGGCGCTCTTTCGGGGTCCCATGGCACTTAATGCACCTACCTTGTTTGTATGACTTGTTACCGATCAGCGACTCGGTATGCTACAAGGGTACTGCTGCTGTAGTAAAGTGCCTACGTCAACATGACGCGCTTGAAACGCCGGACAGCTCTCACTTGAGATGCGTTGTACGACGATAGCGGTAGCGCTTTCTGGCCAAAACATTCCTGACTGACGGGGCTCATTAAACAATATGGTTGGAATGCCAGCAGTAGTGCCTCACATTCTTGTTCGTGATATACATACATGCTTTGGGACTGCCCATTAGTTTGTGGATAATGTTCAGAGCTCTCCGAGTGAAACGCCTGACTAAGAAAATTAAGGTGCTATCCCTGTAAGGCAAAACCCGCGTCTATGAATACCAGGCAGCAAGTTTTATCGTCATCACATACCGATCTGCTCAGTGTTGTACCTCGCGTATCGTTCCCGCATGTTTCGCAAGACGAGAAAGGCTCCGATGATAATCCCCGTCCCTATCGCCACCGACATCTTGACGATGTTTCGCTTCTTGACGTATCGGGCGTACTTTAGGCGGTATTGCGTGTTATACAACACCACGAGTCGGCAGGCGCGAAGACAGTACGGTAGCATGCCGGCTGCGATCCCTTCAGTCGAAGGAAGAAGGGACGAGGAACGGCGGGAATGAAGATCAGGCCCGTCCGATCTCACGAATGGTCTCTGTTCGAGAGGCATTTGGCAAGGACATACCGTACACGCCCCATGGTCTAAACGTGTGGCTGCGCCGCACCCCCGGTTGAATCATCAAGATGCAGTTCATTTGACAGGGTTTTGCTCGTGTGTACTTCTTCCGTGCTCATCTGAGCGCACTTGGGCACACACAAACAGAGGCTTAGACCTTGTAACACGGGTCGTTTGGAACGATTGCGAAGATGGCGACGAATGACTCGACGGTGGGGGTGGGTTCACAGGTATTGGCCTGCTGTGAGAAAGAGACTCAGCAGTATAGCCAAACACACCAGATTGGGCTTGATCGTCATGTGTTGTGAAAGGCCCATGTAAACACTCATCACGCGGGGAAGAATAGCCATCATACCGTACGCGAAACGCAGCATCGCATATCATATGCAACGGTATCATCAGTACAGGGCAGTAGTACCCAGGAATGTAAACGTATCCTTTGAAGTAGCGATCTAAAACCCGGTTATTACGGGGGACCATATTATCCCTTTTAGGACCGCAGTCCCGTTTTGGGGACAAATTATCTGAGAATTGAGTGGTTTGTCCCCACAACGGGACTGCGGTTCTAAAATGGTTAGATAGGACCTGCGGTTTATATAAAAACCTGTATACTTCGCTTTTTTTACTAACAATATTTGGTCCTATTTACTACGGTCCCCCGTAATAGTGCTATCTTGTCAATACATGCAGAACGTCGTACATCCCCCAACCCTGTTGTATAGGTAGCAGCCGGGGGCTGCGTCGTGTGACCGATGCTGAAATCTCGACATTGCAGTAGAGTAGTTTTCGCCACTTTTTCTCTCTGAAGCCGCCGGAAAGGGTTGCGACAGCGGAATGGTATCCGATGCTCACAGCCATCGAGACTGCGTCCCTTATGACCCGCGGGTTCCATATTATTGGCGACATGGAGTCAGTCGGAATCCTGTACGGCAGGCGTGCCGGGAGTGTTCTGCTGGAGAGCGGTCCCTCCCGAGCCACAGAAACTCTGTTGATGTACGTACTGTAGTTGTTGTATCAGCATCCAGGTGTCGAACGATGCACGTACTCGTACATGCACAAAAAAACTGTTATCGTAGAGTGTGTACAGCAGTACGCAGACATCCCATATTCTATATCACAACACGAGAACACCCCATTCCCGAACCAATACAGAGGTACTGCTCTAGGTGCACTCACAGAGATAGGACACCGAAAACATTACGAAACAGGGTAACCCCTTGCCGTCCAACAGCAGGACCCAATGCAGGAATATGGCTGCCAGCACGATGAGGGTCGACATTCCACAGATCCCGACGACACCGGGCGCCCTCGCAGCAATCTTGAACGAGTGCCTCAGGATCCATAACCGGCAGAGCAATCCTGCCCACATGCTCGTGAGCAGGAGAGTCGTGGTGATGAGAGCTACTGAGGCCGCACTCATGGTGTGTTTCAGCCTGTGCTCGCCATGTGCCGCCTACAGACTGATCCGACGCCTCGCTCACTCTCGTGATAACGTCTGTCTGGAGTCTGGTACGGCAGTATGTCATAGGAGGGATAAGATTGGCGACGAGTCGCGAATAAAAGCATGCGCAAACATATTACATTCGGATATGGTACTGCTGTACCTGGTACATCTGTGCAGTACATACACACATATCAACAGAAAATATGACGTTACTTTTTTCTGTAACGCCAAGATATTTATCGCAAAAAATGGGGTGTAGACGGGACGTTACGCAGCTTGCATAGCTGAGTATCCACTATTTAATCAGTCGAACTCACAACAACTAACAGCTGATGTGTTTCATAATTCAAAGGGAATAGTGGGTAATAATATTGGTACCGGTATCACGTCGGATTCCATGGGATGCCCCGTGATACACGTTGGTCCCATGACGTGCCCAGAGCACCACGGGGCGTCCAATCAGTTACGACGGGTTTTCCCGTCGACTATCCTGTGGGAGATACCAAGTACCTGGTACCAGATATGAAATACTACGGGACATCCCATGCGATGTCTCGTGGATAATCCCACGGGATGTAAGATATTTCATGGCGTGTCCTCAAAACACGGGACCATTTATGGTACGGGGTATCCTATGGGACGTGCAGTGGGATATCTGTGATACCATATATATAAAATGCTTGGTATGTCCTATAGGATGCCGGTCGCCCCAGTGGTTCAAGTGGTTAACCTCGAATTCTACTTGTTTGAGTCCTGGGTTCGAGCCCCAGGAGGGTCGGTCTTTGACTTTATTTGCAAAAATAAAAAAAGGGATTCAATTGTTGAGAGCGCCTTGCAGCGTGGGTAGGCACAATTCGATGCGAGTCGACGAGGGAAGAAAAGACTGAAATCTTCTCGCGATAAAAATGAAGGCACGTACGATCCGTAGCGGAAAGGGGGGAGAAGAGCCTGCTATGTGACCCCGGATCTGAGTTACGAGTTGGAAGGAGAGAGAGACGATGTGCGAAGATAATGAATGGGATGAGAAAAAAATAAATAAAATAAAAAATAGGATGCCCCACAGAGACGTGGGGCATACCATAGGCATGCCATGGTATCCACGGGGTGTCCCATGGTGTACTTCATGAGATATCACATGGAATATCCTACGGGATCGCGGAACGTCCCATGGAACGTTGCATATACAATAAACGACGTTCCGTGGGGCATGCCATGAAATCGCGAGGAGGAAGGTGTTGCGAGGGGGCATCCCATGGTGGGATAGACGGTCGCCTCGGTGGGCCAGTGGTACCCTCGAATGTTGGTAAGAGTTGGTGAACACCGTAAGCACATACTAAAACCAAATCACCGAAGCTGCCACGAAGGCCAGAGCGCGAATCGCTGGTGCGGTTGTACCGCTGTTGTATCGCTGCTGCTACCGTCGTAGTCTGTACCGTGGCTGCACGGTTACTTTTGAAATCTCGAAGAATTGTGGGTCTATACCGTCGTGCTGTTCCCTGCGTAGCAGCCAACTCTCTTGAGATGATGTGTTCGCTTCTATTTCCTAGGTCGACGGGAAAATGACACACACACGCACACAGACGGATGTACCGTATTGGTATGTGACCGTAACGAAAGAAAACATTGATGCAGGACTGCTGTTTGTTGTACCGTTGCAGCCACGAAGTGCAGAGGTTGAGGAACGGTGTGAGCAGCAGAGAAAAAAACTCGGTAGGGTTTCCACGGTCCTGCTTGGCTCTCTGCCTAGGTGGAAATTGGCCCCTCCCGCGATGATTTACCAGTGTGTGACTTTCAACAAAAAAATCAACACTCAGAGCACGCACCATGGAACGCGGCCGGAGCCGGACCTTGCGTCGTAGGGTACACGTAGCCCCTTCGCGTGCTCCGCTGGCGAGACCGCGAGAAACGGTCCACGGACGGAACGATCCGCGCCAATTTCAGCCACTGGCTCCTCCAGAATGGTGGCTCTCGTGACACTACCCAGAGCTGTGAATTTATTTCTCGGAAATTCCGACGCACCCCAGAAATATTCTTGTGGAGCTGTGTTACACCTGTTTGTTATTGTAAAGCGCTAGTCTCACATTGTGCGCAACGGGAGCAGACAGGCGGCTATTGGACAGGACCGTACGGTAGCATGTTGTGGCTTTGAGTGCGTACGTGCGTGACGCTCAGGTTTGGGAATTTGCGGAACGTTTTATTTGCCCCCGGCATGAACACACCGGCAACGACGGAAAGGCCAGGGAGTTTCGCCATCACCACATACATAGCATCCAAACAATCGTACCTGGGATATAATAGCGTTCTCGCCTGTGTATAGGTGGACGAGGAATATTGCAGCGAAGATCCCAGTGACCTTCGCCACAGATATTTTCAGCTTAGTACTTCCCTTGACGAGTCGGGCGTACTTCAGCCGATGTTGCGTGTTTAAGGCAGCGTGAGTTGCATCTCGCGAAGGTAATAAGGATCGGCGAAGACCACGATAATACCTGGCGGCGAGGGAAGGGGGGGCGACGGGCGCCGAGATGAAGCAATATGATACGATTGCTTGAATGCAATAATACTTGCTTATGTCTGACGAGGATGTCGCACGACTAAACGCGCACCACATGCTTAATGACGGGCGGCAAAGGGACTGCGCCTGAAAAATGTGCACATTACATCCTGGGGTAAGGTTGTACATTGTCCATGTTCACACGTTAAAATTTCCAATGTACATCTGACCAACAAATATGATTATGATTTTATACGTACAGGGGGCTCCATCAGGTAAATACAGGTAAACGGCCATGACGATGGTGGCTGATCACTCGAAAATGGGGCACGGGGGGGGGCGATCCAGTCACAACCTCATGAAAAATCGTTCACCAAAGAAAGCCTCTTCGTGTCACGGAGGTGGCAATTTGACTAGGGTCCCATGTAGGAGCAGGAGCCAGAGGTTCTGACAGTGTTGGCAGCACGGTATATTGTTGGACGCACTGACTGTTCGTTCTTAGTGTTGGATATTGTATCGAAAGCTCCGATACATCGAAATATCGTACTTTCGATATATCTATCGTGTCGAACGTGTGTTTGCCTCCCATCCCGTGTGGCTTATTCCCGTGTTTTGAATGGTGATATATTATAGATTTTGAGCGAAGGCTTCAGTGTATCCAATGTCGAGATCGCAACGATTCGTTTGCTTTTTGGTCGCTATCGTATCAAACGCAATCCTCGCTCGATACCCAATAGCAGTGCCTTCTGTGGAGGTGGACTCTGTTCCGGGCGCATTGTCAAGGGAGACCGACCACATGCAGACTGCCTTTTCCCGTGGTTTGCTGTAGAACGCAGGAACGCCCTATCTATCCTGGAAAACTCGTTCCAACCACCCACGCGAGCAGTATACGCGCTTCGGTTCCGTCGTGGATCAGTTCCTTCGGCCCCCATTCCCGCAGGAGCAAATACCCGAAACTGGCTGCCGCCATTCCAGACAAAATGTGAGAAGGAGGGTACAGTTAGAGACACGTACAACACAGTACCTAACACGAATTTCTGGGTCTTAGTTTTGATATTGCATCGGTTCCTCAGTATAGTCATCGTTTAGGCATCATCACACGTTCCGGTGTGTATAACAATTCGACCGCCCCTGTATCTATACTATTTATTTGACGAAACACATGCTGCTGCGGTGTACAAGATGCTCCGAAAACTCCGGGAGCCATGCATGGCAACAAATGTCTTGCAACCGAAAGGTGTCACGAGATACACTCACAAACAGGGTAGCAAAACCAGCAGCATGACGTAGCACGGTAACCCCTAGGCTTCCAACAGAACGGTTCAGTGCACGAATAGAGCTAATAATCACACGATGAGGCAACCGATCGCGAGGTCACGACGAGGATGGGTGCCCTCACCTTCTCCAGTACCTCGAACGCGTGTCATAACACCCGTAATTGCCAGAGCAATCTTGACCACACGCAAGGGTTGAGGAGAGCCGCCACCATAAGAGCTGGCGAGGAGGCATGTATCTTGGAGTTCGTGCTCGAGGCGGGGTGCATTCAATGTGCTGCAAGCGAAGTGTCGATACTTGACTCGTAAAATCTCAGAAACAAAATATACTACTAATATCATACCAGGGTACGTATGTATGTAGAGCAGTGCAAAGAGGCACAATTAATACTGTTGCACGAAGGAAAGGTGTAAGGTAATATATGTAATTTTTTCAAAAGTAACTTGCATCAACCACTCTCAATAAATCGCACAGATCACACACAGCTGACGTATTTGTCGTAAAAAATATACTAGGTACAGTATTAAAAAACGTAACGCCTTTTTTTGTACCGGTACAAGCGTATGTATACGTTGACGACCGTTACGAGCCATGCCCCAAACCACGAGCAAACAAGGTGTTGCCGGTCACTTTGCAGACACCACTTTGCTTGCACCCCGGCTCGAGCACGGCGATGCATGCCGCGTCGACGGTTCTTGTCGTGGCCACCCTCCTCACCGCGTGCTTGTGGTCGGTACTGCTCTGGAAATTATGGGTCCTGAGACACGCGTACGAGATAGCGGCGAGGGCGCCCGTCCTCGTCGGGATGTGTGGAGCGCCGGCTCTCCTCGTGTCATTGACCGTGCTCGTGCACTGGTTCCTTCTGGTGGGCGGCAAGGGAGTACCCTGCTACGTAATGCTTGTGGCGTCCTACTTCTGTGAGTGCGGTTTTGGTATATTTCGAGGTCGAGGCGCGTTTTCTTGACACATACATGATAAATAGCTCTCGAACACATCGATTGGAGCTGCAAACCTGGCATGATGTCTGCTACCGAGCAACATTGCAGAACATACTACAGCATGGAGTACCCTACCATACCTTCTGTTTCTAGGACGCTGTACTATTTATTGCGACGGTGGGTTCGTATGATGCGAGCTCTACGGAGTACTTGACTTCTTCTGGCAAGAGCATGCGTGTACGAGGTAAATGTATCTGATAAGAGCACAGCAGTACTGCTGTAGCATCGTAATGACCTGTGTTACTTGCATCTACAGTATAGTAGTATACGAGAGCCCCGCGTCGGCACAGGAGGCGACCAATGCACTATTAATAACTAGTTGTGGGTATCGAAGGAAAATTGAGTCTGATACGTACGGTACCGATAATCGAATGATCTAACCGTAACGATTTCGATATTCGATACCACGTCATATTTAGTTTCGAAAAATCTCGTCCTGTTTTACATCACTAAAACCACGACACACAAATGCGAGGAGATGAAGAGCGAAACGAATTCGGTGCCATGTCGAAGGTCGATGCTATGATCTAGCGAAGCTTTCGATACGGTATCCGACGCTACTCGTAGAACCAGGTATACTATCAAAATGGAGAAACAACAGCCGTGAAATCGAGCATTTCGTCGAAACTCGTCTTTGCATCCTGTGTGATACTTCGATCGCGAGTACTTCGGGTTTTACATGGTCTCATGCAGGATACACATCCCGTATACGAGCAAGATGAAGTATGTACTGTAGTGATAGTCGAAAGTATCGTAGTATCGTAACGTACGCGAAACAATTTTTGGCATGGCCGCCTGAAAAAAACAGTTACCTGGTACTTACACTCGTACAACGATTTTTTCCGCACACAACCGCCGGTAATAATGTTTAGTAGACTACGTGCTCGTAAACGCACTCATATCGTCTGATAGAAGCTTCGACCTTCGCACGCCATCGATGCACCACGTGTATTGTACAAGGGGGGCAGCTCTCTTAGCAACACATCAACTTCTTATGTTGTGGGTGGGTGTTAGAGTGCGATACTGTGCCTCATGTTGAAAATCGAGTACGAACTGCTCTCTGCGAGCAATCGTCGACATGTTCCGGTGCAAAAAGAAGGCGGCATTCGTGCGGCGAGCAGAGCAAGGACTCTTTCCGGTTTGTAGGATGCACGCGCCGCAGGTAGCACAGCTCTCCACCAAGCTGCCCACAAAGGGACCCCAACGCCGCTCGGACGGCACGTAGCGGCAAACGCTTACTTCACGTGTAAGCCCCGTCGTACATCTCGCTGCATGCCAAACACGCTCTGTGCTATGCGAAAACCAAGTTGCCGAAGCCACGACACAGGGGTCTGCACCGTTCCCGGGGGAAGGCGTAGATGCCAACTCTGGAGACGCAGAACTATCGCCCTGAATGCCAAGGGCATGATTGTATCCCCCAACCCCCAACGGCAACCTTTCAAGTGGATCTGTTGCCGAAGACAAGGGTAAACGCGCATGCGCCACGTCAGAAACCGGTAGAAACACAGAACCTTTCAGTTAGTGATGAAAGAACCGCGCACGCCGCCGATGACTCAAGTCCCATGCTCCCAAAGCAAGGACGACATTGTGCTAGCATTATCCACGCCCGGTGCCGGAGCGTAACCTCCCTGCAGAGAGAACCCGAGCAGGGGGCTGGTGGGTAGCTTTTCCACCATCATCATACGCTTCCAATTCGATTGGTGATCCTCGAGAAGTACACTACAGTAGTACGGGGGACCAAAGTATATAATACCAACTATTGTTCCTTAACATAGGGGAATATGGAGGTTTTTGTGTGTACCGTAGGTCCTATTTACTATGGTCCCCGGTAACTGTAGGGCTATGCCGCCATCGCACTCAGAAGGGGAGAAAATTAGCGGTGGTTTTGGCTATGGCGCGTATTTACAAGTAAGGAAGGGCCGTTTCGGGAAGGGCGGGGTAAGTGAGGAAGGGTCGTTTCGGGAAGTACGGATCGTCATCTTGACAACCGGTACCCCACATTGCATCGTACCGGCTAGTCTCTGCGTGCAGTTTGCCACCACGCCCAGAAGACGCCGTTAGATGGGTTCATACGTTGTACCGGCAAACGATTTATCAAACGATTTATGCATACTCTCGCTAGCCGGTTGTGCAAGGCGTTACTAGGATAGCAGAAACCGGCCGGATATTTTGAGCAACTCGGGGTCCCGCACGAACATAGCTTGCCGTTGTGCGAGACTGTTGCCTCAACGATGCGATCATGCTTTCCGTCGAAACACGCTTGCGAACAGCACACATTCTCGATGATATCTCACGCCGACGCCCATTGGGAAACCCCGCGAAAACGATCTGCGAAAGATCACAACACGAGGTGTTGGTAGATATTTGTTGACATAGAGCGAGACGGACATTTCCCCCGCGTGTTCAGTCAGAGGACGATGCTCAAATCCCCTTACATATTCTGAAATAATAGAATTACCTTCTCGTTGTGGCGACGCGGCCGTGCCGGGCTCGCTGCTCATCTCGTCGCGGCCTGGGCGCCGACACCTTCTATTAGGACATTTCTGCCTGGATCGGCCGGTGCTATACGTGTTGGTTGGTGCCTGTAGCAAGATACAGAAGAAGCGATGTGAGCAGTGAATTCGCTACGGTAACAAGATGTTTGATGGCGGGGTGTTAGGATGTCGACATTATCATGCTCCAATGTTGTTTCTACTCTACACGAGGATTTGGTGTGGACTGCATGGCTTCATGAGGTGGCTTGATCAGGACTACGTGATACTCGAAGGATCTTGGTATTGCGCGGTGAGTATGGTGAGACTTCCATGCGTGCTCTCTCCACATGCTAATACTGGTGAGGGATCTACCTGGAAATATACAATATACCACTGGTTCACAGGAACTGCCTTTCGAACCTCTGCCCATTTCCTCTGCTCCACCTGATAAAACAATGTCTCGGCTCTTTGGGCTCAAAGCAAGACATTTGCTGTGGGAAACGGGTTCGTTGCTTTTCGTCGGCCCCCCTTGACCATATGCAAAGCACATTTCAGCCTCTTCCACCTACATGGACGGGACGTTAAGTGATTTCACCAACACATGGCGTTGGCAGCACTATCGGGACGTCTGGGTCTTATTTCTACATTGGGTTAATGTCTATTCACCACCTTGCTGGCTCGGAAGTATCAGTTGGCACGAAAAGTAGCCGGATTGAGGCCGTTTCCGAGTAATGTGAATGTGTCGGGTCGAAAACCGGCATCCTTGACCTAGTGTCGTTTTCTTCCGCCACTACCTAACCGTCATGATCTTACCGAATTCTCTTTTCGGGTCGCGGTTCCTGTCCGTGCACGTAATACGTCTTGTTTCGTGTCGTGCGACCTCCCGGAATGTACAGCAGTTCGGACACCAGAGTTTCCGCATCCCAACCGAACAATTGCCGATGCTCAGATCGATATTTCTTGGCCGTCACCTTTCCCCTTGGGAGCCCCGAGAGGGTCAGTCACTAACGCTGCTCGTGAAGGACGTGCAACTCGGTACTACTTAGTCCACGTTTGAAGACGAATATGCAGTTGCATTCAGGGAAACTGATTGCTGCCCTTCTAAATCAGGCTTAATTGTTTCGTGGCGCACAAGTATCGTCAAACAGAGAACGATGATCTGCTCAAGCCAATCATGTTTTTTGTTTTCGCGTGCCTCGTTCCACCTTCCTCCATTCCAAGATATGGCGGCCTGCATGTTGCCGTATTGCCTTCGAGATTTAAAACTCGTGGTTGCCGACAATACCCAATACCGCCTGAAATACGCTCGGTACGTCAAGGCAAGAATATTTTGAAGATAGCTTTGGTGATGGGGACTGGGATTGCCATTACTACCTTGATCATCTTCATCTTTATGCCGGAACGCTACGGAAGGTACGATTGTTTATGACGTGTGGGTATGGATGGTGAAAATATCTAGGAATATTCGTCGTTTCCGGCGTGGGCATACCACGGTATGTTTGAGGTGCAATGAAGTTGGGTAATGAGATAAGCCCCTTAACCCCTTTAGAACCGCAGTTCCATTTTGGGGAAAAACTACTTGAAGTATGAGTGGTTTGTCCCCAAAACGAGACTGCGGTTCTACATGGGTTGAGGTGCCCGCCGCAAACGGATAGCCGCCAAATGTTAGAGGCCGGACCTTACCCTACCCGCCAAGTATAGCAATGCTGACGCCCGGATACTCAGGTACCCACATTTTTTCCAGGTACCCGAGTACCCGAAAATATTTTGGGAATTGTTTTATTGTTCCAGTGGCACGACCAATAGTGATAGAGTGGAGAAAAAAACATCCTACTGTTCGATACCGAAACGAGAAGGCGCAAAGTAATTCGTTGTTCGGTTGGATGCTCATATCACTAGGGGCCTGGACGCGCCAAAAATGTACAAAGATAATTCTTGCGCTCGTGTTGTTCCAAACCTGTTCCCTGGTCCTCAACCCGAAGACGGAATGAAGCACGTACCAGTGTAAGGTGGAAGCAGTACTATCATGATCGTACGCGTGTTGTTGAACATCTGGTACAAAGCACCTGGTACTACTCGTACTGTATGTAACTAAAATAATAGTGCGGGACAAGACCACGAAAAGTGAAAGTGCACTTGCACAACATGAACAGCTGTGAACTGCACGCTGCACACCTGCACCTGAGCACATCGACTGTACTCGAAATCAAACCAAGGTGTGGACGTGTGCGGGTTTTGAGGTCGGATCCTACACGTAGAACGGATAGGCTCAACGGGTGGAGTCCGATCGGGTATACTCGCCGGGTACCCGGGTGATAGATGAAAGGGGTCAATATCTCCTGGCACATCGTATTCAGGCGGTGCGTTGTTTTACCGCGTACCGATGATATGTCCGTACCCGTTAGTGTGTGCGGGTGCTCATTGGACTCAGTTTTCTAGCGACATTACACAATACTTGTGAACCGGGGTTCCGCGAAACGGGCGGGTACCCAGGTACCTGCGAGTACCTGCGGGTACCCGGCTACTCGTGATGATATACCCGTAGGCTCCGAATACCCGGGGGTATTCAAGTCGGGCCCTATTTGTTGAATGTGGAATCCGACCGGATCGGGTATACCCGCCGAGTACACGGGTAATATACTAAAGGGGTTATAATCTACCGTAGTTAGGCGAGAAAAACTGACAGGGTGGACATTTCTGACTCAGTGCTCAGCAAAACGTCCAAGACAACAAACACCATGGGCAGGACCCCTGACTGGGTCAAAAGGCCTCAGCTTGTCGAGTGCATACCTCGGATTGATTGGTGAAGGCGAAAGATAATGCTAGAGGAATATGTGCACATCTAGTCGCGTTTCCGCAACAGTGCACGTCTCACCATCACGTACCCATTCAAGCCTATCGCGGTCCGTGATATAAAAGTTTTTACTTCGGATAGCCGATGCACCTGCGTGTTGCCGGGTTGCGGATAACAGGGACCAGTATGGCTGCTTCTTCTTCAATGAGAGACGGGTATTGAGCTCACGCTAATCCTCGGTGTCGTGCCGACAATCTTCGCCATGTTCCAGCTGAGGAAAGTGCGCGATGTGTTTGGTATTGGGCCGGAGATACCCGGTGTGATCATACCCATCCTTCCCGGCGTAGGTATGCCGTGTCAGTTGCTCGATTTAAAAAACGTTGACCAGGAAGCACTGTTGTAGGTGCAAACCAGCGTAGGTCAGACCGGCCCATCTGTTGACGTCGGATGGTAACGACCGTCGATGGGGATATCATGAAATATCATGGACGAAATGACCTATTAGCGGTTGTCGCCCGGTGTGAAAGTTTGAAACGGATGTTTCGACAGGTTCTGTGGTACGTGCATACCTCATGCGCACCGGAGGAAGCATACGAATGTTACAGTATTCTGAATTTAGTAAAGGCCCCGCGATTCATTGGATGTGTGTGAATGTGCCCATCGGGGGCCGGCAGCGTGACCGCATGAATTGTCTCAATGTTCGTCTGTTGAAAGTCGTTGACAGCCAATTACAACATATTCAGGTTCGAGCCCCGAGATCTGGGGGTACATGCTGCTTTTAAAACGATGGCAAGCGAAGACATCAACCGAATATCATCGGTGGCCACCATGCCAGTGGTGAATACATCTATTAATAGCAAGACCGCATACACCAGTTGTTTTATCCGCTCGCCCACCGTTTGACTTGATTTTCATGCTTACAGTTAGCCAAATGACATTCCAGGAGCTGCTGCACTACGATGTTCTTGGGGACACGCTCATGTTTCATTTCTTCATGGAGCTCATTGTACCCGTTTGCGCGTCCAGCATGCTTTTTTGGAGGTAAGTGGAAACATCGCGATACGATGGTTGAAGCTGCGATTCCGTTCGTAACATATGAACCAGTGCACATGGCAGGCGAATAATGACCGAATGATGACCGTGTGCAAACCCGAATGTACGATGGGCAGATAACTACGGACAAATTTGCGAGGCATCGAAACACCCCACACAACACAATATTTTCCTCAGGATGGTAGTTCCTGCGTAAAACACGGCGAGGGTTTGAAATACAAGTTCAATATGTTTGGCGGCAGATATATATATGCTGCACGTAACGGGTATCTTGAACTTCTCGTCTCCATACACGCCTTCGGTGATCGCGAATCCCCGCGCGCTTTAAGTTATTTGTGTATCGAGTTACGTAGCCATGCCCTTCTGTGCCCACGCCACCAACACCCGAGGTGGAGGGCTGACGCCAACAAAGCGACAATTATTACCTGAGGAGGCGGTGCAGGAGTCTACCACGTGCGCAGTGCCTATGCCCACTCGAGGTCCTGGCCGGCCTGATTCGGCGACACTATCTGCTGTCGTCGATATTTTCCAACAAGCTCCCTTTCCGTTACTAGGGCGATTCCGCGCTTTGGCTCAGGTTGTTTTGTACCCTCCCTACACCTTCTGAAATGTGACTGCACCTAGCGCGCCGGGTGTTTGTACGAGCATGTGCCACGTATAGCTTACTCCTTTCGGAGGCGATGCTTGTCGTCTACGCCATTCGCGCATGCAACCACCGACCAATGTTTGCTTCGATGCTCGTCCCGGTTCCATATCTCCATACTACACCCTATTCACGGACGCTTCCTCCACGCCACGTGTAGGGGTAGTGCTTACAAGCATTTGACACTTATTATACCTAAAACCAATATTGATGTAGATAGGTGCCTCTACGCAGGCGTACATTACTACATCGATGCTCTGTAGCAGCATATACGGCAAGTCGTGTGTGTGGTACGCATATCTTCTTAGCCGACTACGGTAATCCTGTAAGTTACTCTTCGAGAAACCCAATGGTAACGAAGTTGGGGTTCGATGAACAGCTGTTGTCCCGCCAGGGAATCTAGATCGACAGTGGATAGTTGACTGCTGAATTACAGCGAGACGTTGCAGGGATAAATGCTCACAATCGGGAGGAACGGGAGTGCTTGCGCATTCTCCTTTTCACCGCACGCTCCCTTCACCCCCTGCACCTGAGATCTCGGCAAATAATAGTGGCGCATGTCTTTCCCAGAAAGCGTCATTTTACGCATACGACAACTGGGTTTCACGCGTTATCATCACCAACAGCGTTTTACAACTGCTCCTAGCTTAGCCTCCAAAGACCGCGCATCATCGGCCAATCGTCTGAGACCAATCCATGTCAGACCACGTGAGGACAGGCATCATCCAACGGTCTGAGTATCAGCAAATACCAACCAATGACCGACTAACCAACCGAAGCGTGAGTGAGGAGCCGAAGAGAACATTCAGCACCAGTACAAAGTAGTTAGGCACTCGCGCCTAAGCCTTGGCCCACCTTTTACGGACCGATAACGTTCACCGATTCACCTTGTTCATGGAGACAACTCGACTACCCCACGTTCAGCGTGAGTCGGCTGGCCTACACGTCATTATCAGGAAGACTGGCTGGCCTTGCTATCTTTCTACTCTGACGCAGATCCCCGACGGAGATATGCATCATTCTCTCCACCAAAACACCACGGTGTGTCCGTTACGGGAATTTGCGGAGGCCATAACTTGATATATGGACAAACTATAATTTGTGGTGACGACCCGCGGGGATGCCGTGCTTTCCGTGGCGACAGCCGATATAGTAGAGCATTCACCGGGGAGAGTCTATTGCTCGCAGCTGCTGTCACTTCATGGACAGAAAAGCCCGAGCAAGCGGGAAGATCAACATCAACCAGTGTCCAAGAGCATGGCCTGGACAGGGCGTGTCGTGCGCGTTAAGGAAACGGCAGGGAGTCTTAAAAGTGGCGGCGAAGAAGTAGAAGCAGATCATGACACGCGCTGACCTAAGAGTGTATCGTGGGACGTAAGACGATGCTGACGGAGCGGGGGCTCAAGAACTTCATGGTGAAACTTTACACCATACAACACCCACTAGCTGTCTTTGGGCTGCACGAGACTGGGCATAAATGACGTTCTTCCAAATCCCTCCCTCACGATGTTTGACAAAACGTACCTGGCGATCGCTGTCCATGGTTGCAGGGGAACATATTTACATCCACTAGGCATGCCCACAGATATCACTTTGTTTTCAATTTACGATGCCAACCCAGAAGCAACCATGAGGCTGCTGAACCAGCGTTAGGCCGATGAGAGCGCGGGTCGCTTAAACACCGCGGCGAGCTTCCACCTTAAAATATTCCCAGATGGTTGCAACGAGGGAACCTGGAATACATCAACATAGCCGATAACGTGTTGCACCACCGTCCAAACTCCAATTTAGGGGTGCACTGCTGCAAGTCGGAAAATCAAGCGAAACCTGAGGTGAGCTTAACGCTGGGGGTGATGGGCACTGCCACAGCGGTGAGTTCCGCGTGCGATTTCGTCTGAGACGGAATTGCAGCTCCTCAGCTGTGGTGCGTCTTGGCTTTGGGAACCGAAGCATGTAAACTGCCCTTCCGTGGATCTCTTCCTAGACTGCATTCCATATGCGGATTTAGGTGCCCCACGATCACCATGAATAACCGAAGGAACACATGATGCTACTGTGAGACGAGCGCTCATCAAACCCACTAGAGTGTCTACAGCATATTTCTCAGCGGCATCGCTCGAGGGGGACGCCTGGTCATTTACGGGCCGGCGTATACATGGTCTTGGATGGTGGAGTGCTCCTTGTAGGGCAACCCGACTCGCGGCGGACTGGTGCCACATCCGACCCGACGTCATCCGTGGCTGCAACCGACATAGCGTTCTCCGTGAGTGACTCTACTAGAATTAATTGACCTCTCCTGAGCCGCACACCACGCCCACCCGTCCATTCCGCCCACCATCCACACGATGTCTACGATGCCCAACGTGCCCTCCACTCCAACCGTGCATGAATTTATAATTCCCAACCGTCTGCGTACTCAGTGTTCCAAGTATGGGATAGAAATACTCTTCAACTATGTAGGCGAATGTACATGCGAGGACCATCCCTGGCGTTCCAAAACATCAGTTTCGTTCTAATGCTTCATGCGTCGGGTGGGGTTGGGTTTGGGGTCAGATTTCGTGATATATGGCTGGGAATTACAACAATACCAGTATAGGTGGAGGCATGTGGTATGTGACCCTCCGGGTGATGAGTTGTAGTACCTCCAAAGCATGTACCTCCCGCCGATGTACAAAATATTCCAGCACTCCAATAGAATACCCCCCCGGGGTGTATTACAATATATTTCGATACTACAGTAAAAATTCCCTCGATCTACGTATGCATTTCCCAAATTAGACAAATCTGGTCCGTATCGTGCTACTGGTACGAGTACAGCCAACATAACCCCTTTCCCACATATGCGTTGTCCTTGTTGTGGCCCTCGCGCGCCTCTTCCACAATTTTCCAGCGTCCTTGTCCCAGTGTTTAAGCACCATGGTTGGCTCGGCGGCGGAAACATGAGTGTGATGCCGTTGGAGGAGGAGCCGATACTTCGATCCTTCGATAGCCCAGGGAGAATATATTCTTACGCTCAGGAGGGCGGGGAGGTCGCGACGATATTCGGAGATTATTGCAGGAAAAGTCTGTGCATGGAGAGTTGGGACTTCGTTCTGGACTCCGTGGCTTACAAGGTACACGATATCGTAAGGCGTATCGTTAAACCAACTATGCGACACAAACGCCAATCACAGACCTGCGAGTCACGGTCAATCCAAGCATATGACGGCGCCCTAAAGACGGCCCAAATGTTTGCATTGCCCAGGGCATGCATGGGGTTGTGAACAGCTTACACGATATACGTGTATTTGAAGTGGAAACGAGGTTTCTCTTTGTTGAGGGAGATACGTGAAGTTAACTTGCATTCTAACAATACCGTCCCTACAAACGTATCACCCACCCGCCATAGTACCCCAATGGCTGTCTCTGGAAGTGGTCGCACCGGAACACAAACTGGTTCACTGAATCTGTCGTCAATATGTGTGTCCGTCTCGCCAGAGGCTCTTAGTAGGATGCAGCTTACCCTTAATGCGACTCGCTCAACACGTCACAGCGCTTCGCGTTTGGTGCAAACAATGCCGGTCTGGTCGGTAACAACCAGACGCGTTTCGCCCTGACATTTTAGGGACGCGAGAGTCTATGGTCATACGACTACGGCCATGCATGATGTCGAGTACGCCTTCAACCCCCCCGCCTCCCACCCGTCGAGGTTGCCAGCCATAGTTGATAGAGCTGCATGGTAGACAGTACCTACAGGGCTATCTGAATTAAGGTGGGATAGCGTAGTTGAGACGAGAGGATATAGGAGGGAACCAAGAAGAAATGATGTCCGCAGAGAAGTGGGAGGTACAAGGCAGGGTTAGAATAAAGGATAAAAAGAAGAGAGAGACTAGCGCTAGGAAGTAAGGTGAGCTCGGAGGAACACTTAGAGATACACGGGGGACTGAGCATAGGGGTAGGATTGGAAACGTATTTGAGCGGCCCAATGGCCTTCGCCCGAAAACGCTGAAACTACGAATTTCGCATAGGTCAGCTGGGCCGGCCAGCAAGAAGGAAGAGGTACACCAGTACGGCGGAGGAAGTAAATGCACAGATGTGCCCGTGTGGTAAAGCGATAAAGAATAGAAGCCACATTCTATTGATAGGAGTGTGTAAATATACAAGGGGGAACGTGATGTGTTAAAAGCGGAGATGAGGGAATTATACGAATTTGAAATGGAGGAGTTTGTTACACTAGATAGGAGCGACAAACGATCACAGTCCTAGATGGTGGCCACAGGTGGCGTAACAGGAAGGGGATAATATTAGGATTGTTCTCTATGTAATATACGCAAACAACGTTATGAACGCCCAATTGTTGGAGGTGTCTGTGTTGGGAGTAGGAACGGTGCTCTGTCTCGAAAGGTCGAAAGAGATGCGTGGTTAATGGTGAAATGGGTAAGGCAAGCAACAAATGAGTACCCCCACCATCCGCTGTTGTATCTTTACTCGATCCAGAAGTTGACCAACCCGCAAGAGCAGTTCTCGAGATTCATGAGCATTGTGGACCAGTACCTTCGGTCCACGTCCCCGCAAGAGATTAACCTCGGTAGCAAGATGCAAGACCAACTGCTTCCATTCCAGACAAGGCAAACATTGTTCCCATGAGAAACAACTATAAGGAAACGCCAAAGTCGTATCTCTGGGGAGGTTCACTGACCTCAAACTAGCATCGTGGTTGTTGTCACGTCACTCCCCCAGTATATCACATTCGATTGTTTCGTTTTTGCTGCGGCCGTCGCGCGCATCGAATTTCCGCAGACGTATTTTTACAGCTCAGGATGAGGATACGAGACGCACCGTTCTCGAAGCGGTAGTGTGTGAAATCGTTCTCTTGCTCGAACACAACATCGGGGCCAAATTCAAACTCACTCCGGCGATGCAACGCCTGGAGCACAGAAAACGCGCGAGAACTGGTGGGTAACAAACCGAACGCAACCAATGCTCCTTGATGCACCGCCGCCTACGCGCTCGTAATGACCAAACGACCATCTATGCCATACTCCACGAGCTCGGTACCTGCAGAGTTATCCCGTTCATCGTCAACAGCCATCGTGCTTGACCTTCGAACTGAGGTGTAGCGAACAACAGGCGTGTTTTATTACTACAAAGGCAGGTTCATCCCCTAATGAAAATTGTCAACGACCCTTTCTTGATGGCGAGGGAGAACGTTCTGGAATGCGAGTAGGGGTCTGACGTGAGTAGTTTCATCACAGAGTATCACAGTACATGTCTCCCCTCGCCTGTTGGGCTCCTACCCCTACCCTCGTCTCCGCCCCCTGACGTTAATCCTCTTATCTCCCACTTCACCACCCCCAACCAGGTTACCTGTACCCCCCCTGCTTTTCGCCACATGCTGTGGCTATTTTGTATGACGGGGCAGATATGCGTTCAGCGTATGATGTGGTAAGTGAGGACAGAAGCATCTTGAGAATGATGAGCGTTTCCCTGGGGCCAACGATGAACGATGCTGACATCGGAGAGCACAGGACGTCAAGGCCTGCAAGCAACTCATTGATGTCCGGGAAACTTGAGTTTTCGTGCCAGTATACCTGGTGTCTTGAAGGGAGTTACATTCGCAAGCCTGGTTCACAAAACAATGTCGCTGTTTTTCCCGCACATTGTGAAACCTCTTGGGAAAATATCGGTCCGCGCTTTGAATTTGGGTCAATACGCCATATTTGCCAGATAACCGTAGTTTGGTAGCTCAATTCGCTTTCCGATGTCTCCAGGCGGGGTCCTTCAACCAATGGGTTTTCCGTCGAACCTGTTGCAGCGGTATCGCCACGGGCATCCTCAGAGGGATTCAGTGCAGACTTCTGCCCGGGTGCTCATGATACATGCGCAGGCACGATGGCACTTGCTGCAGTTTTAGATAAACCGATACATGCGTACAGCGTTACGCTTCGCAGGTGTTATTGTTTCAAAGCCAATGCTTAATCGACACATTTAAGTTACCTACTTCGAAGTATACTCGCACGTACAGACTGAAGATGGGAACGTTTGATCCCTCACCTTCCCTCTCGATTCCAGCGTGGGCGCCAGACATCAAGCTAACAAAATCACTTTAGCCTGCTGCTGAATCGAATTATTAATAGTATGTTTTGACGTTTCTAATGGAGAACGACAAAAAACTGTCTTCCACGCGGCAGGCCCTGTATTGCTATCGTGAGTTGGCCTGAAATGAGGAATGCAGGGTGTTAACACACCTACCGCTGATGGCACTTGAAGACTACATAATTCAGGCGCGGTAGTGCAGGTGCCTGCTCTGGCTTCAGCCCTCTCTACACCAGCGGTTGCATTTAACCACGAACAGGAAGTCCGCATGCATTCTACGCATCTCGCTTCGAGGGCAAGTGGGGCTTCTCTTTTCCGTCGATAGTTCCATCTTGGGGTGTATCCTAATGCACTGCGAGCAGTGGAAATGGGCAGGGCCCAGGGGGGGCGGTGTTCAGTGGGAATTGTGCTTGGTGAACATTAATACAGCCGATTAAATATTGCGCAGGAGCATCCCGTTTGTGTAGCTGGAGGGCAGCCACCACGCAGACAGCGCGAAGGCAGGGGGCACGATACTTTCCTCGTCGCTCACTATCATGGGCAGCGTTAGGCAGCAACGTGTGGAGACAATATCGGTAAGCGGCAACGACGTATTTTCCTTCGGGTTTTCGTCCGTCTTCCGGCCTGCTTGCTTTCTGCTCGACTCTGGTGATACTCGAGAGAGCTCGATTAAAAGAGAAATCGAATGCCATTATCGCCAATCTAAACCGCTCAAAGCGACAATAATACTCGCAGTACCGACACCAACAACTCAGGCCATATTTTCGACTCTTGAACAAACTTCTACAGCATACCTCTAGAACGGTACTATGGCAGTTTATTTACGGTCCGGGTGGCAGCGCACTAGCCACGATTGGAGAGACCGGTATTGGCTCACGTGGAAAATTCACGTTTGGAGGAAGGGCTGAAGGGCTGAAGGGCTGACATCTGACAGATGGGGGGGGAGCTAAACATGAATGTTTCAGTCTCGAGGTGAACCCTGCCATTGTGTATCGCTTTGCCGATGCCGCCGAACGGAGGGCCTGCTTTGTATGGAACATCATGCGCGGGGGCCGTCCGACACACCCGCTTAACGGCGAGTTGTCGGAACGCCCTAATGATCGTATCGCGTAGGGTCAGAGCTAATTCCCTGTCCGACGTACGATTCCCCGCTGTTCCCATACCGGTCCTACGTGCGTCCCTGGTGCCACTCTACGGATGGCGTACCCGCAGGGCCGCTTGCGGCGCTGTTGATATCAAAAGAAGTGGCAGTGTCCGCTTGATAGAAGTGAATATATCTACTGACCATTGAAGGACTAACCACTGAATGTACAGACGCGAGGAGAGAGCGCGTGGTCGCCAGGAACAATCACTACCCATGATCAACCAGCCGTCGTGCTTTTGAAGGGAAGTACCAATGTCGGGCCTACCGCACATATATATATATATATATATCGACCTCGCTCCCAATCGGCGCGCGTCCGCCTCCCTCGTATCGTCACCTCAATGGCCACCAGTGACGAACACCCTGCTCGTTCCTGTCTGGCGCGTTGGCATCCAATGTGCATATGGAGTTAGGCACTGCCGGACCCTGACCAATCAACACCCGACGTATCTTTACGCCCTCATTGGGATCAGACCCCCGACTCGTCCGGCGCCTCTTCTCTCGGCCTGGGCACGCATGAAAGCGATTGAGTCCCGCCCCCGCCCCCCGTCCCCTGCGTATTTCCCCTCTGCCCGGAAACGTCGGCGTACTGCAGATCGTCGACAACTGGTTGAGGTCTTACGACGTCGAGGACGAAGTCGTGACAGAAACAGAAGCGGGGGCAAACACACGGCGTCACTAAGTCGACCCGCATCCCGAAGTACAGTTTGTGCAAGGACCAGCCCATGGGAGGCGGACCACAAATGAGCCAACGGGCCGGCATCGAAGCGCACTCTGTCTTCTGGGGCGACAACTGACTGCGGGGGGGGGGAGTTGACGAGCCGTGCTTCGGGAGAGCTGCTGCACGTTGTGAGCCGACACCCTTTCGCCCTGACGGAATTCCTTGATCCGAAGAGCTACCCTACTAAGTAGGGTTGTCCGATACAACGGGTGTATCTTACTGTATTTACTCCGTGGCTATCCCGCTGACGGAACTAGTTAACCGGCTTTACTCGCAATGTATATCAAAATCGGCCGTTGCGGGGGATGTGGAGCTCCACGAACATGTTGAGGCCCACAAACACTAGTCGCCACCCCTGACGTAGCACGCTTCTGGAGAGGAGGGGGGGGGGGTACGTTTTGTGTGGAGTTATGTGTGAGGGGTGGTCACTCGGGGCGGTGGTTGCATCAGCTGACGTTCTACACCGGTGATCGGCTGGATGGAAACTGCGGATGTTGTGGCAATAACAGCTGCTGCAACCATGACAAAGCTCTCCGCGAGGTTTCGAAAAGCTAAAGTCAATCTCTTATTCCGTGCCTTGTCCCCCCGCCCGGTCCCCGTAGCCGCGTTTCCACTTTTTACGTTCGCCGCGACCGACAAGGAAAGCGAAGTAACATCGGGGGGGGCGACAGGGACAGTACCTACGGCGACGAAGAAGGTTTTTTTCCTGCCTGCGGCTCAGGTGAGTCGGGAACGACCATGAGAAATATGACTGCAGCTGCTTGCCGTCAGACTACACAGCTACCACATATGCTTGTATTCGCTGGGTGTCACGCGCGCCGGGGCGAGGTGCTCCGCGTGGTTCAACGCCGAGGTCTAACCAGAAGAGGAACTTGGCGGAACTCGCGGGAACTATCTACTCTAGGCAGTAACGCTAGGATGAAGGGGGCGGCTAGGTCGGACTAGACGACTATGGTTCGAGACTGAAAGAGGGCGCAGCAGGCTTGATGCACATTGGCGGGGGGAGTGACAGAGGGAGAGGGGCAAGAACTTGAGGAGGCGTAGGATATACCGCATGGGTTGCTCGAGATATTCCCCGGTTTTCCCGGCCCGATGGCGTACAGCGGCGGTGGCAGATCTGTTGACAAAAAAAACTCGTTGTGGTGGGCAAGAATGATCTTTTAGCGTACGGCAATCTCGTGCAGCGGTAGCTATCATCTTTTGCCCGGTATTGTAAGGGCGTGACCGCGGTGGTAGCGGTGGGGCATTGTTTTTCGTCCCGCTGGGTCACAGCGGTGTGGATAACGGTGTTGCGGTGTAGCAATGTTGTTTCACTTACAATGAATAGCAAAATTGAGGTAACGTCTTTGTGTGGCCAGCAAATTTTGGCGGTTCGAGCAAGCTTCTCCTATGCTCGAGAGAGAAGAGGCCAGGGGCGGGTCTGAGCACGCGACACACGCAATATTCATGTTTACCAACCACAGCTCTCACTGATCGTCCCCACCCCGCCATGAGTTCCGCCCGTAACCCCTGCTCACGGTGCGTTCGGATATATCCCACATGCACCCAAGAACGGAGGTGAGGGCCGCAGCATTCCCTAGGGAGACAACCTGCATGTTGTGGAACTTGCGGTTCGTCGATGCGTGCACCCAATGGTGCGGAGACGTACCGAGAGATAACTTGCACTGGTCTTACTGCGCCGATATGGGTACAGTTCCGGCAAAATCAGAGGGGCGGGTGTTTTGACGAGTATGATCCCCCAGGTGCATACCTCACGCGAAGGAGCACACACCTCCGAAAATGTAAGAGCGTGTGCAGGTAGCATTTATCAATATTCAAAATATTGCACAGCGTGGCCGTTGTATGTGCCATGACTACCTGGGCGGAGTACTCACACCTCAAAGTTATGGATCTGATGATACTGGTCGATACCGGCTGCATCAGACACGATGGCAGTTGCCTTATTTGACGGTCGTTGCCTTAAACCAGCCGGGCGCGCATCAGGTCTTCCAGTTCGCGACGAGGTGAAAGGTATATAGTATTGAACGCATGCTCAGCTTCTTGTAAATACTTCACCCGAATCTCTCATACGTATTAGCAAAGACGCTTCACTGGCCTACACAAACAGCGCCCCCTTTGAGATATGATAATCACTTAGGTGTCGGGATCCTACGTGTTCCGTGTAGATGTCTATCTCCTATGCCCGTCAGCGCCGGCACGGCTTAAAGGAGATCGCATTCTCCCGAGCGCAACACTTGTCATCAATTCCAGCATGCCCTCGTCTCCATCTGCCATATCGCGCGCTGATTGGATTTCTGCCCCGTAATGCCGCCAAATCACAACGTAAATGCGTGCAGAAAGGTAAATGGGGAGCCGTTCGAAGTGGAGAAGAATAACATTTGCGTGGACAGACGGAATGGAGTGTGTGTGGAGGGGGGGGGGGTAGGGGCTCGCTTGCGAGGAACAAGGTCGATAGGCGACGACAGGTTTGTGCATCCATCTACCAAAGATCTTGCCGTTTATACCCCGTTGGAAAAAACTGCTTCAAGTGGAAGATTGGACGATTCGACCACACCTTCACGAAGTGGGTGACATTTTGGCCAAGGATAGTTCCTTGCATCTGCGGAATACGACCCATCTATTTCTCGCTACAACTCAGAGGTCCACCACGAGGGCTACAGACGATGCGAGACACGACCGTGAATTTTAACTGAGGTACATACTGCTCGGAAGGCTGTACAGATGGTCGTGTTAAACGTTGCCCGTCACCCTTGTGCATGCGTCCGTGCGTCGTAGAGTATGGTTAACGTTCGGTTGTTTATTCACCTATTTCCACAAGTTTCCTCTGCTCGCGCTGTTGCATCGCCGGAGTGAGCTTGAATTTTCCAAGAACGTTCTGTTCAAGCAACAAGACGACTTCGCCTACAGGTGCCTCAAGAATGGTGTTTCTTGCGACCTTATCCAGCCTTGAAAAGATGCTTCTGCGACGTTTCGATGAGTACAACGGTTTCAGGAAACGGGAAGACGGCGTTCTGTAGAGGGGGAGCGGGGTCTGCGTCGTGAGAGGACCCGGAATAGTGGTTGGGGTCCATGATTCTCCCTTTCAGGTCGTGGTTTGGCGCTGCATGGAAATAGTTTGTCTCAGTAGTAACGCCATTCTCGCCTTGTCTGGAATGGCAGCAGTCGCTCTTGCATCTTGCTACCGAGGTTGACCTCCTGCGGAGATGTGGGCCGCAGGTACTGATCGACGATGCGTATGAAGCACGCGAACTGCTCATGCAGTTCGTCCAATGTCTGGACCAAGGCGAAGATTCGCGAACGGGTCGGGGTTCGTTGGGTTGCACTAGTGTTGCTGGCGTACAGGAAGGTCTCAAGCACTCCCCTTGACAGCGCAGAACCTAATTTTTATCCCAAATACCCTCACTGGTAGCGGGGACCCCCCCTTACACAATGTTGCGTCGCCACCCCCTTGAGGAGATATTCAACGATGTAGAACACCGTTAGGCGTTCCGGATTGAGAGTCTGTCGATACCTTGTGGAGTCGCTTCTTTATTCAACATCTCCACAAGGGATTATATACACCAAAATACCGTAAATAAAACGTTGGACGTATGGAATTGACAAGTTGTCGACATCTGGTGGGGTTTGCTGCATTGTTTAATGTCTCCGCGACGATGTTTATTTCGCTCACATTGGTCTAGGGGGGAGTCCCAGTCACATGCGTTGTCGCACGTTTTTCAGTATATTAAGTTGTTCGGTTGTATTCATACCCTCACAAGGTCGCCCTTCGAGTGCCCTGCAGTACTTAACACATCGTTGAGTCGAGTTCTGTGCCGACTGTTTTTGGCGAGTATTTGTGGTACGTGATGTTTTACCATAATATTGGGTTGTCCATAAGCGAGATGGTACCTTGTAACCCACGGCGTCCATAATGAATTCCCAGCTCTCCATGCACAAGCTTTGCCTGCAGAACTCCCCGAATATACCCGCTACCTCCCCGCCCTCCCGAGCATAATCGTAGACCCCTTCTTTGCTATCGATATATTGAGACGTCTGCCCGTCCGACGGCACCACGTACACCGTTTCGGCGCTGAGCCAACCATAGTACCTGAATACGGGGACCAGCGCGCTGCACGGCTCATGGGGGATACGCGGGAGGGTCGAAAAAGGGAGATCACACAAGTGGGAACGGGGTTTCGTCCTTGGTGGTCACAGCACAGCGCAGACGCGACACAGACGCGACCAGTTTCTGGGAGACTTGTTGGGTGAGAAGGATTTGCTTGTTGGGATATATTACGAAAAGCCCCCGGGGGCTACGTACCTCGGGGAGCATTGCGCTTGCACATGCTGTAGGGTCATATACCACAAGCCTCGGGATGTATTGGCGCCGACCGAAAATCACTTCAATAGTAGTGTACGGCGATTTTACGCACCTCCTATCTCGTAGTGCATTTCATGGCGGCGGCCGCCAAGATACAAGAAACGGCCTAGGGCAGGAGTCAGATAGGAAATTGCCCATTTGTTTCTAGTTTATGGCCACCTGGAAACGTTAAAATAAACCTTCCTTGGTAAAATCTATCACCATAGACCTTTTGGGATGTTTTCCCACCAACGCTTCCACACGCCGCCATCAATACATGCCCTTCCCTCCATAAGTGTCTGGCGAACAGCAAATATTCGAACATCATGTGTTCGCCACTAATGATAGACCTGGCAGATGGGTATCGCCCGTGCCAGCCTAGGCATTTTGTCAAGCGTTGGTGTGTGCCCTAGGCGATGCGGGCTGCATCTAAACGTTGATTATCCCTGATTGTTTTCAATGGTATGCTACAGCCACGGATGGTGCGGCATTTCCGCGAATCGTCACTATATGAGCCGGAAAGCGACCTTGGGCCGGAAACAGTGCGGTCGCATAGGGTTATCCTCTCGTGTTTTATCTGCGCGGTTGGAGTACTCATCAGAACCGAGCCCACACTCGGATTCGGCGAGCACGGGATGCTATTGAGTTTGGTGTACGTGGTGCATGCTCCCAAGCAAACCCGTCACATGGTGTGGCGCCGTACTTTGCGAAGAGTACCATGCAAGGAACTACAGGACCAGGACGAACACCTACATACCTGGTGTACGAGTAAGTATGTCGAGCGATGTCGAGAAAAGCGCAGACGATAGATAGTTAAATTCCGACCGGCAGCACCTCGAGCGATCGCAGGAGTCGAGCACGACGTGGTGGACGTCCGAGACACCCTCTTACATACTGGTTGTAGGATTATTCTTCCCCAGGTACTCATGGGTGGAACAAGGGTGTGGCTAGGTAGCTCCGTTTGACAGCGATGAAAGCTCGGCGCGCCAGCGCTTGCCGAGTGCGCGTGGAGCGATATCCCCTCACGAAACGCCGAGGTAAATCACGCTTGTCGTGAAGTGTGACAACTGTCTAACGCCAAACGTAAGAACCTGGTTTTTCCCAGTTCTTTCCACGCTTCACGCGAAGCAAGCCCAGAAGAGAATAAAATAGAAATGTTTCAACGCCGCACAATCGTGTCGAACGTCCTTTGCCTACAGTACGTTCGGTTTTGCACACAGCCACCGTTTGGAATTATGCTAGCCTTCCGTGTACACGGTTCGTAAACAGCATATTAAATGAGTCGCGAGTCCACCCTCGTATGTTGTTTTCGTCTCTCACCTCCAAAATAGGACGTTAGAGCCACAGACGAAAATGTTCATGTCCAGCAATAGTTTAACCATGCGCGAATCCTCAAGAACCTTAGCGTGCAGCAGCTCCTGAACTGTCAAATGGCACACTTCAAAAAAACGAGTAAAACGTGAATGAGACATCGAACAAGTCGAGGCTACTTGAGTAAACGCGGGTTCCGTACGTAGCCGTCTATACGACGCCGTAGGCGTGACGGCCCCGATGACGGTGGTTACGGATGCATATTGCGGAAGTGTTCCAGTGCAGCCGTTCCTAAGCAAGGCCAAACCAACGATGTCTGGGCTTGAACCTTGATATTGCGGCTGGTTTGCTTGTCGAAGTTGGACGACAAGACGCACCTAGCATTGTAACTCTACGCGCATACACATGGGTTTATGTTGTGAATCTCGGATTGTCATCGGCTATAACCATCCAACGAGAACGATGGCGCCGATCCGACACACGAAGTTGTGAGCCATCGCTGGCGCATCATGGTAGCCACGATGGTTTGCTCTTAGGGGTTTGAACCCGACGTACCTCCTCCGATCACAATTGGCACAATTACACAAACGATCTCCGGCCCAATGCCAAACACATCATGCATCTTCATGAGCTTGAACATGGCGAAGATGGTCGGTCCGACACCTAGAATGAGTGTGCCCTGAACCGCCCGCCTTTCGTTGAAGAACACGCAGCCATAGTTGCCCCTGTCCTCCACATCGAGCAAGGCGCATATCAAGCAGCAGGTTTTGAGCGTTTAAGTGACGGAAGGCGGCATATAGCTCGGAGAAGGGGTATTCGGAGAAAAATTGGCACTCTATTTCTGGTTTTGAGTCCCAGACAGGGGGTAGGGCATACGAAAACGTCAGTTGCTTGTTCGTCAAGAAGATATCAAATTATTATTTGTTTCTCGCTTCTCATAATGACCTTGGGAAGTAGTGTAAGTCGCCCTCTCTTTTTCTTGGTGTACTCTCGCTTGAATTGTGCACGTTATGGTCAGTCGTGAGGACATTGCTGAGATACAGCCGTATATGGGCATAGTGTCGCACGAAACCCGGTGTACACACGCGTATAGCGGCGAACATTCCCATATATGATCAGAGCCACAGACGATTCGAACGCTCCTACCTTGCGTAGCGTTCCGGCATGTTGTACAGGACGAGGATCGCAGCAACGGAAATAGCCACCCCTATCACCGCCGAAATCTTGAAGATGTTCCTTCCCTTGACGTATCGGGCATATTTCAGCCGGTAGCGCGTGTTGTAAGCAATCACGAGCTGAACAGCGCGGAGGAGATAAGGAGAGATAAAGACCGCGATATCTTCGAGCGAGGGAAGGGGGATGGCGGACGGCGGGGCGAAGCAACCAGTATAGAGCCGACCATATTATTGGTATGTATCTGACGAGGATGGGGCACGACTAAAAACGCCCCACATGCTTCAGACGAACGGTTGAACAATTGTACTGCGCGGTTGTGTCTTCAAACGTGCCCTGCCTCAGGTTGGGTTGCGCATTCACCCTGTTACGTGTGCGTTTATCCCAGGTACATCGCAGCTACCACCCCTTGTGGCGTCCGAAAACGACCTGGTATATGGACGGTGTTTTCTACTGATGTGTAAGCGTGCATTCATTTATCTCAAACCCCAACATGCAACCCACTTAGAGGCCCGGGAAACGTCGCCCACTCCGACGCATATACACCCCTCCGTTTTATATACTTATTCGTTGCTACTCTGAGTCCATCTACCGAGCCGGGTGTGCAGCGACGTGTGTTTATCGGGTGAAGCTTAAACAAGCTCGAACGTGTTCGATTAGTCGCCCCTGACGGCCTGTTTAAACGTGATTGGCCGGGTCCAGGGTCGCTGACGGTATAGCTGTGCTAGGAGAGAGAAATACCGAGAGGACGGCTGTAGGGAACTACCAGAGACGGAGGGCCTCCTTTTGAGGTGAGTGTTTAAGCGAATTGCCTCGAGTTGAAGGTCCGATCATTAACGAGTAATTTCGGCATGATCGGCCACGTAAAACTATTCAGATGCGACATTATGTGGGAGAACTTCAAATCTGCGAAGAAGCTAGAGGGAAGAATCGGGGTGACGTACCAGAGCTACGACAAAACGGTGGAAGCGGGAGGGTCAGGGCGCAAGAGGGAAGTGAAGTGCTGTAGCTACAGCAGCAGCAGGTGCGTGATCCTGAGATGGAGGAGCTTGGTAATGGTAGTGTAACTTGAGTTGAATCGCGAGGGCCGCAGAAACCGCACCAGCAGCATGAACCGGAGGGGGTGGAGCCTAGTGATGCCGGTGTCACCGAAGTTGGGGCGGAACAGCTGCAGCCGTAGCAACATGCGGCTTGGGGGGGGGGGGGCGGGGGGCTGCTGAGGTTGGTAACGTAGGGGCTTTGGAGGGTGCTGTGCCTATCGTCTACACACCGAGCAGCAGCAGCAGCAGCAGGAAGCGGTTGGGTGGAAAACGGGATGGGGCGCCAACTTACTCCCTTGATACGGGGAGAATACGACGCACAATCGCCAGCAAGTCATTTTCTCGCTCCAGGCATGCGATACTTTCATATGAGGCCTGCTGGATTGTTGAATATGTTTGTGAAGTTTAGTAAGAGTATTAATAGTTTAGTTTCCGTGCTGCTTTCTGTGTTGGCTGATACATTTGATCAAGGAGCGTAGGGATAGTAAACTCTCCAGTACCTGGTAGGCATTTCCATAACCAAGCTGCTGTGCACTCCTATGTACCAGTTATTGAGCTTTTAATTGAAGAATGTGTTGAAAACCGCTTTTTTTTTAGATGCATGTTGAACATACTGCTGTTTGTGCCCAGTTGTATGTGTTGTGCCAGGTAATTGGCAATTCACCTGTGCAGACTGGTGTAGTACAGCACTTGTCATGGTGAGCACGAAGACTTCGAGAGTTTGTGATACCAAAACAGAAACCATGACGTGACGTATAGTATGGGTACCGAGGCCCACATGAACATGCGAAAATAATACCAAGTACAGTACGGTTCCTGCCGTGACTCGTCTTGCTCTTAAACTCACGAAGGGGGATTGGTGATACTAATAGCAGGATTCTACTCGTGGATATCCGTGTGTTGCGATTCGATTCCTGACGATTGGGCATGGTTTCTATCGCCAGAGCAATCCACTCGATACATCCCCTGCCCTACCAGTCGAAACTTCTCCCCAATAGGCGGATATTCGATATTAATTTCATGTCGCGGCGACATTGTTCAATCGGCGAACGAGCCGCATCGCATCCATAGGGTGGGAAGCAGGAGACGTGACAGCGGAGAGAGCGAGGGGGTTGGGGTGAGTAGGACACTAAAATATCGATTCGATAAGTAAATTCAAATCAACTGGTCGGTGGAGGACGTAGGGATTCGCTGGCGCTTCATTCGTGCAACAAAATATTACACAGGGCCCTCGATTCACGCTGGCAGGACGTACACGTGCGATAAAAGGTAGAGCTTTATGAGTGGTTGATGATATGATGCGCGTGAACTGCACAGTATTAATAGTACATATACGAACATTAGTTTAGTTGACAACCGACGGCAGTCATTGTTTTTAGTCACGGGCTCTATCGACGTAAGGTTTTATTTTGGCCGGAGGAAAGGGCGGGACAAAGGAGGTGCTCACTCGCGAGGGCCTTTAGTTTGATGTGCGTAGCTACACCGGGCACAGCAGAGAGATACGAGCAGACGGCCCGACATTGCCCGCTGTCGATTGAAAGGCCTAAGTCGTGTCCACTGTAGTGGTGGTCGAGAGCAGCAACAGCAGCAATGGGTGGCAGACTGCATTGCATCAGCGAAGGACGGGCAGCAAGGGCTGCGAGTTTCACTTTCCCGATCTGTTGAACGCTCGACGTGAATGGCCATGACCGACAGCAACGGGGCGGATGCCGTGTCACACGTCAACCTCGCCTTTTTTAAGCAGCACATGGCAACCGAGATCGCCCAGCTTCACGTGGCCCTCCGAACACCGGTGGACGACATCGTTGACACCACACGCCGAGACCCATCCGGGAGTGGAACGGACGGCGACGGCAGGCTAGGGGCACACCTTGGCACCTCCGCGGATGGAGTCTCTCTGTCGGCTCACGGCTCTCTCATCCCTGCCCTGCTCGGTCAGCCGCTTGAGACCCCCGTCGCGGGGGTCCCTAGCCTCGCCTGCAACCCCGTTGGAGTAGGCACGCTCGGGCGGCCACTCGCCACGTTGCCGTGGGCCGCCGGCCGACCATGCTGGTCACCCCGTTGGGGGGTCCATGGCCGTCTACGCCGGTCTCGCGAGTCCCCGTACCCCGGACGGCCTGGTTGGCCCGCCGTGGGCCCGGGGGGAGTCTGAACTACGGCGGTGCTCTGGGTGGCGTTGGAGAAACCCGTGTATCCTACAGACAGGTGACTGGGCTCACCTCAGATGCCGGAGGAGGGCTCGGCTACGGCGATACCAGAACTACCCGTACTCTCTACACCGTCCGCTACAAACAGGCGGGCGGATTCGCCGTAGACCCGGGGGGTGGGGCGGCAATGGTGGTGCCCTGAACGGGGCCAGAACCACTGGAGCCCTATCGACCGCATTTAGATAAGCAGCCGAAGGCGAGCTAGGGATACCGAAGATCGGCCAGGCTCTCCACCGTAGCGACACCGTCATCCGTCATCAACCCTTTCATATAATATTAAACAGGTGAATTAGACAATGCCCAACAATGTCGTTGTATCGTGGGGCCAATCCACCATCCGGCTGTAGCAGGTATTCTGCAGAGGCCGCCCGTCGTCGATGACAGGCAGCCGCGCACGGATACGTGGAGGGAATCGTCGTGTTCCCGGCCGGCGTCCACGCCATGTTAGAGTCGATTGACGACATCTATTTTCTGCCTTTTGCACGGCACGGGGGGGGGGGCGCATCAAACTTCCGGAGACGAAGTATCTGAACATCTTGGGGCTCGCGGTCATGGTGATCTCGGTTCACGGGTTCCCGCAGGATGTCGCCGACCTCCACCCGGCGCGATCTGGCGTCGACGCTCTTCGCGCAGCGATACGCGCAGGAGACACGAACCTATAGGACTACGTGGTGGAGCATTGTACGATCGTCAATAGCCTGGTGCACTGGGCCAGGATGATGGTCCTGATAGCGAAGAACTTGGAAACATTCACGCTGGATCTGCGGGTCGTCTCCGACTACTGTGGCCACACAAGCCTACCCTCTGCCGGTGGATACCTTCTCGCCCATCCCGGTGCCACGGTAGCCCCGCCTCCCCTCCTATGCCTCATTCGGTGGCCTCATCAACGCCAACGTCCAGCAAACCCATCTACCCCGCACTACAGTGACTGGTGCACCGGGGCGGTGAGTACCGGCCGTGGTCGGAGCACGAAAAACCACCGTTTGGGTGGCATCTGCGTGAGCCCGCACGTTTTTCGCTCTGGCATGGCGGGCGATGGCCGTAAGTGCCGCTGAACAACCTGTGGTGGGCAGGCTGGCGGCGACATCGCTGACAGCAGCGACGCCTCGACTGAATCTCCGGCCAGAGAACCCAAGGGCAAGGGCAAGGTCAGGGTACCGGATGGCGGTGGCGGTAGCGTCGGCGACGACAGCGGTGCCGGCGGCGACATTGGTAGCGGTGGTGGCAGCGACGGAGCCAATGCCAGTGGAAGCGGCGGCGGCGGCCGTTGTAGCGGGGCGTCGAGTGTTGGGGGCTCCACCCGTTGCGCGGTGGCCAACGCTAGTGAAAAAGGGGGACGAGTCTCGCCTCTCAATGGGGGTTTTGGCCGTGCATAGGGCGTACGGAAGCGGCAGCGCGAGATGCGCGTCCTTTGCAAGGGTCGGCGTCCGTTGGGGGCCCAGGTGTGATGGTTATTTTAGATGTGGTGTACGTTCACAGCGAGTGTGTGTTGTTGTCAGGAGACATGCAGCGTGTCGTATCGCCGAACAGTGCGTCTCCGTCAGGGAGTTCGGGTCAAGTGGCCCAGTGATATACGCGGTATTCTGAGGTGGAAACATTGGCGGCTATCGATATGGTGATTCCGTCCACGTGAAGGGAGAACAGACCTCAGCACGGCCTTGGCATACCCCAATCATCACAGCGTAGCCCCACTCACTGACGGTATCCTCGCAAAGAGTTTCGGCGACATACGAATCGGGAGGAGATCCGTTTTCCGCGCTGTGAAACGCACACGATCCTAGTTATTTGGTTATCTCCGCTGGCTATGAGTGTATCTCCATCTAAACCTCGGAGCATACACGACTTGACGTTGCAGTGTCGCCATTCGCACGCAGTATCAACGATGGCCCTGGTTTCGAGAAACCCCCTGTCGTCGCATTGGTCCACTTGATGCGAGATATCATTTGGTGCATTCTGTGGGTCGCGCGCATATATCATATTGAGTCACATCGACGTCACCGAGGCGTTCCGTCAGGCGAGCGGACTGTGGGCAGGGGCGCCTGTATTTGGTACGGCCTTTGTGAGTGGGTCGTGGTCGAACGTCGGTTGCAGTTTGCGCGGCCTAGTTCGCCGAGATCCTTTTGTTTCTGTTCGGCAGCTCTCGGGCACAAACATCGCTACAACTAGTACGACGGCGCCGTCGTCATGGAGCAGGGGAGCAACGCGACATAGCGTGTCGCGGTCACCCCGCCGAGAACAACCGGCCGGCCTGCCCTCTTCCCACCTAGTTGTCGGACCCCCCGTGGGCAGGGGGGCGGGAGATATGACTTACTTTCTTACGATACTACGTAGATGGCAGGATAGTAGTAGAGGTAAAGTCACCGCTACTGATGACGCGCGTCCGCGTCCCTCGTATCAGACCGTTGCCGGTCTTTTGGGGAGAGACGCTCACGGAATCCCACGCTGCTGTCTCCTCATACGATTTTGCCGTGGGATAGCATGCTGTCCATGCTTGGGTGGAATATCGATATCGTGGCCATGACGTATTCTATTTCTGCCGCGCACTTGGAGGGACTCCGCGACCCGCTAAGCGAGAGCCCTTCGGACCGCGCGTTCGCACTTGCAGTGGATTGCGCCAGCTGATCTGTCGACTACCTCGTGTACATAAAATAGTGGCGAGGAGACGGCCTTGTAAGCGCATGCTCAATCACCTCGGCTTGTGTCCCGTTCGCGCGTAGGGCGCGAAGTTCCACGTGTCGCACACGCGCGCGCGATGGCATCTCTTGGGGATCCGATTGGGCCTTGAGATCAACACCGACTTGTCGCTTTTCGGGTCGGTTGGTGGTAGGAGTGTTAGGTTCTCCGGCGGGTCACTTCTTCGCCCCGTCGTACAATAGATATATTTAGCCCTCGCGTTTTACTCTGTCGTCGGATGCCTCCGGCGGCGCCACGTTGTTTGTTCTTGAGGGCCCCAGCCCGGATTTGGCGTGTAGCAGCGCTTTGAACTCGAAACCGACTCGCGCGCGCGGCTGTGCGCAACGGTCAGCGATTCGAGTGATTTCTCGATTAACGCGTTCGAGCTGTTGGGCGTGATTGTCGTAAAGAAAATGTATTTGTTACGCAGTCGGACATACTCCCCACTTACGCACCGTATACCATCTTGATGCGGAGGAATAACACGTCCGCCATCCAATGGATTTCTAAAGGCGGGGGGGGGGAACCTCGACCGGTGACACTCATGGGTGTTTTGGGGTGTCTAGAGGGAGGCAGTGGATAGTGGTTTGACGCATTTGACGTCGATAACGTGAAAAATACCATTGCTGACGGCATTCCACGATGGGAGCCGGATGATATCGACGGGAATCTTCGCGCGTTCCGGCCCGACGTTGCTTGGCGCCGATAGGTACTGGGACCAGCGGGTGCCGCGCTTTGCTCGGCAGTGCTGGCAGCCACCTCATCCGCCAGCCAGTTGTGCCTTCGACTCCCGGGGTTGATAGGGACATGATCTACTTGCAATAGACGTGGACGAATATACTGAAATATATACCTGCTGCAATGAAACAGTTGGGAATTTGAGTTTGTATGATGCTAAAATATATACTTGCTGCAATGAAACAGTTGGGAATATGAGTTTGTATGATGACTGCGTAGTACGATGTCCGAATACTTTCAGCAGTAGTAACAGTAGCAGTATATGACTGTATATCGGTCACGCCAGATCGTATACACCATCGCTGGTATAATTGTAATCAAGATCTTACTTTTTACCTGGTTTTTCTAGAGCCCACATTTTTTTGTTTGAATCAAGAGGATATTTGGACTTCTGGCTCTGGATGGAGCAGCCTTGCACTCGAGATCACGAATGAACCACGACCACGACGTTCTGTTCGCCTTGTTGTTTAAAACGGTGCTGATTTATATATCGACCGAGTTTCTGGTTTGCGGATTTTGATATGAGTGGGGATTTTGACGATTGGTTGTGGGGTCTTGGAAGCATCACGAGTTCGTGAAGCACTGTATACCACCATCCACGCGACAAATGTTTGTTGTCTCTGGAGCAATGAGGGAGGGTTGGGGGTATTGATTGTACTCGGTAACGCGACGGAGATCTCCCATTGCAGGTAGTGGAGTTCAGTTGGAGTTGCAGCACACGTGGATGAGGACTAAGCACGCGAGGCTACTGTACGGAGGTATTCTTTCTGGTAGAGTGAGTACGTGCGCTGGAACCGCGTGGGGAGTCCTTTTCAGCCAAAATACTTACCAGGTATGATATACGAGGTTCCCCGACAGAGAAACGACCCGGTATCTCTGGAACGCCCTTAAGTCCGTTTCATCAGACGTATAGACCAAGGTGATTGCCCGTCGGGTTGCACAATCGTTTTCGCGAGAATTTCAAGAACACTGTCGGAATACTGCTTGCTGCAGATCGCCAGAACTGTGGAACAGTCGGCCGTGCCGCGATGCTTCTAGCTGTAGGTTATCATAATTCACCCCCAGCTCTCGTATAGCTAGACAGCCGCCCGAGTACTGTTGTCCTCGTTTCAGTCAGGCCTCTATATAGTCTGCTGCTGCCAAACATGCTCTCGATTGAAATGCAAAGAACCTGCAGTTTAACGTTTGTTCGGTGCTACTACGAGCACCATGTAAAGTTTAGTCGTATCTACTGCTGTACTTACACATTATCTGATACTGAGTACAAAAGCGTACTCTGGTGCCATCTATAGTCTGTGGGCATCATCGACAACAAAGTGAACAATAATACCAATATACTCCATCAACCAATATATCAGTAGAGTTTATATAAATTGTGTGAGGGCGAATGGAACTCTTGGAATCTTCGTACTCGTATTTATATACGAACGACATGCCACGAGGAAACACTTGAATTGCAGCATACCCTGGTATATATTTGCATCAAATTGGCCCCCTAGCCCATGCCGTGTATCCGGTCCCCTAACGCATCGACCCCTTCGCCGGACAGATTTCTGCAATCCCCCGATGCTACCGCGGTCCCCCAGCCGATGTCATTTCTGCGGTCGCTTAATGCGCCGGTCCTCTACTATTAATAGAAAGGCAATACAACAAACAATAATACATGGCTCTACTGTGTATATAGTGCGTACGGAGCTCTCGGTTAAAAATATATACCAGGTATATATTTCTCGGACCCGAAAAGTGCCAGAGATACACTCACTGAAGTAGGATGTCAACAGCATGACGTAGCAGGGTAACCCCTTGGCTTCCAACAGAAGGATCCAGTGGACGAACAACGCCAGCAATACGATTAGGCACGCCGATCCAGATATCACGACCAAGACGGGTGCCCTCGCCGCTATCTCGAACGCGTGTCTCAGGACCCACATTTTCCAGAGCAATCCAGACCACAAGCAAGCGCTAGCTAAAGCCGCTACGATCAAAGCCGGCGAGGCAGCATGCATTGTTGTGCCAGAGCCGAGAGGTGAAAGCAATGTGCCGCCAGCAAAATGACTCTCGACCCTCACCATCGCGCTTGCTCGTGATCTGAGGCATGGCTCGAAACGGCGTTGAAACCATATAAAAAAATGACGTTACGTTTAAAAACACATACCAGGTACCTGGTACCAGGTACCAGGTACCAGGTATATACTTCGTACTACAGTAGGAAAATAACGCCTCTCTGCACGGCTCCACAAGCATGTATCCTGTACTGCTGCACAGTTCGTAGTCAAAAGAAGTACTCTTGTAGTAGAGCGTACAGCAGTATGGAGTGGGGCCACCAAGCACACGGCGGTAAACTGGAATATGATGGTCCATCTGTTTTCACAAGATAGATCACAGATCTACGAGTTGGGTATACCAGGTATTGATCATCGAATGAATGCTGCATGCAGTGGTACATACCGGTACATTTGATACAGATTGCCAAAGGCCCACAAGCTTCGTACTGGTGTCTGGTGGAGGGAAATAAAAGCTCCTATTATGTGTGTACCCGGTACTGTAGTACTACAGCAGTAGTTGGTGACTCAAGCAACGCCGATTCGCAGCTCTACCAACAACAGCAGCAGGCAAAGTACCTTTTACATGCCTGAACCCTGGTATGAACCACGAGAATCGAAAGGTGCTTATTTATTGTGCGGAAGGGTGTTTTCGTTTTTTTTTCAGATTTCCAAAAGTAACGTCATCCCAGGTACTACTACTGTTATTACAGGAGGTCTACATACTTTGTATCTTTGCAAATAGTCAAATACAATCCGAGCATCACAGCAGCAACGACTATAGTAAACATTATTCGCAGTTTTAGAACCATTCCATACAAAAAGTCAATAGTGTGATATGAATCGAGTGCTCATGGGCTATAGATATAGATAATATAGTCGGCAGTTTCGTAGCCTGAGGAATACGAGAATAATCCAAAGAATGGATTAACCCGGCGGATATTCCGGTAGTTGAGAGTAACCGTCTTTTAGGAATGTTCTCTAAGGCGGATAGGTCGTTAGACAAGAGTAATGTTCCTTAACGCAGATAGGATCGTAAAGTGAGAAGTTCTTATATTAGCAGAAGAACGTTCGGTAGCCATAGGAAAGTTATTTAGGAGTACGTTAGATAAGAGGAATTTAGGAGAGCTTGTAGCGTGGGGTGGGACGAGTATATCTGAGCGTCGAGTCCCACCCCCCTACCTCTCACTTCTCTACCAGAGCACCTCCTCAGCTCTAGTCATCAATAAAGAAGATCTATATAAGAAGAAGCGAAGCACTGCTTCCCAGCTGCCAGAAAACACCTGCGTCCCTTACCCTTTACCACTACCTCTGATATCTTCACATCTGACGTCTTCGCATTCGACGAGCCTTCTGGCCAAGCTGAGGACTGCAGCGCTTCTTCTAGATCTTCTCACGATCATGTGAGCCATCCCTACCCGGGAGGCAACTGGTTTTGAAGTCAACTTTTTATTTTTGTTTCTTTTCGTTCCTTGTTTCGTTTTTTCTTTCGTTTTCCTCGCGGTCTATTTTCTTTCTTTCTTTTTTTTCTTTTCGAACCTGCGTTCCTGAGTGTGTTTTTAGTGCCGACGACTGTGACAAGCTGCCTAGTGGCGACAGTAGACGTTTCTCCCCTCTTAGTATAGGTGAGTAGACGCATTCTTCCCCCCTTATCAGGCACACGTACAAGTACGTATAACTTCTCTCTGCTGTTTCTTAGTAGGTACTTGTCAAATAAGTACTATTGTTGCTCTCGGCAGTGTGATGAGGTTTGTTTTTCCGCGCCCTGTACCCCGCCTCCGCCGTGGAATGACGAGATCGATCACCTCCACGATACGTGACACCATGTGGTTGAATGCACCTGGAGACCCCCCCCAAATGACATCGTGCTCATCGCGCACAACAACGAAAGCGTTTTTTATAACAATGACCCCCTCCGCCTCGATGTATGCCCGCCCTTTCACAGGGAAGGTACGTAAAAAGTAGGTGGAACTGCTCACATTAACCCCCCCGCCATTTTATCTGCACCTTCCTGTATAGACAAGCGTTGTACGGGATTTGACCCTTACCACGACTACAAAGAAGCTGCTGTAGTACTGGTAGGACACCCGCAGCAGTATACTGATACGTGGTAAAAAAAAAAAAAACTTTTTTAGGAACAGCGGTTGTGTGACTAAATACGCCATTCCTATTATATGCATATGTGAGCTGCCTACGAACGGCTCGGCTATAATTGCGAATTGTATCCATTGGTATCTATTGCGTGGGATATTCGCCTGCGAGTTATTGAACGACCATACCTGGTACCTGGTACCTGATACGAGCGATAGTATACGTATGAATTAACCTTACTGGCGACCCCCCCACAGCGAGAATAGCCATGAATGTACCTGGTATTTTATTTGAATGCCTTGGTTACAGGATTTCAACACACACATAGTAGCCTACAAAGTCTGGTATACGAGCGAGGTACCAATAAGGGTACGTAACACTATTTTAGTGACGAAATCTCCTGTGAACCCCCCCTTCCTTTCTCGCGATATATTTAGGTAGACAAACGATGCACGGTCGGTGCCCCTTTCTTGATGTGATGGTGTAGCACATCCACCGTATAGGAATGCATATATTTATACTCGTACGTAGGCGAACCTTACCTGGTTGCACGTATATACAATGCGAAGAACACACACGTACGGGTAGCGCTCTGGGAATACCAGGTATACCTGTAGACAATTCTTATATGGTTGCACGTAGCTCTTTAGGAATATATCTGCAGGAGGATTTTAAATGTTGCTCATTGGGACCAGCTTATATTTCTGCACCCCTCTTCAGATTGCCCGTCCACACGCTGCTTCTACCATGCAGAACAGGCTCTATGATGCACTACTTTCCTGCTGCTCTACTATAAATACAGGACGCATGCTGCGGAAATTAATCGGATTTCTGCCATTTATGCCCCACCCCCACGGCCTATAGGATACAAACGATGTCTATATTTTTTAGATTTTTTTTTCTACTGCTCTTTACGTGCACGTTTTCCAGCATTATCGACTTAAAGCGGCTTTATGTTGCCGAACCTTGTCCGTCTGCTGCCTAGGCGCATTTAAATATGCCAGTTTTAAGCCGAAATAAGGTATATATATGCTGCACAAATATGTCCGGCTACAGCCTCTTACGTGCACGTTCCTCAGCGTTACCGACGGAACGAGGCTTTGTGGCGCGCAACTTTGTCTGCTGCTGCATACGTCTACCCCCCCCCAGCTGTAGCACATCAAAACAGAATGTATGCTACCTGATCTGGCCCGAATATTAGTTTGGTCGTGTTTGTTTTCCCTTTCTTTTTTGTTTTCGACGTGTGCCTTCCATTTTTTTTTCTCTCTTCTTTTCTTTTTTGCTCCCACCTTTAATCAAAGCAGGGTAGACACTGTTCAAGTTTGTAACTAGTGTTATTTTCCAACGCGCCCCACCCCCCACCAGCTTTTACAAATAAAGCAGGATACAGGCTGCCTAGAACCGTAACACCACAAAGGCTACACAAACTAGTAAACATCTGTTTCTCCCATGTTTGTCGAGCTCATCACAAAAACAGCAGCTGCAAGCTGCTCGAATATGGAGCATAGTAACTGTGGCCCGGACAGTGACCATTTCCGAGAGTGATGAACTAAATGCTGGCCAAACTAACACAATAATACACAACATCCTTCGCGGCGGATTAGCGTCTTCGACTCCCCCAAAGGAGCCGATTGATACTCTTTTCCATGTTTTTACGTACCGGGGTCTATTTCTTATTTTTATTTTTATTTTGTTCCCACTTGTGCCACCTCTACGACACCCTAAGTATCTCACAACGTATCGGGCCTCGCGACCCCCGAAATGTATCGGTTGCTGTCTGTTTCTACCACGGAACGAAAAACTGCCCACCGTTCAAGTAGGGAATCGCCCGATATTCTGTGCAGCTACCAAATAGTGCCGGCATGCTGCAATTTTCCCCCCGACTCGACCTACACGTTGCCTTTACGGGTACTCTAATTGTATCCCAACGAAAGGTCTTGCACTGCCCACGCCCAGTAATCGTCACGCCCTGTTATCACTACGAACATTGGACATTTCAGACGGAGTTCTGTTCAATTCGGTTCAACTGATATCACTTGAGTGACTCGGGCGCGACTACCGTCAATCACACGCGAGGCGCCTGAAACTAGCTAGACGTCCTCAACTATAAAAATATCCTTCGACGGGCACTATAATTGTGGCACACCCCCCTCAATACCCCTTATTGTACGTCCTTACCGTCACTCCTTTCTGTCCCCTAGATCGGTTTGTTGGTATTGTAGCCGCCTACGATGATCCAAGCCTGGATCCACCAGCCCTCTCCAACTTCCTCCACCGACATGCCCGGCGCCCCTTCCACCGACACCACCAACCCCCGCGAGGCGAGGTATGCCGCAAGGTCCTCTCGCGCCACGGACGACGGCACCCCCGGCTTCGATACCATTCTGAGTGACCTCGCTCTACACCCCACCACACCGGGATCTTCTCCACTGGGAGCAGGCACGACCAGTGCAGGGCCTACCATCAAACCGGAAGTCTCCGCACAGGAAACTTCCACCCCTGCTCTCAATCCGGGGCACTACCAAAGCGATCCCACGGCTCTCCGTGAGCGCCGCGCGGCCCTCAAAGCCCACCACGAGCAGCTCCTCCTTCTTGCGAAAGAGAGCGCTGACCTCCTACTCGTGTTACCGCCCTCTCCTACCCCTTCGACCACACCTACGAGACTGCAGCTGCGACCACGGCTACCACGGCCCAACCGCAGCCGTCGGCTCCGCACCCTGGACCACCCTTTGCGTCCGCCGCGATGTCTAGGACCACCACCTCCCAGCGCCCCCAGAACCAAGCTGGGACCACAATGTCCCAGGCACCACTACCGGCCCAATCCTTGCCAGCCCCCAAACCCACTGGGCACCGGCAACCGCAGACGTTCGGCTTTGAGTCAAATGACTGGGTCTTTCTGGACACCAAGCTCCGCTGGATGCAGAGTACACGCGACCCGATAGCCTCAGATGTCTCTATAGCGGCACACCGCGTCTGGCGACTGTTCACACCCGACTGCGACCCGTCGATCACCTTCGTTCTGGCCCGCGCCGCCACCGAGGGTGCCTCGTCCGAGTTCATCGGGGCCGCCCACACCCTTTTACTCGAGCTAAGGTATTTCCACTCCAACGCCGGCCGCGGCTACGTGTGGAACCCGACCGAGTCTCGACCCACCCCTCCGACACCCCCAACCACCCGCCCCACAACGGATACGCCATCGCCGGCGACACCGCCCCTTCTCACCTCGACAACACCTCCCACGACGGCAGCGCCCCCCTCCACACGAGCGCTCAGCCTGGTGACGAGAGCCTCTACGGAGCCCATGACGGAGGCGGAACGTCGCGGTGTCCCACGCCCAAGCCCTACGCGCTCACGGTGACCTTTGACTCAACTGCAATGGCACGGACCATAGCCAGAAGACCTGCTCCAAGAGCTTCCTCACCACGTCCGGCATCTTAAACCCGGCACTCGGACAGCTAAACGACGATGGTCAGGCCTACCGCCAGTGGCAACAGAGGATGCTCTCTTACTGCCGGGGGCAATACGAGCGCAACCTGGAGCGGAGTTCCAACCGCTACGACAACAACCGTCGAGGCAACAACACCAACCGTAGCGGAAACTCCAACAACAGCCACTCCAACTATAACCACTCCCGCAACTACCGCGGCGACGACGAACGCTCCAACAACTGGCGCCATAGCAACGGCCGGAACTACGACAACGGCAACCGACACTCGCCAGGGCAACAGTTCCGACAACAACGCATCGAGCCTGCCCCCTCGTCTTCCGCGTTGACGGTTCATACCCCTGCGACCAACACGTCCGCACCAGCCGCCCCCGCAAACATGCGGATGGGCAGCAACAACTCGACCAACCTCCCGAACCAACGGCAGCCGGGAACCTTCCGCACCAACTGATAAGCCGATGATGGAGCACCTGCCGCATCTCCATCAACAGCATCTACTGCGACCACCCGAGGCTCTCAGGACGCACGCGTAAATCACGTGCACCACGCCTCCCAGACCCCTGCCCCCGCATGCCCCCCCCCTACCCCAGCCCATTTCCCAGCCACTTGCTCAAGCACTGATCCTCTTGCTCAAGTGATTGCCTTGAGGTGTGGGCGGGAGGAGGCCAAGACGCCGAGCCTCACCAGGATGCTCCACTCGACGTCTTCCGGCGGTGAGCAACGCTACTTGCCGACCATTGCCGAGACCCCAGACATTGCTACCCTGGGAAACGTCTCGACGATTACGGCTACCAGCGGTTCCGGTTCACACGAAACTACCGTTTCGTCGACCGGGCCATCGCCCCCTGAGCCTGCCTCTAATTGGCCGCTCCATACGCGCTTGTTCCAGCATGCGCGCCTTTCTTGTGACAGCGTTGGACCCGCGAACGACGGGCTTCCACCCGCTGCCACGGTGTTGACACCACCGCTGCCCCTGAGCTCGAGGGGCAGTCCCGTATTAAAAACGGAAGACTCGCGACCAACGTCGACCAGGACATGCCCTGAGCCCCCTGCCCCGTCCTCCTCGCCTGCTTTGCGCAACGCGTGGACACGGGCCCCAGGTGTGGTATCTCCTAGCGAGTATCCCCCTGTCCTCCAAAAGTTGGACGACAGGGCCCTTCAGGGTCGTCTCGCCCGGCGTATAAGCCCCGGCGTGGACCCCCCCGGTACCTCGGCTTCGCCGAGCAATTCCCCCGCGAACACGAGGGTTCCGATCAGCACCGCTAGATCGTGATTGACTCTACCCCCGTCGACGCCAGGTGGCGATAGAAAAATTATCGTCTACCCTAACCTTTCAGGGTCGTCTCGCCCGGCGTATAAGCCCCGGCGTGGACCCCCCCGGTACCTCGGCTTTGCCGAGCAATTCCCCCGCGAACACGAGGGTTCCGGTCAGCACCGCTAGATCGTGGCTGACTCTACCCCCGTCGACGCCAGGTGGCGATAGGAAAAATTATCGTCGCCCCCCACCCCCAACAACCAACACGCCATCAACAGCTCACACCACCGCAGAGGCCCCCTCATCCTTTCACTTGTTCTGGGACTCCTCTTCCGTCTTTTCGCAGTGGTACCTGTGCGACATCGAGCACGATGGCGTCACATACAACTGCGCCGAGCAGATGATGATGGCGCAGAAGGCTGCGCTCTTCGGGGACACCACAACTGAGCGCCGCATCAAAGCGACCCGCGACCCGGCCGACCAAAAAGCACTTGGACGCACCGTTTTCGGCTTCGACGAACTGGTTTGGGAGCGACACCGCTACAACATCGTCCTCAACCTCAACTTCTCCAAGTTCCGCCAACACTCGGAGCTACGGCGAGAGCTGGCGGCAACGGACGACAAACACATTGCCGAGGCCAGCCCACACGACCTCATCTGGGGCATAGGCCTCAAGGCCGACCATCCGGACGCCTGCATTCCGACGCGTTGGCGTGGTCGGAATCTGCTGGGCCGGGTACTGATGGACGTCCGAGAAAGCCTCGACGCCGATCGCCTCCCCCAACTTCCTACTGGTACCAGTCCCAACAACCCAGAGCAAACACCCGCCTCCACCGACCCAACCCGGGTCTTCCCCACCGCCGACGGCATCCACGAGACAAGCCCGACCCCCCCACGGCAACCGCCTAACTCCCCACTTGGGCTGCTTCTACCGCCGTCTACACCCGACGCCTACCCCATCAGCCACTTCGCCCAAGTGTCCACCATCAACACCGCAGCCCACAGCCACCTTCCTACCCGTCGGCCGCCGATACCGGAACACGGACCATGCCTTACAGGCGGCATCACCACCGTCGACGACGCGTCGTTCACGACGAAGGTACTCGTGCACAGCGGCCCCGACGCCACTACCCGCCGCGAACTCGTGGCACTGCTCGATACCGGCTCGCCCCAGTCGTTTATCACCGCAACCGCGATGGAACAACTGAAGGCCTCCCAGTCAGCCACCGACGCCTGCGAACGGCACAGTTCCCCCCGTTCATGGGGAGGCTTCGGCACCTCGGCCCCACTCTCCACCTCCGTCTCTATCCGCTTAAGCATCCAGTTTATGCGCCTCCAGACCCCCACCGCTGCCCTAGCAGTATGGGCCTGCATAGTTCCTGCTGGAACCATGCAGCACCCCATCCTCCTGGGACGAGACAGCTGGATGCGCTTCGAGCACCGCTCGTATACCACGCTCCGGCAACAGCCCGCCCTCTCCCACCAACCTTCCCGGCAAACCCGTGGTGAGCTCTCTTTAAGTCACCACGACCCCAACGGAGCCTCAGCATTCATTCCCGACGATCGTTCCACCGACGACGTCTACCACCTCCGATTCGCCGGCAACAAAGCTATTTCGCTTTCCTCTACCCCACAGCTCGCCAAGGTCAACCTGGTGCGCCAGTCAGGCGCTCCAGCATTGGCCGGGAATTACATGGTGAACATGCTCCCCCGCGAGAACCCCCTTTCCGACACGGCGATTTTCGTCTCCGACGGGTACCAAACGGTCCCCCTATCTGGATCTACCGAACTCGAGCCGGGTGACCTCCTCGGAACCTCCTGCTCCCCACTGGTACAGGTACCGCTCGCCACCCTTGGGCATCCCTCCTTGGACCCGCCGCTCCCCCCTCCATTTCCGGACGTACATGCCCTCCACAACAACATCCCGGTGGCCGACCAGAGTCCATCAACAGCCGACCCCTCTACCGCACTAAAAGCCCCGTGCCCACAGCTCCTTGCACGCCTCGACACCGACCAGCGCAAAAGCTTCCTCGACCTCTGGGAACGCCTGCCGTTGCACCTACGCGACGTCAACTTCGACCTTCACGGTTCTGGATGGACCCCATCGGTGATCAACAACTTGGGCGACGTCCTCTGCGAATTCCAGGACGTCTTCTCCACGTCGAAGACCGACTTCGGCTCGTGCTCGCTAATGCCGTTCAAGATCACGGTACCTCCGGACAGCGCACCGGTCACTTCCCGCCCCTACAGGATCAACCCCATCCTCGCCAAAACGGCCGACGCCGTATTGGACCAGTACCTGGCTGCCGGCCTGATCCAGCATTCCACGTCGCCATACTCCAGCCCTATGGTCGCCATCCCCAAGAAAGACGGAGGTGTTCGCATCACAATCAACTACAAGAAGCTCAACGCCATCAGCTCCCTCGGACAACTCCCCATCCCCCGCGTCGACGAAGTCCTCGACTCCTTGGGTAAAGGTCGCATCTTTTCCCTCTTCGACCTGGTCTCCTCGTTCCACCAAATCACCATCGACGAGGACACCATCCCCTTGACAGCGTTCTGCACACCGAACCGGTTATTTGAGTGGCTTGTTATGCCACAAGGCAGCAGCGCCTCCCCCGGCTGGTTCGTTAAGGTCATCAACGAGGTCATCAAAGGCCTGGAACGCGTCGCCGCGTATCTCGACGACATCATCGTCTTCGACCCCAACCCCAACGACCACGTTGCCAACATCAGAGCTCTCTTCGGACGCCTCCGGAAGCACCACCTCAAACTTTCCCCGGCCAAGGCCAAACTTGGTGCCACCACCGCCGATTTCCTGGGACACACCATCTCCGCCGGCGGTTACAGCCCCAACTCCGACAAGGTCGCCGCCCTCACCAGAATGCCCATGCCGGCCGACAAGAAGCAAGTGCGCTCGCTCCTTGGGGGCATCAACTACTACGGCAAGTTCCTGCCGAATCTCTCCCGACGTCTGCGCCCCATCAACGCTTTACTCAAGCAAGGCGCCACGTTCGACTTCACCCCCGCCATGGAAACCACCGTCCGCGCCATCCTCCAAGAACTTGCCGAACCGCCTATCCTCGTCTACCTCGACTGGGACGCCGTCGCCGACAACTCCCGCCCCTTCCGCCTCTACTGCGACGCTAGCATCGACGGCTTCGGCGCGACCCTTGAGCAAGAACAACCCGACGGCTCAGTCCGACCCATCCTTTTCATCAGCCGTGCCACCCTGGACTCCGAACGTTCGTGGACACCCCTCGACCTCGAGGCCGGGAGCATCGTGTGGGCGATCAAACGCCTCCGTGGACATTTATGGTCCACCCGCTTCCAGATCTACTCGGACCACAAGGCGCTCGAGAACATCGCCAAGGTCGGAGAACACAACGCCCGCGTCCGGCGCTGGCTCGAGTTCCTTTCGGCGTACACCTACACGCTGGAATACCGGAAGGGCACGTCCAACGGCAACGCCGACTTCCTCTCCCGGCTCCCCCAACCCGCCACCGACGCCGACCGCACCGGACGCAACCGCCTTACCGACCCGGACACCGTCGGCATCTACCTCATCCGCCCCTGCGGGTTCGCGCCGAACGACCCTCCCGCCCCGGGTATCGGCTTGGGTGGGCTCGTATCCCCCCCTCCAAGGCCCATCCCAACCATCCAGCCGCTTCCCTTCACCACCGACGATTTCCGCGACTTCCGCCTACTGGGACCACGTATGGAGCACCCCACCCTTTCCCCCGCACCCGACACCTTCGTCGGGCCCATTGCGACCCCTGACTCCACCGCCGGACTGCTTGTTGGCCCCGAGAACGCCGCCGTGAACAGCGGAGCTCCTCCAGGCTGGGCTTCCAGGCCGTCCGTCATCTCTCCGCCGTCCACCACTGGCGGCACGGAACCAGCCGTTTCAGGCCTGATATCTTCTCGGACCCGCCATCGCATCGCCGCTGCCGCGGGAACCCCTCGACCCGCAGCCGACTATCGCTTCGGCCGTCGACCACAACCCGTCGTACGCAGACGATCTACACCCACCAGTGCGCCCACGCCCCCGGCCGGGGTCCAGCCAAGACCCCCTCCTCCTACGGCGCCTTCAGCCACAGCTCCCGCGCCGCCCGACCCGTTTGCGCCCGCAAACCCAACCCCAACCCCCCCAACAACGCCTTCTCCGCCGGCACCAGCACCACCGTCGCTGCCCCTCCCGGAGCCCATCGTCGAACCAGATGACGACCCCTACCTCCTCGCCCGCGTCGAGCACTACACCTTTAAAGACTGGGCGCGAGAACAACGAGCAGAGCCCCTGTGCTGCGCCACCATCCGCTTCCTGTCGTTGGACTCCCCTGCCCCCCCCGCCGAACGACCTCCTGGATTTCATCCCCTCGGCCCGGCGCCCACAACTTCCGGACGTCCTCACCCTTGCCTCCAAAAGCAAGCTGCACCGTACGGACGACGAAACCACCCTCCTGGTCCAACGACCACCCCCACCCCCACCCGGGAACAGCCTACCACCACCCGCCCCCCTTACCCCACGCATCTACGTGCCAATGTTAATGCGCCCCTGGGTGCTGAACACCTGCCACGCCACCACCTCTCTACACCTAGGAGTCACCCGAACGGTCCGCATGCTGGCACGTTTCTTTTGGTGGATTGGCATGGACGCTTCCGCCCGCTGGTGGATCCGCCGCTGCCTTCAATGCCAGGCGCGGAAAACCTCCCGGCACACCATTCGCTGGCCCATCCTTTCTCTTCCTTTGCCCAACGGGCCTGGCATCACCGTCAGCGTCGACTACTTCGGACCCCTGCCGCTCACGCCGCGCGGCAACGTCCACATCCTTCTCTTCACAGACCGCTTCAGCCGGCGCGCCGATATGTTTGCCGTTTCAGCGGCGCAGTTCACGGCCGCCGGCACCGCCGACATCTTCCTGAACGAATACATCCCTCTCTGGGGGTGCCCGGTTACGCTTCTCTCCGACAACGGACTACACTTTACCTCCAAGCTTGCAAACATCGTCTACGAGCGCCTTGGTATCCGCAAGGTCAACACCAGCTCCTACCACCCCTGCACCAACGGCGGCGTCGAGCGCGTCAACCATGTGTTGGCCCAAATGCTCTCTATGGTCGGCAACGAACAGCAGACCGACTGGGACGTGCTGCTGCCACACGTGTCGTCGGCCTACAACAACTCCGTGAACGCCGCTACAGGGCTTGCGCCTAACGAAATCCACATGGGCCGCCTTCCTCGCCTCCCGCTCTCGGTCTTCGAACCCGACAACATCGGCGCCCACCAAAGCTTGGACCGCGATCATCTGGTCTACATCAACCTCGCCACCGACCGACAACGACGCGCGTACTCCCTCATCCGCGAACTACACCGACTCACCGTCTCGCGTCTCCAGCGCCGCAACGCGCCCATCATGGCCGCCCTCCGAGCATCCCCCCCCTTCACCGTCGGCGGCTGGGTTTGGGTCTACAACTCCGCCTCAACCATTCGCCAAGGCGTCAAAAAGGGCACCGACGCAACCGTACTCAAGACGAAGCTTTCCCTGAACTGGAATGGGCCCTTCAAGGTCCTCGCCGTTGGACCGACGCCCGCCTCGAACACCCCCGACAACCGCCCTCTTCACGACAAACTACTTTTCTTCGACCTTCCATCCGACCTTCCGGGACGGGACTCCAAGCCACGCGTCTTCGTTCAACGATGCAAACCTTGCCGGAACCCCGACGACACCAGCGATATCCCCAAGCATCTGCCCGCGGACCTCACTACATACGTACTCACAGCTTCTGCCGCCAAGTCCCCACCTTACCACGTCACCGTCGACGACGTCACTCCCCCACCGGAACGCCTCGAGGTCGAGCAGATCACCGGCCATCAACTCGTACGCGGCCGCGGCGGGGTCATCGCCGTTCTGTACGAGACCCACTGGGCTGGACTTCTCAGCCCCTCTTGGGAACGCGAGCTGGACCTTCAACACTTCCGGCGCAACATCCTACTCTATTGGTCAGGAGCGCCGACACAACACTGCCAGACGAACCGCCTCTACCGCCAGATGCGCATCGGCGCTGCCCACCGCGAACTGGCACGATCCCAAGGACAAATATTTCTCGCCCCCGGCTACGCCCTGGTCTCCCGCAGCCTCTGGCTCCACAACTTCAGCACCACCATCCTCCCCTCCGGAGCGCACATATGGTACAAAGCGCGCGACGGCCTCTGGTGGCTGGGCAAAATCGCTCACCGCTCACCCCCGGACGTCTCTTCGGGAGCTCCACCGGAACCTTCACCGGGCGGCTCCTACATCATCCGGTTCCTGGATGACCCCGGACCGATCAAGATCGACCTTCAACCCGCCCGCTACACTACAGCACGGAACGCCGTGTACGGATCGTGGTGTCTTCAACGCCATGGGAATGGGAGCCTAGCACGTGGGCTGCTGCGGAACTCTGATGTGTCCCGCGGAGCCCCCACGGTTTCCACTCCCCCCCCTGGATAGCCTTGGTTTAGCATTTTTTTTTAGTTCTGGGTACTTGTTTCTGGTTAGTCAACAATATATTAAAGTAGTTCTTCAGGGTTAGTCTTCTATAGTCACCAACAGCCAGCTTCTTGGGTGCATATATTTCCGTCTACCTTTTGTTTTCTTCATACCGCCTACACCTCCGTGTTGCCTTCTTACGTTCAGGCCACCGAGTCGTAGCGATACCATAATTTTCATATTTGTTTGTACTTCACTAGCCTACCGCAAATTATTGGCAATACTACGCCGAGGTAAAATCGTGTCGTAGCCTGGGCTGTATCCTAGCCTCCGTCGGTTTCCACCGACCGCTGTTTCAGACGGTCATCGAGCTAAGACTTTATCGAGCTTCCAGCTCGCCCGTGTTTCTTCTATGTTTGCCAAGTAGGGTCCGGATAGCATTGCCGCCCCGGAAGGCCGCAGAGTTATCAACCATGGCGGTCCTACCAAGATCGATTTTCCCTGACTCGTGTTCTGCTTTCAGTTAGTTTCCTGGTCCCGATCGTGGTTTGTTTTCTTTTTCTTAGGTTTCTTCATATTTCGTTCGGTATTCCGCGCGCCCCTCTGCTCTGTGGCAAACGACACCATCTTTGATGTCGCCCCTGTTGGCCGAGTGGCACACGCTAGTGTTTTAGCCCTGCGCTATCTACCACCTTGAACTGCACGCATTAGGTAAATCTCCCTGCGGATCTTCTTCAGTTTTTTCTTGTTGAGTTAAATACCTTGCTACGTTTGCTGGTATAGTTCATACCCCGAAGAGGTCTCCCAGACGCAGCGTTGTTCGCTCCGTCTCCCGGTTTTAATAGCCCCTAGTGTACGCAACCCTCTTTGCACTTTAGCAGTGCCCCGTTTCTCTTGAGTGATGTCTACCACGTTAGGACCTCCGACACAAGACAAGGCATTACTCCTACCAGATACATATGTGTTTTTTTGTATTGCGGGCACTGCCTCCTTTCGCGAGTTTCCTAGTTTGCCAACCCGGTTCGGCGACCAACCTCCGTTCGCATCTTTTTGTGCGCCCTTCTTTCGCCTTCACTTCGGTACTAGTTTTCTTCTTCAGCCTTCGCTTCGGCTTTTGTTCTGTCTCCTGTTTTCTTTCTTCTTTCTTCGGTTTTCGCTTTGCCTTTCTCTGCTTTCGCTTCCGCTTTGAGTTATTTCTTCCTCTCCTTCGGTCTCTACCTTTAAGTGGTTGTTCTAAGTAAACACCCCTTCGCAGTGTTAAGTAAACACCCCTTCGCAGTGTTTGGGTCTTATGACGAGGTGTGGGGGGATCTATAGCCTCATTTCTTTTGTTTCGAATAGCCGCATCTTCGACCACCTTTTCCTGGTCTTTTGGGATGAACTTTGTCATCATCCTTCGACCATCTTGTGGTCTGCATATACGACTATTCAGGGTGGGCTAATGTGATATGAATCGAGTGCTCATGGGCTATAGATATAGATAATATAGTCGGCAGTTTCGTAGCCTGAGGAATACGAGAATAATCCAAAGAATGGATTAACCCGGCGGATATTCCGGTAGTTGAGAGTAACCGTCTTTTAGGAATGTTCTCTAAGGCGGATAGGTCGTTAGACAAGAGTAATGTTCCTTAACGCAGATAGGATCGTAAAGTGAGAAGTTCTTATATTAGCAGAAGAACGTTCGGTAGCCATAGGAAAGTTATTTAGGAGTACGTTAGATAAGAGGAATTTAGGAGAGCTTGTAGCGTGGGGTGGGACGAGTATATCTGAGCGTCGAGTCCCACCCCCCTACCTCTCACTTCTCTACCAGAGCACCTCCTCAGCTCTAGTCATCAATAAAGAAGATCTATATAAGAAGAAGCGAAGCACTGCTTCCCAGCTGCCAGAAAACACCTGCGTCCCTTACCCTTACCCTTACCTCGGCCATATCTTCACAATAGGTTAATCAATATTTGTAAAATGAAAATATTTCAACATGTATGTGGCAAAGCCATATTACCCTCCCTTATCTGGGTTATATAGTAAGTAGCAGTGCGCAGAATGATAATGTATATTGTCCTGTTGACCCGGGCAGCATCCAGGGGAGTCACTGGCCTATATCCTTGGCAAGGAAATACATACCAGGTATAGAATACGCGCGAACGACTTGTCATCAAATTTGGAAATTCAATAAAAATGGGATATAGACGAGACATATTACGCAGCTTGCAAAGTTGAGTATCAACTATGCAATCAGTCGAACTCACAGCTGACGTATTTCATAATTTTATAAAAAATAATATTACTTACAGTAGTATTAATAGTAGGCTGAGGCTAAAGCCTTCTATTTTAAAGCGCTGTACGAGATAAAGCTGAAAAGCGAGAGCGATGATGAAACAAAAAAAAAACGTGGTGCCTTGCTTTGAGAGCTCGTATCTTTTTTTTTCGGCAGTTACATAAGAACATGTCCCTGATCGCGAATCAGGGGCGAGCGCAATATTGAGTGCCACCTTCCAGAGGCAACATCTTGCATACCAGGTACACTTCATCTGGGATCGCATCATACGACGATGCGTGCCGTCTCGGTGGTGCTTATCGCAGTGGCTCTCCTCAACGCGTGCGTGTGGTCAGGACTGCTCCGACAATTATGGATCCTGAGACACTCGTTTGAGATAGCGGCGAGGGCACCCGTCCTTGTCGGGATCTCTGGAGTGGCCTCCCTCATCGTGCTCTTAGCCATATTCGTGCACTGGATCCTTCTGTCGGAAGCCAAGGGGTTACCCTGCTACGTCATGCTTTTGATAACTTACTTCTGTGAGTGCGCCTCTCTAATTTGATTCCGGGACGAGGCGAGTGTTCTTGACGTGAGAGCAATCGCACACAGGAACAACAATAAATTACGGTGTTAACAAGTACCATCACGTCAAAAGTGTGAACCGACGTTCCTTCAAATTGTGATAAGCGAGGGTACTTGTACAAACACTCTTCTTATTAATATAGCTCTGTCGAGAGGTGCGTGGCAGCCACTGGCTCGAAGAGCTGACTGAAAGCATACCTCTGTCTCCTCATACGTACCTGGTACGGCGTACAGGTAGGTTGTGCCCGTATACTGGTATTCTGGTATACGACGAGAGCTGATGTGTGAGCGCAAACGATCACAAATCTACAGTCGGCATCGTCTTACGGCCGACTGTTTTCCGGTGATTGCTCGTATTTGTAAACAAGTATTTCGCCCATTACCACACACACTACGTTGTGGTCTTCACTCGTATGGGGTACCTGGTATATGGTATGGCAATAACAGTAGATCACTGTATGAAGCGCGCAGGGTATCGTTCGTGGTGTTATATCGCCATCAGACACACGCTATAACTTCGTACCGGAAAAAACCGTTTTTGGGACTCCGAGGGGAAAAGTCGTGGAGTACAGGCGGCGATTACAGAGGCAGTCACACCAAGTGGCCCGGGCTGTTGAGGCAGGGGGTCTACCCCGAGCCAGACTGCAAGAAGATCTCCGACCAGCATGCAGCAATGCACAAACGCAAAAAAAAAAAAGTATTCGGATCTGCGTCCGGCAGAGGTGGCCTTCACTTCAGCTCCCCTTCCCAAGGACTATCCGTCGCCAACGGGTCATGTTTTTGATCACGACCATCCATGACGAGAGTATCAAACAGAGGTACAGCGTAGTACCCGCCCTCAAAGAAGAACCCGGGATACTCCTCGTTAGATTCCTCACTTTTGAAAGGAATGTGTACCACACTGCTGCTGTATCTACTCGCAGACGGTAGACAAAAGTCTTCACCAAACTTTTGATTTTGTTGTCGATAAAACCCGAGTTCGGATGCGGAGATTTTGCTCCGGTCTACCAGTAAACGTATCAAGTTTTATGTTTTTGCTGTAGAGTAGGTACAACCTCGGTTCTGATCCTAGTGTTTCTTCTCGTCGTGCGCCACCCGCTCTTCCCTCGACCAAAGGTTTCGCGGTATTCATGGTTCCCTACTGCCTTCGTGCTTTGCAACTCGTGGTTGTCTACAACACGCGTTACCGGCTGAAATACGCCCGATACGTCAAGAGGAATACAATCCTCAAGATGTCAGTCGTGATCGGGACTGCCATTTTCGTTGCTGCCTTGCTCATCTGGTACAACATGCCCGAACGCTACTCCAGGTGCGCCTGTCTGGTTTAGAATCCTGTTCGGTTGCGACTACTGCACGCGGGAGAGCGCGTTTCACGTCGCCTGCTTCCCCGCGTGCGTGCGGGTCCAGGAAATCGCGTACTACGACAATTCCTCTGCACAGCTTCGCACGCCCAGCCATATCGTTCATATTCCAAGCTACGAGTACATGCTGCAGCGGTTTGTCGTACAAACGAGGGCTCGCTGGACTGGTGCGGTGTGATATATGAGTAGCACCTAACCAACGTTCGCTGAGGCCCCTCACTTGATTCTAGTATAGTAGCTCTATACCTCATTTCCGAAGTGAGCTTGAGAAAAAACTGACAAAGCAACCCTATTATGAGCAATCCAAAAACCTCGGTATCTCACGAGCTATGTTGCAAAGCGCTGTTTGTTGATAGGGATGTTGCAACGATGCGGGGTTAACCTATTAGGACCGCGCTCCCGATGTGGCAAAAAAAATGTTGACATTAGAGCCACATTTAGGTGCATGTACACTGCGATTCTGAAATCACTCAGTAAATATTTTGGCCAAGTAAGTGCCACAGTAGTTCCATCGTTGCATGCGTCTCCTGCCACATGTGACAGCAGAGCGCTATTTAGTATTTGAGCCTCGCCAAATATGCCATGTGGCTGACAGCGTGTCCTCAAACTGTTCGGCAGTCATCTTCGGTTTTTCGTGGTGTGTATATATTTCGTTACATGCGTGCAGTAGATACACCGTATCCCTTGGGTGAAGTATATCGCCGGGGGGACACACGTAGTAATCATACCTTGCGATGGACCTACGGTAAACCCCATGTATCCCCATATATTGACGCAGAATACCTGATTATAACTGCTACAGTAGTACGTTCCCCCGTAGCGCTGTTTGTAGCTGTGCTATCTGCAATTTTTGGATGAAGCATATTGGACCGATCATCTTACTGCTGTACCTGTAGAGGAACCAGACAAACTGCTAGGCATGTCTGAAACGCTCAGTCAGCCCGCCGACTGGCCTGTGTGCCTCGCTCCGGGTAACGGGGGGGGCAGGGGCATGTACGGGTGCTATTTCTTCAACGAGAGGCGGGCTTCCGAGGGTGCGCTCATTCTAGGCATCGGGCCGACGACCTTCGCCATGTTCGAGCTAAGGAAAGTGCACGATGTTTTTGGGATTGGACTCGAGATCGTCCGAGTGATCATACCCCTCTTGATTTGCGCAGGTAAGTCGCATCACAATGATGGACTCGCAAATGTTTTGGCTACCGTGATGTGGCTGTGGTGGCGTGCACGCCAGAATAGGCCCGACCAGCCCAACTGTTCACACCGGATGGCGACGACCGATGACCACCCGCCATACGCGCCGGTGGCTCAGGGGTACCCTCGAATGCTGCTGTAGAGTTCATTCAGTGAGTTCAAATCCCACGGTGTTGCGAATTTCCGCATTTTTTACAAAAACCCAAAAAGGACTCCACTGCCGTGAGCGCGCAGAGTAGGTGGCCGAAGCTCGACGCGACTCGACGAGGGAATAACTACTGGAGTCTTCTCGCCATAGAAATGGAGGCACGAAGCGTAATGCAGGTTGGGGAGGAGAACGTGCTATGTGACACCCCGGGTCTGAAGTTTCGATCAGAAGGGAGAGACAAAAGAAGGGCGAAGATAATCAGCGGGAGGGAGAAGAAAAAAACACGTGGGGCTGGGCCTGCCTTTCTGCTGCTATGCCCCGAAAAAATATTTATATTCGATATTGTAAGTATGCAAACGATGCCTATTTTTTGGGGGGCAGAAGCGCACGAGAGCCTCGAAGGGTGCTGCCTTGTACATACCGGGTGTATTGTAGCCAAAACGCCGACACAAACCAACCGCAGAGTATTTGTGCTCAGATTGAAGCTCTGACTGACTGTTTGTTCGCTGTTGTTCCTTTAAACACATGCCAACCGCAATGTATCTGTGCTTAGATGGAAGCTCTGGCTGACGGTTTGTTTGCTGTGGTTCCTTTGGACACATTGTACAAGCCAATCGCAGTGTATTTGTGCTCAGATTGAAGCTCTGACTGACTGTTTGTTCGCTGTGGTTCCTTTGGACACGAGCCAACCGCAATGTATCTATGCTTGGATGGAAGCTCTGACTGACTGTTTGTTTGCAGTGGTTCCTTTCCGGATACAAGCCAGCCGCAATGTATCTGTGCTCAGATCGAAGATCTGACTGACTGACTGTTTGTTTGACGTGCTTCCTTTGAATAGCGGCACGACGTGGTACCAACCAGCCGAACCCCACCGGTTATCTCCGTGCCCGTGACACACACACCTATTAACCTCGAGCCCAACCCTCTTGCCTTTTTTGCTCGTGCACCATTTGATGCGCGTTGAATTCATTTGCTTGAAGGGAGCGAAATTATTGTCCAGGAGCTGCTGCACGCAAGTCTTCTCGAAGGCTCGCATGCCGTTCATGTCTGGATGGAAGTTTTGCCGTTCGTTATTTTGATCAACTTCCTCCTCTGGAGGTAAGCGATGGACGGGTTAGCCATGCAGGGGTGGAGTCGCGATTCCCTTGGTGACGGGCACGAGCCGTGCTCATGGCAGGCTACAGTAGACGTAAAACTGATGAGTAAGGCGATACGTTGCTCAGGTAGACTGCCGTGAATAACAGCATGCTCCTCATGCTACGCTGGAATATGCAACGTGTATCAGATTGCAATCATATTATCAAGTAACCGCAATGATGGTTACTGAATTGTATAATCGCTATTATAGCCGAGTAGTTATCGTGTACGACACCGAGCGTACTCTGTGGGCATAGGGAGCCAGGTATTGTTGAGGGGCGCTGACACAGTACCATCTACGAGCTGTTTCAAGTGTACCGCCCCAAAGTTCGTAGGCATCCAATGTCTTGGAGATATATCTTGAAGTTCGGCGCATGTGTTCCAAGAATCCTTACCAACCCGTGACCGAATGGGGGTTTCGTTTTTGTTCAATCCTTCAGATATTTGTTTTTCAAGGTATTTGGGTCTCAAGGAATCCAAACACTCCGGCAATAAGAAACAAAACACTCGCCAACGGTTTGGCTGGGGCTCATAGAGCCAGTGTGCATCCAATCAGATTCAATCTCCAAAAATGTCGTAGACGTTGGAACGTTCGTGCGCTAAAAATGCCAAAAATGAGGCGTTGCCTTGTAATTACTTAGTTTCAGTATGGATTCAACTTTTAGCGTTTGTTTATAGACACGTGGCAGTGTTCCTTTGCAGTCAGCTCTTCGAATAGTGGCGCGAAACCTTATGCAGGGATGCCTTGGAGTACCTGGTAACCCGTCCGTTCAAAAAAATATAAAACCACTAGTTTCTTCCCTCCGCGAACGCCTGACTTCACGTTGTTGATCTTTCTGTAGGCCTGCGGTTGGTCGGCGTACAGTTTCGCCGCCAGCGTCAGCCCTAGGTAGGCCCTCAGCAATATTAAAACGGCGAACATTTCCCTCGTGTGTATGCTGTGCACTTCGGGTAGTTTGATTCCCGAGTATGTGACCCTCGAGTAAAATATTGCGTCCGGCATTCGTGGCAGACAAAATCGGAGTTAGATGCTTGAGCCAGCCCGTACCCCTTCTCTGGACTTCCCCTACTACTGCGTGCCACACGGCAAGGGCCGCAAGCAAACGCCCATACGTTATTATTTAGGCATTTATTTGTCACACGCTTTAGAGGTGCAGCACCTCGTTGTCGCGCCCAATCGAAACCCGCAAAATCCTTGAGCCGACGGTCATCTCTGTCGTGAGAGTGCCCGTCGAGTCTCGACGTTGTCGAGCAGCTGTCAAAATAACGCATTGTTTCTTCCCCCGTGGCTTCGACGGAACATGTGAAGGTGGGCAGAAATTTCTACACGCACGAAGTGCACGGTAGACATAAGTAAACACGGTGGAGAGTTTATCCGAAGTCATGTCGGATTCGCACCAATATCTCCCCAAGATATTTGGCATGCTGTGCTCTGGAAACTATCTTTTACGGGGGATCATAGCAAATGGGGCCAAAAAATGTTATTTAATAGTAAAAATATCGAAATATATAGGTTTTTGTGTGTACCTTAGGTCCTATTTATTATGCCCCCCCGTATTAGTACAGCACAACATCCCCCGCGAGGCACGAATCTCAAGGGGACTTTGGAACACAATAGGGGGCCGGTGCGTCTGGGGAGGGGGGTCGGGATAAGGTACCGCTGCGAGGGTCCAACGCACTGCTCCTCTTTTGTATTTACGTCCATGACAGTTTCCACGGACTTCCATGGAGGCAAACTACGCTTACTTCCATAGAAGTATCTCGAAACTTCCACCAACTGAAGCTTTTACAGCCACGTCCGGTGGAAGCTACCATTATCTCCCGCAAGAGTCCACCGACTTCCAATACGTCCACTAGCTTCGATAGACTTCATTACTTCCATCGGAAGATTGTTTACTTGCATGGAAGTGTTTTTGCTTCCATGGAAGTAAATATGATACTTTCCATGAAAGTATTTCATGGGAGTTGGTTTGCTTCCATGGGAATGTTTTTACTTCCATGAAAGTAATGGTTACTTCCATGGAAGCTTTTTTGCTTACATGGGAGTATGTTGACTCCCATGGTTCCTGAGGTCAGGGCGACTGGGGGATCTCCGGCGGCTCCTGTGGGGACCGAATTATGTTTCTGCACCTTATGGGTGGGAGCAGGGTGACAAAAGGGAAGGACCCACTGCGGTGTCAAGGTACCACGCGGGAGCAGGGCAGTAGGGAATTTGGTGGAGTTTATCCGATGGAGGCAGATTCTATTATAGGTACGACAACTCCCATGGAGGTGAACCCATCTTTAAGGAAATACAGGTGCTTCCATTGAAGTTGATGAAAGCTTTCACGGAAGTTGCCGGAGGGTTCCATACTATATGTTGCCTGTTCCCATGAAAGTAAGTACAACTTCCACGGAAGTATTTTTTTACGCCACTTCCATGAAAGTGGTCTTACTTCCATGAAAGTGAATTTACTCACATGACAGTAAAATCAAGGCCAAATGATGCGGGAGATCGCGCTGCGAGGACAGCAAGATTCGCATGGGTGTCTACTGTAGAGGATTGATGCAGATGTTATCGTCTTCCAGGGTTTAGCCACGGCAGAGTGGTGCCTGCTTGTGGCTTCACCCATATTATGCCCATAATAGCCATGAATGAGATGTATCATATGGGTGCGGCCCGAGAAAAGTGACTGTACTACCTGACACACAGTATTATCGCTTGAAAAAAACGAACGCTGATAGCAAGTACTTCCGTCTGCATGAAGAACACCTTTGATGTCAGGTGTACGATGGCGAGCAGCAGCACCACCACCAACAGAAGCAGCAACAACAGCAGTTTAGCAATATCGTGAAGAGCATCAGCAGCATAGCAGCAGCAGCGACAGTAGCTCGTCGCACACATATGGGTATACATTTGTTTTTGCTGCATATTTGGTATTATTTTTGTACGTTTGGTTAGTCATACCAAAGAGGGCCCATTGCAAAGTATATCACACTAAAGAGGTAATGTCTTTGACAGGAAGAAACAAGTATCAGGCCCGAGAGCTACTCCACTACAGAAATATGTAAATGTATATATATATGTACGGGGCGCCAAACCCAAACAAAAATGTGAAAACAATGCACACAACAAACAAACAAAAACAAACGCCTCTAAAATTCAGACCTCCGACCTGATACTCCAAAGTAAACATACCTGGTGGCTATCTGCTTTGCCCTGGCTGACATGTATCTATACTTACTTATCATAGGAGGAAACACTAGAAGCCGATGCCGGAACAGTTTTTCGAAAAACAACGGCGAAAACAGTATTCTCGCCCCCGGTACGCGACCCGAGCACGGTCCAAGCCGCCCCCGACAGAGTCGGGAGCGGCGAGCAAGGTCAGGCGAGATGAGGAAACAGAGAACCGAGAGATTGCTGCATCGCCGGCGAAACCGTTTAGGCTCAAAATCTCGTCTAAAAATGACTTCAAGAAGAGCGTTCACACGACACGTCACACGCAAATATACTTTTATCTATGTACACGTACATCTATTGTATTGGCTCATTTTGGTCACCGACTTCGGGTGTGTATCTGGGCACGTCTTCGATCTACGACGTACTGCTGCTGTTGACAAAAATGAAACAAAAATAGAAAACTTCTGCACACACACTGAACAAGTTCGAGCCTACCCCCAGCACTCGAAAAAGCTGTCGGACGACGTCATACAAGATAATCCAGAAACTCATTCGATTCGCATCAGGCACACCCAGGCAACTTCGCGCCGGGTTCCCAAGGACCCCAACGATACTGTTGATATTTTTTTTCCAGCCAGCTTGGTGGATAATGATTTGCAATTATCCAACCATTATTGCCATTGATGTTTCAACCATGATTAAACCATGTTTTCAGAAAACTCCAAATTTGTCATGTATCGTTGCAAAATATTCAAACAGATCACTTATATTTTCCAATAATTTTACAATATAACCCAACACCAGAATCTCTCTCATTTTACGTATTGTCATGGAGTGCATACGTGATACGCGGATAAAAATATGCCAGCGTATGATTAGTTGCGAGTTACGAGTAGTATTCTCAGAATATTTTTTATCGCCCTTTTGACACACTATTAGGAACGCATATCGAGACGGGAACTTCAATAGTCTATTTTGATTTGCTTTTCTAGCGCTGCTTCATGTAGCCTATGCTCAACTCGTCTCTATTGGCGCTTCCTGCATTATGCCTCAGATGGAGAGAACAAATACAGTGGAACAGTAGAATAAGATGATCGATGAGCGATTGTCAGCACCGACATTCCTGCACCTCCAGGAAAAGATCATGACCCTTGGCGTCGTCGCCTTGCTCCCGTAGTTGTTTTTGGCTGGCATCTTCCGAGCGTATTCCCGATCCCGAGCTTCGCTTTTCAGCTCCATAGTGGGTCCTCGTTCTTGCTAAAGGTGCATTAACTTTATTACTAGGCGTGGGGTGAATACGTAGCCTCTTTGTGAGTTAGTGTCGAACAGTCGCGTCTTTGACCCCCCTTTTCGGTTTCCGGGTGTTATTTTTAACACACTTTTTTATCGTCGTGTGATTTGTATCTACGACTATTCAGGCTGGGCTAATGCCATGGAGTGCATACGTGAGTCACATTTAAAAAATTGGCAACGTACGGTTACTTTGGATTCTTAAGACATTGTTCTGTCATGCATATATATGACAGTCTAGTTGGTACGCACATCGAGATACAGGGGAACCTCAACAATCTCGTGAGTTCGTCTCCTCTACCAATGCTTCCTGTGGCATACCTGGTATAATCAATTTGTCCCTGTTAGAGCTTACTGCGATATGATTTTGGATGGAGAGAGCGACAGCAATGAGCAACTGCCAACACCGACATCTCCGCTCTCCCTGAGTAGCACCATGACACTTGCGTCGTCGTCTTTCTTTTGTAACCCGTTCACAGTTGACGTCCTACGAGCGTATTCTCGACCCCGAATTCCGCCTATCAGCTCCGTCGTGGTTGTTCGTTCTTGCCAGAGGTGTCTCAGCCTCACGACGAGGTGTGGAGTAGATTTGTAGCCTCCTTGTTTGTTTGTTTCAAATAGTCGCGTATCCGATCCCCCTTTGTAGTTTCTGAATGTTGTTGCTGACATATTCTTATCATCGTGTGATCTGTAGGTACGACCATTCAGGGTGATCAAATGTCAAGGAATACATACGGGGCACCTGGCTAGAGATTAAGAACGTATGGGTACTAAGGAGCATTGTAGCATTGCTATGTCACGCTTTTGCCAGTCTAGTTGGGACGCATGTCGAGACGTAGGGGGGAATCAAAGTAGTCTACGGGATTGCCATCTCCCAGCACTGCTTCATGTGATCTACAACCAATGTGTCCCTGTTTAAGCTTATGGCGTTGTGCCTTGGATGGGGAAAAAAGCAGCAATGGAATGAACAGAGAATATGATGGATGGGCAACGGCCAACACCGACACCGCTGCACGCCCTCAATAACACCATGATTCTATACCGCCGAATCACCCCACGATAGTGGTTGCACGTTTTGGGCCAAAGGTTTCTGACCAATTGAGTCCCTCAAGTGAGGAACTACCAGTCAGGATGAAAAAATTACGCGTATAGTCGTTTAAGGACTACTAGCGCATACAAGTGCCGGTCAGGTGGCACGAACGAATTGCTTCCAAGTTTTGTATCGGGTGAGATATTGAGCTCCTAATGTGAGGGGCTCAAAAGCTTCTGGTGCACCACCCCTACTGTGGGATGGCTCCGCCCGCTCCTGGAGTCACGCCGTCCATGCTCCGCGCTCGAGCACCACCAACATAACCCTCTTCCCCCATATATATGGCTTGCCCTTGATTTGATTTTCCGCGAATCCTGTAGCGTGTTGGTCCCCGTATCTAGGTACTATGGTTGGCACGGCGCCGGAAATGGTGATGTGGTGCCATTAGACGGGCAAGCATCTCAATCCATCGATTTCAACGAAGGAGTCTACGACTACGCTCAGGCGGGAGGGGAGGTGGCGGAGATTTTCGGGGAATTCTGCAGGCAAAGCTTGTGCATGGAGAGCTGGGAATTCATCTTGGACTCTGTGGCTTTCAAGGTACCATCTACCGGTAGCTTGTGAACAAACCAATCGTACAACAAGCGCCACAAACGTTTGTCACAACCTCGCAAGGCCGACGGTGTGCCAAGCACTGCAAGTCAACCGAAGGGCGGCCTCACGTTCGTGACAGTAAGGGGGGTAGACAGACCGTGAAACAGTAGGATGTGCCCAATCAAACGTGTGGCAAGGTGTTGTGGGTGACATGAAGGCTTCGCGTTATCGATGGAGGCGCTTGGGACCCGCTTGTACGTCAACAACTTTGTCCTAACGACACGACCTCCCGATCCGATATTTTATCTTCGCTCGATCCAGAAACTGACCAAATCGGATGAGCAGTTTAAGTGTTTCATCCGCATCGTGGATCAGTACCTTCGGTCCACGTCTCCACAGGAGGTTAACCTCGGCAGCAAGACGCAAGAGCGGCTGCTGCCATTCCAGACGAGGCGAGAATGGCGTGGCGTTTCGGTTACAAACAAGTACTATATGGCGCCAAAATACAAACTGAATGGGGGCATCACTGACCCCAACTACTACTGTACTGCGAATTTGTTTACGATGCACCCCTCTACAGAATACCACCAACCCGTTTCCTGAAACCGTTGCACTCGTCGAAAATTAGCAGAAACATTTTTACAAGTCTGGATGAGGTCACGAGAAAAGCCATGCTCGATGAACCAGTGGGTGAAATCGTTCTGATGCTTGAACAGAACGTCCTGGCCAAGTTCAAGCTCTCCCCGGCGATGCAACAACGCGAGCAGAGGAAACTCGTGGAAAAAGGTAGGTAGGTGACGAAACAAGATTCACGAACGCTTCATGACGGCACAGGCACTTGTTGAAACGATCAGCATATGCACAATCATCCACGGAATAGTTCCTGTAGGCTAGTTGCACCGTCAATCCGCTCATCGTCAACAGCCCCCGTAGTGAACCTCAAAGTTGCAGCCAGGAATATGTTGGGTGGCATCCCACTGAGGCAGGGACCTTTCTTCAATCATATTGTTACCCACTTGTCGAAGTGTGGTCGAATTGTCTATTGTTCTATTTGACGCAACGTAGTTGCACGGGGTCTCACACGCAATGCTTGTGGTATGAGGGGGCTCCAGCCTGTCATCCTCTATCGATCTTGTTTCCCTCAGGCAAGTTCCTACTCTCCCACCCCGCTCACTCCACTTTTTCTGCTGACAACGTAAATCCTCCTATTTCCCGGTGCAATTGTCACTCAGATATCCTCCCTGCCTTTGGCTTTGTTTTGCTGTTGTTTGGCGTGGCCGAACAGAGTTTCAATCAGCGCGTGTTGAGGCGGATGGAGACCAGGGCATGCTGGAGCTGATGGCAAGCGTTTCCATTGGGAGAATGAGATCTCCGATGGCCCGTAGAGGCGTTGGCGGGCACAGGATGTTGACATGTGCGTCGAACACGTCTGTCTCGCGACCATCAAGTGTTTAACACATTTTGAAGGGGGTCGTATTTGTTCGGCCAAGCTTCCGTAAACACTCCGTTGTCCAGGGGCTTGGAGGGGTGTGAGTACAGCACTCACCCACCCTTAAAAGTGCGTTGAGCCCGATGTATGTATCACTGTCACATCGACGCAGTTTGGAAGATTCCTGAGAGCCACGCTACGTTACCGTCGGGCCTGATGCACTCGATATAATCCAATGAATTGAGTCGGGATATGAGCGATCTTTCTGGGTGCTCATGGCACAGATAGCAACCAACCGGAGCTGAAATTTGAGTATTGAGAGAAAGGTACCTGCATGCTTTCAAACGTTTTAGGAGGTGTGTGTATACATTTCAGGGTCAACCTTCACGACTCTCCATGGATATGACTACGTAGCACTTGCTCGTGCAGACTGAACGCGGGAGCGATTCGTCTATCGCGGTACCTTCTATATTATATCTCGAAGGCGGGAAATCAAGTTCTCAAATGAAGTTCAGTCGGCTGTAGTGAAGAACTCGCTTCTCTTGGAAGCTTACAAGGGAAACAAAAAAAACGGTTCTTATCAGCGGACAAGTCCTGATCGCCCCTCCTGATCTGTTTTTGCGAGTGATCTGAAACGGGGGGCGTGCAGTATGTCGTCGCCCCATCTGACACCACTGACGCCTGCACGCTACACGCATCAATAGCACCGGCGCATGTTTTCACGCAATACGTATTCACCCCATATGCTGGACTCACTCGCCGACGAAAGGCATTTTGTTTTCATTGCGATCGTTCCTCTCGGGCAAACAGGAGCCCTCGCTTCCGTCCGTCGTTTCGTGTGAGATTCACATGAGCGAATCACGACCAGAGGCTATGAGCGGGAACCGTGGGAGTTGTTGCGAACAGTTGAAGATTGTTCGAGTGCAAATATGAGCATAACTCGCATTATTAGTTTGAACTGGGAACCAAATAAGAACCAATCGAGATCTCGGAGAAGCCAGCCCATTGCTTTGAACTGGAGGGCAGCGAGCCATCGGAGGGGGTGCGCGATCCTCTCCTCGATGCCTACTCTGTGGGAAAGCGCGCGGACTTCCGAAACCCATGCCGCCGTGGCAGTAGTAGCAATTCGGCGACACCTCTCATTGTTTCGGGTTGCCACCCGTGCTGCGTTCTCTGCAGCTTTCTCGATCACCCCCACACGCTACACGAAAATCGATGCGAGCAAGAAAGCCAGCATCATAACAGCCAATCCAAAGCGAAACGGTTGAAAGTGGCTACCAATACCATAGCAAAAGCTACGTAAATATTCAGCTGTCGAGCCCAACCCTACATAGTGGTTCTAGCTCTTGGCCTGGGGGGAGCTGATTCGACAGCTGACTTGCCGACTAAAACCAGATTGTCGGTCTCGCCCCCTAGCGACTAGATAATAGCCTTGAAGCCCTGCCGACTCGCAGCCCTGATTGATAGCCACTGTTGTAAAGGCACGTTACCTACCTATCGGTACTTCCAAGGCCAAAGGCCAAGAATGGGTATACCACGAGCATTACTTGTGATCATTCATAGGTAGACACATATCACGCGCGGGAAAACGGTTCCTCACCATCCCTCCCATTGGCCAGCGCCGGCTCGCACCTATTGCTGGCTGGAAGGGTTTAGGTGAACCCCAGCGGCTACAGCACTCTGAAGGTGGGTTAAGGAATACGGGCAAAGGGCGCCGTAGGAGAAAAATTGGAGTATGGCACGCCTCAATGTTTTGCTCTATGTGCAGTTCCCTTTTTTACGCCTGGAAGGCCTTACCTCGGTAAGACAAACCCCTGACAAAAATGCCTTAGGTTGTGCCGTACTGCCTTTTGCATGAAGTACGTACTTCAAAGCAGTATGCGTTAGGTTAGGCACCACATGATGACACGTTTTAGGTAAGTCTATGTAATTTGGCAAGACACGTACGTGCCGTAATCCAGTTCAAGCATCCCAAGGCATGAAAAGGAACGTACGCACAGGCTGTCTTACGCCGTGCCTTTGACCCAACCACACCTGCCTTCGGTCGCACCGAACCCCCGTTTTTGGGAGTTCGTATCAGTGACGGCTATATTCTAGTGCACAAAATAATGTCTTGCTGCTCCTTTTCAGGGGTAGCTACATTGCCTCACGAACGTTAGGCGCGTGAGGCAAAAAAACAGCGTCTGAGGCAAGCGCATTTTCTGCCGGGAAACGGCTCTATATAAGGCATTATTGCGTATGGCGTGCCTTAGGCGCTGCCCAGGGCCTGCTTTCAGGTGCACCTCTCTGGGTCCACTCAAGACGCAAGCTACGGTGAAGTGCCCGTGTTTGTTTCCCTATACCTCACCCAACAACCGAAGATGAGAACATTGGCAGGCTAAGGGCCGTAATATAATGTATCGGCGAGTTTTCTTATTTTTCCAGAAATTCCAGAAATACCAGGTTTTGCTTTGCGCGCAACTTTGTTTCATACTATTATATCTGTCAGATCTTCCTCGTATTTATAGCTGTTTCCAAACATGTGAAGTACTACTTCCTCGGTATTTTATCCGCGGCTAAACTTCACAAAGAGTGACAGAATGCCTCCATACCTTGATACTAGTTTTGAAGGTTTTCAATATTTGGACGTCGATAATACCGGCTCTAAAGCCCGAGAAACAACCCCAACACCGCCAGTAGAAAATATCTGGCGAACAAGTTACTGTAGCTGAAGATACATCGGATTTTCTTCCCATCATTTTAACGTAAACACTTAGGTTTCTGTAGTTGAGACCCCCTAGGAGGAGAGTCGACGATAGGGAAGAACGGGCTGAAGTCTTCTCGCGTTAAAACAAATTGAAGGCCCGAATTGTGGTGGGGAGGTGGGAGGAGAGCCTGCTGTGTGACCCAGAATCTAAGTTGCGACTACGCCATGTTCGAGGAGGGAGAGAAAAAAAAGGGCGAATAACCCAACTAGGACGGTGAAAAAAGTGCGGGTTCATCCGGGACACCTCACCCTCGCACTAAGGAGGGCGTGCTCGGCGGAGGCGATACTACAAACGAGCCCATCAAGTGTACAGTATAGGGTTCTAAATATGCTAAGCTTCGTGAGTGTGATTGTTACAATTGTCCCTCGTATCTCTCGATGTTTTGGCTACTGGGTGCGTTCAAAGAGCGTGTTCGGAGGTGCGAGGGTCTCTTACAACTGCTGCTGCTGTAAGTTGTAGTTTCGAGTCAAACTACTATGAATAGAACCATGCGTGTATTGCCACTGCAATGTGTGTGTTTACTCATTTTGCCGTACAATTGCATTCATTGCCGTAATTACTTGACACTCGATGTTTCGGTAGCAAGTGGCGTGTTGCAAACATATACGTAGTTGTACTGGTTGGTGTAAATACTCCCCGGCGTTGTACTGTTAGTAATACATGGTAGTACTCGTACTGTGGCGCGGTTCTGGACATATGCTTTATGTAGCATACGTACAGTAGGACAGCATTCGGCGGAAGTCGAGGATCAGTGGAAATGTTAAACCCTACTACTCTGTCCGGAAATTTGAGGCTCTTTGCGTACTACAGTGAGTTTACCATCATGCAATCCTAGTATTTCCGGTTAGAGTGGTATGCAGGATCGCTGAAAATGAGGGCAGATGCCGGTGGGGAGAAGGGAACAGACCTGCGACGAGGGTCTTGTCCGAACGACCGTAGGGCACAACGTGCTCCCACCATCTGAACTGGAGAGAAAAAGCAGTGACACACTCTCACGTCATCCTCAGCCGCCGCCGATGATTGAAAAAAAACCCAGCTAGCTGGAGGTTTTTCTGTTGCAATTCGCTGTTGCGACTACAGCCATAAAGGGCGGTACACTGTAGCAACACGGCAATACACGGAAATAACATACCTTCTGTTGAGTGCCGTCAAGTCTGCATCGGTGTCATGAGCATCGGACAGAGCCGACATGCCAACAAGATCAATCCCACCATGTCAATCCGACGATGCCCATGGTGACGCCGTACTGTACTACACCTGATGCAGCAGGTCCGGCGGCACTTCCGTAGGACAAACGATGCCGCCTGAAGATTATCAGAGATTTCGACGGGTCTGTCGACACCACCCCGTCGACGTCACACGTAAGCCATGCTGAATGGCCCTTGCAGGCGTGGGTTGTCCTTTCACCCCCAACCTCTCACACCTTAGGTGAAAGAGGAATACACGTGTTCCTGGCACTCGGCCTGCGGTACAAGGCTTAAATACTCATTCCCTTCCAGAAGTATTACAAGTGTGATTGCTAGAGGAAAGGACTTCCGCCATTCAACTATTTGTATCTGCTTATCGCTCCGGTGCTCCTACGGTGATGGGGCGACCCCACCCTTCCGAGTGAGACGCTCGCCATCAGTTCCAGCATGCCCTCGTCTCCGTCGGCCACATCATGAGCCGATTGGATCTCTGTTTAGCCACGCCACATTGGAACCAGGGTAGATAAAAACAATTGGGAATGTGTGATCAGGAGCCGTGGGGGAGTGAGGAAACGTAAGAAGATGATAAACGTAAGGGGAACGGGAATAAGGGGGGGGGGGGGTTGTCTTCATCCGTCGTTTGCCTCTGTGATTTGACGTTTTATCACGCACTCCTTTCGAGACGGAAGGCTGAGCAGAAGCTCGCTCTCTAGAAAGCAGGTTAAGATGCAATGAAATGGCTGGGTGGTGTTGCTGCTGTGTGTGTCACTGGCGCCATCGCCTTTGAAAAGTGAGCCGTACCGAGCGGGAAGTTGCCCTTTTCTGAGCCGCGTAACTACACCTATGACTGACGTAGTTCCCGAGCTGAAGGGCTATACCCGATCCACCGCGGTTCAATCCGATACCTGTTTTACAGCAAGGATGTGTTAGACACCTCGAACATAGCGCACGGGAGAAATGCTTGTCGGGCTTAGGTATTTCCGATGCTCTCAATTCGGTTGCTAGCCTACTGCGGGTATAGATGTCCCTGCAGTAGTACGCGTCGAGTAAGCAGAAGCAGTGAGGATCTGTCCTCCGAACCCTCTCCACAGTAGTAAGGATATTTTCAGCCGTGTGCAGGCAGTCGTGCTGGTCGATTGCGTTGTTTGTCGCCTGCACGCAAGCGGCTGCGCATCATTGAGCGCTGGTACGTACAACACGCTTGTTTAGGCCACCCACCGAGTTCCACGAGTTTCCTCTCCTCGCGCTGTTGCATCTCCGGGGTGAGCTTGAACTTGGCCAAGATGTTCTGTTCAAGCATCAGGACGATGTCACGCACTGGCGCCTCCAGAATGGTCGCTCGCGTGACCTCGTTCAGGCTTGAAAACGTATTTCTGCGAGTTTCCGATGCGCGCGTGCAGACACGGCAACTAGAATCATCGCGTTCCGTGCAATGAGTACGAAGGAGAAGGTTTTACATCTTAAAGAGCAGGCGGTAAAAACGCACAAGATCTGGGGGAGGCTCGCAATGGCAGGGGTTGCCCTTTTATCATCTAAACATCTCCCACAGACGGGGAAGCTGCCCAATACATCTGGACCCGAGTGGTTTGTTCTTGCAGAACCATTTGCCGCGTGCTGCGATAGAAGTGCCACTCTTGGGTCGACACGTAGCATTGACCGATGGGAGTGCCTTCATCGAGGAACTGCTGTAGTCCCTTTTGTATTCGCACAGTATTTTTCGTGTACACCTCGTACTCCATGGGACTGTTCAGCGGGTCAAGCCCTCTTCAGTTTCTCAAACGTGGGTTTCGGGTTAGGTACAGAGCTCCGCATGGGAGAGTCCCCCAAAACCAAACAGGTGCTACCGCTCTTGTCGCACCACGCTTCATTTGTCCGATACCTGGACGTGCCTACAGCACATCAGGTATCCATAGAACATGGAACGGCGTTTTGCTCTTCTACAAGCTTACAATGTTGCTCGACGTAGGATATTGGGTGAGGTATGACCTCCTAAAGTCAGGCACCTCAGCTAAAAATGAGGCGTTTCCCCTGGTGTAGCACGCCTCGGGGTGGTAGGTCGCTTGTCCCGCCAGACAGGCGCTTGTCGGTGTTTCGTTGCAGGTTCGAGCTGAGGTAGGGTAATGTTTGCACTGTCGAGCGCAAACGTACGTCGCTGACGGGGGGGCTCCTAAGCTCTCAGAATACCTAGTGCATTTGCATCCCGTGCGTATTTTACTGCCGAAGATGGCACTCGCTGCGTACACCTGCAGCACAGTACACACCATGTGCTTACAATGTGTGGGAAAGTCGGTTCTTGGGTGAGAGGTGTGTATGGAGCTGCTCAAGCGAGGAGGCTCACAAACTCCAGGTGATACAAACTACTACGATACCCCCCACAGAGTACCATGTATATATTGGATACTAAGGTCGTGCTGCTTGTCCGCCGGACGGGCGCTTTCGATGCTGTATTCCACGCGGGGGTTTCTGGTAGCGCAGTTCTCACCTTGTCTGGAACTTAAGAAGTTGTTCTTGCATCTTGCTGCCGAGGTTGACCTCTTGCGGGGACGTGGGTCGAAGGTACTGATCCAGGATGCGGAGAAAGCTCGCGAACTGCTCGTGCGGGTTGATCAATTTCTGGACCGAGGGTGGACGTGAAAACACGGGTCCGGCATTTGGTTTCGAGACCGGCGCAGTGGACATGCAAGCAGGCCCCAAGCTCCTCGTTTTACAACGCGGAACCTCCGCTCCCTCTCAAATACAGGCTGGCATGCGTGCTGTTTCGACCCCATGCACTCCCCTGGACATCGGGTAGTGCAAACTTCTCCTTCGGGTTCCATGGAATGATACTTGACACTCGTTGAGGCACAGGTCTGTGATGAACATATTTGTTGCGTGGTTGATCTACCGACAAGCTTAACCGTACCTTATAAGCGATGGAGTCCAAGACGAAGTCCCAGCTCTCCATGCACAAGCTTTGCCTACAGAAGTCTCCGAATAACTCCGCGACCGCCCCGCCTTCTTGAGCGTAATCATAGACCCCTTCGTTGTCGCCACCTCTTTGAGACGTGATTCCCTCCACCGGCAGCACAAACATCTTCCCGGCACCGTGCCAACCATGGTACTTGGACACTGGGACCAGGACGCTACAAGACTCGTGAGAAATGCGTGCGAGGGTAAAAACGGGGAGACGCCAGACGTACGTAGGTAGGGTATGTTTCTATGGCGACGGTACGAGAAGCTCCCAGAGGCATTCGAGTTGACGGTGTGCGGCGGTGGCACCGACACAGAAAATGGCTGTCAAAAGTGCTATAAAACTGGTCATACTAAGAAGAAGGATGGAACCAATCTTACGCCACCTCAAGAAACCCAAGGGAAATTGCGCTATAATTTCGCTATAAATTTGTAACTCGTGTTTTCTCCTCGCCTAGAAAGGGCAAAGTCTTCCACGCAAAAACCCTCGGATGCGTGGCCCTCGAGTTGGTGGATATTGTTTAACCGATACATGGTGAGACATATGAATGGGGGCAGTAATATCATTCACACCGCAGTAAACATGGACGCGTTTGAGCTTCAGCCCGCTGCAGGGAAAGAGGGGGGCGTACAGCGCAACGAGATCTCGAAGCCACTCCTACTGCTAGTCACGCAAGATTCGGCCCGTGATCGATAGGGATGGCGGTTCTGCCGGTTCATCAAGACCTTATTTTTCACGAATTGGGTGTTGAATGTTCGTCAACGACTGCAGTACAGTTGCACGGAAGCAGAATAACCGGCGGCATTGTGCTGCATGTACGTGTTGCAGTACTTGGTAGTGAAACGTATGAGTGGTCAGGTAGAGTCCCAGGTAACCCTAAGCCTATGCAAACCGCTGTTTGGTCTTCACGCGCAAGCCCGTCACGAGAAGAGATTCATGTATTGTAGGCGATTGGGACACGAACGATAACACGGAGTGGCGAACTGCCACAACCAAGTGTGGGGCTTGCACGAGCACGTGTCGACTTCCATCAGTATGCATCAAGACAAATAGTTTATGTGTGTCCGTGAAGACAATGACCCGTAGGGTACATCTAGCAGCAGACGCGCTCTACGATAGAGGTGGCACATTTCCGTTTGAACGTTTTCTGAATAGCGGGGTTAATTATCCCAAAACTCGTCGAAATGCCAATCCTGTTTTGGGAAACGACCTTTTCGTACACTTCTTGGGTCATGGGATTATTCATCGGGGTGCAATTTGATTTTTGCTGAAGTCAGTTTTCATGTGAGACATGGAGCTCCTTACGTGAGTAGCCTCAGACAATTTAGGCTGGGTTTCTATCGTAGAACGCCCCCGCAGAGCGTGTGTCTTGTCGAGTTGATCCAGGGTGGCTGCAACCTCCTTGACCACTCTCTCTCTGTCTCACATATCCTCCTTTGCCTGTCTGGTCCGCACTCTTCCGAAACAACGCATCGTCGGCACTTTCCAAGCTCCAGTGACAGCAAATGCGTGTGCTCCCACTTGCCAAGGACAGAACAACACCACACCCGACTGGGTTCTGAGCCTCGAAAAGCGCAGTGAGCGCACTAACGTTGTAAGAGAGGCGTTCCTGGGGATCCCCAACTGGCTGTCGACTGCTGCGGGAAGAGCTGCCTCATCCACAGGCGAGACATCCAGAAGGCCACGGGGAACAACGTGGGAGACTACGGAGTTAAGCGTGGTTTGGAAAGAGGAACCTTTCCGTGCGTTTACCGCATTCGATACACCCTCTGCAGCAGCGTATCAATCAATGACTGGTTCGAGGCACGTGCGGTTTTGTTCGCATTTTTACGTGTCGAGGGCTGCTCCACTGCCATTCTCGGAGCGACAACTGGGGCTAAAGTTTCGTCCTGAAGATATCCACAAAGTTGTAGTAAGTATTCGTAGCTAAAGCTCACAGCACTTGGATACCGTGACTTGATATCTGACCGGCAAAGCTATTATTGCTAAAGGCACGCATCAAGTTCCTAAAAAAACCCGGCAATGTTGCGGCACGCCCGAATCAAATGCGGCAAAACGAAAGCCCGGACCTTCGAAGAATCCATCATTTTCGGACATACATGCTCGTACCAAGCGCGGCCAAAAAACATTCCGTGTGAAGTTGCGGAATCTGCAAAACAGCGGCCCGCGCAAACTATTAAATGAGCGCGCCACGGCACAAGATTTCTCCACAAGACGCAGGACACCAGCACCAAAAACAATGGTGAAACTAGCAAGCTGACTCTTTCTTGCTGATCGGTGGGACGGGCAATCATGTCTATCGCAACTGGAAAGCACGGGCCACAGTTCAGCTAAACATGTCAGCGCCGGCGACACACTACATACTCGCGGCGCAAATAATGCCCGAGTCGACTGTCGGCGGAAGCCTGGTCAAGTGGCAGTATCATGTCAATACTCCGATGTGAATATGACTCATACCTGCCATTACTTTTCTCGCCCTCCTACGTAGCGGTGGTAACGCGTTATGTGTCAGGGATGAGGACGAAGGTTGGCATTTTTTTCGAATATCTTGTAACCCGCTAGCCTTGGTTGAATAGCGCTGTGATCTCCGGCCTGCCAGAACTGTTAAACTGCAACTTTCACTCGCGCCAAACACTTGCAAAGTTGAGTATCAACTACTTAATCTGTCGAACTCACAGCTGACGTATTTCATAATTTTATAAAAAGTCGTTGTGTTGCGAGTTCACCAGTACCGGTATAAACCCTACAAATATAGTCGACTGTATTAATCCATTTAAAGCTGCCGTAAGCTCAACGCACTACGTAGTAAGACGTCCTGACCCTGCATATGGATACCGTCTGCCTCGACAGCTGTACTTAATCAGACATTGTTTTGTTCGTTTAGACTCCTGGAGATGAAAAATCCATGTTGGTCAGGGCAATTGGCCAAACAATCTGGGGCTATTTGAATCTTGACTTAGAAGCTTGCGCGTTGTGACGTGGTGGCGCATGTGGCCATCCGTTCTCATATTTATTTGCCAAGTGTGTTAGGAGACCAATAAGAGGGAACCAAAACATTATCACCAAACACATTTCATCCATAGACTGTCCTGCAGTCTAGGCTAATTCTACTGGGGCTTCGAACGCTAAAAAGCATTGATATAGGCTTAATTCTAGGTGTGGCGAATTTTGAGAGCTGCAGGCACGAGTACTAGAACAGGGTCTTGTTTGCGGGCGAACATGAAGTGTTTGGGATGGTGGAGGATCCCGGAGACGGTGCCGTGGAGTCAATGTTGACTTTAAATGAGCAGCCTTCGCTAACGTTCTACGGCCAGAGAATAGCAGGGGGCTCTCCCGTCGCGTCTAGAAGTAGGTGGGAGTGTACGTCGAACAGCATTTGCCGCACGTACTCCATGATGACAGCAGCAGCAGCAGCCGCCGCAGCATCGGAAGGTCGTGGAGGTAACAGAGATGGGGGTAATGGAGATCGACGTACTGCCAAGTTTCGCGAGAAGCCCTACGGCCACCAGGCATCCGTGTAGAACTATGAGGGGATTTCGCGCGGCGTAGCTGCGTGAACTCTGCAGCGGGAACATTGATGATGGGCGTAGCAGGTGTGGTAGCTGTCTGCAGCAGTAATAACTACGAGAGGGGACACGCGCACTCGACGACATCAGCAGCAACAACAGCAGGGGCGAGATGTCATGGAGGGAGAAGACGTTGTCATATTGTTAGCTAAAGCTTTTATATGATTCCGACCACACCAATCGCGGGGCGAAATGAAGTCGTCTGACCCGTTCTCTGGGCTGTTCGTAGTCATGTTGAGTTACATTCGTCCTTGCGATCAATCGCCTGTTTCGTTGAAAGAAATCAAACGATTGTTTCGTCGTACTACTTTTATATTGTTGTTACTATTGAGGGAGGAATTTTTTCAAGGTTTGGGATGTTTCGTACTTTCCGGGAACGTCGTGAATGTTAGGAAATGCTTTGATTGGGTTCATCCCGGAAAATAGCGGGACGGAGCATACCACAGTACTTGCTCAGGCGGGACATGCTGGCTACTGATTTTTATTGATTGTGCAGGTATTATTCTTGTTCGTGGCTGCCTAACATACAATAGGGGGACTGGACAAGCGACAGTAACTAGTTGTTGGCCAGACAGGACGCATTGGTTGCAGAATATGGGGGGGTAGCGTTATCATTATTGTGTCTCTAATACAGTACCTGTATGATTTTCCGACAATGATAGATAATTGACATCTTGTTTGGGACTGAGCGAAAAATAGTTATTTGTTCTTTCGAAGTAGTAGACTAATTGCTGGAGCCTTGTGGGAGTAAGAAAGTGGAATATGCCGTGGATTTGATTTTTTGTGTTGGAATAGTGCCAGCACAGCAGCGGTAGAATGAGTATTAATAATGTTTGCGGAGAGTCGTTATTCAGAAATACACCCCCCCAATATATACACCGAACGCAAGAATTGCGGTGTTTTGTTTCAAGAAGGACAAAAACTAAATAGGGAAGGCAGGAAATTGACGAAATATAGGGTACAGCTTCGTTCACCATAAATATAAACATACGAGACAGAGAATATTCCATACCTGGCACGCGTCAGGTACCACCCATCTGCTGCTGCATCATACTGGCACAATACGACAACCGCTGCAAATACAGATAGATGCTCGAGAGGTGTAGCCGGAGAATGACCAGGATGAGCGGCGTTGGATTTTCCCAGCGGGCCGTCGGTGGGCCGCCGCTACAGCATACTCCGCGCCCAATTGTTGCCGCGGAAGCGCGTCGTTCCGAACTGATAATTTGTAAACTTGTGCTCGTTCCGCCTTGCTTGTCGAGCGCGACACCATAATGACAGCTTATACGTGATTTCAACCCCACAACGCTGTGGTAACAGCAGCAGCAGAAGCAACAGCAACAACAACAAAAACAGTAGCGACGTCGGCGGCGGCGACGGTGACGGCGGTGCGGTGTGAGCTCATCGCGGTCTAGCGGAGCGCGTCGGCGCGGTGGCGCGCGCAGTCTAAACCGTGGCAGCACCATTGACGAGAAGAAGAGCCGGTGCCCAAATAGAGAATAGTCTAAGCTAGCTTACTTGCTTCCCAGCTGGTACTCCTGCTGCTGTTGTCCGTTGTTGTTGCTGCCCCCTGCTCCTGTCGCTGGCTGCAGCGAACACTGTGCCACTTTGCATGTTTGTGTGTTGTATTTGGATAGCAACGACGGCACTGCGGTAATCTCTATCGCCGGCGGCGTTGTTCGGTTGCTTCCTGTACGTTGTGTTAGTGTGTGTTGTTCGCTCATTCCTTTAATAAACAAGAAGGATTGCCGCGCCCCCCCCGCTCCCCTGTCAGATATGGCGCGCAAGGTGTGCGAAGTCGGTTGTGGGGTCTCTTCTCTGTAAACACAGCAAGATCAGGATGAGACGGGAACTTGCTTTGCTCAGCTGACGTTTTTTTTTTTTTAAAGGAACAGTTGGTCTCAAACACTCTATTATTTCGGCTAAGAGAGCTTCTATACTGACTGTTGTAGTGAGCAGAACAAAAATAGGGGGGTGTTTACGGTTTGTGCTGTATCACGAGCGTCTATTGGTTCGAGTATTTTCGCGTCGTACATTATTTGATCAAGCCTCGTGGAGAAGCACGTGTACTATGGTATCTGAATTTTACGCTGCGCTCTTCGTGTCTATGACGAGGGTAGGGGGAAATAGGAGACTTTTGTCCGGGGGAGCGGGGCTCATCGCGACCTCTGGCATCCATTTTTCACCTTAGTTTTCGCTTGCAAGGCGCATCTACTGGATTGAAATATCTTGCGAGATTGAAAAGGTTTTATACACGGTTCGGTAAAGAGTATTCGCTCGTGGGGGCGACTATCTTCTTGCCGTTTCTGTTGATCTGGGTGTGTTGTGTGCCATTCTTGGTTCGTCATTGTCTCATGAAAAGCCAAGAAGGATGTTCGCATGGACTCTTCAGCACTGACCGGGACGCGTCGGTTCGGGCCATTGTTTTTTTTGTGGATTATTTAAATGTTGTCTTCTGAGCTTGGGTGTGTTGACGCACGTTGTTCACTCCCTCTGTTATCTACCCTTCCAATATTGAACGAGCCAGAAAAAAATATCCATAGACGGCCACGCGGCCTAGGCTAATACGCTTATGGCCTCGAACATATTTCCTGTTGAAGGAATGGCAGCCTCAAGCCCCTCGTGGACAAATGCCGTACTAAGTACCGAGTGTGTTATTACGTGCCGACGCAGAGACAGCACATATCCATGGTGAGCCGCCAAATTAGTTTTTTTTCGGAAGGTTGTGTCGTCCTGTGGGCTTTGATGCCCCGAATGTCTACTTCCCAAGATGAACCTGGGCACTGCGGCCCCCTCTCTCCAGTTGGTCAACCGGGAGGTGGAAACGGTTTCCAGATACGAGGTATAAACGTTAGCTTGCACGTTTGTAAGACTACATGCTTGCAAGATACGAGTTTGTAAGGATGCCTTCCACGTGGGGTATGCTTCGCGAGATGTGCACACGATGGCACAAGGAGTCTACTTCCCAAGATGAACCTGGGCACTGCGGCCCCCTCTCTCCAGTTGGTCAACCGGGAGGTGGAAACGGTTTCCAGATACGAGGTATAAACGTTAGCTTGCACGTTTGTAAGACTACATGCTTGCAAGATACGAGTTTGTAAGGATGCCTTCCACGTGGGGTATGCTTCGCGAGATGTGCACACGATGGCACAAGGAAAGCCGGAAATGGAGAAGCATCGACATTCAGAAAGTCGGCGGCTATGGAAATAATAGTGAGGACGGACAGACAGTACCCCTGAGTCCCATGCTCTATCAAACCGAGCGATCGCAGGTGTACGGGGAGCACGTTGCGGGAGACTCTCAAACGCTTCTAGACGGATAATATGTTGGATTTCTCGTCATCATCCCTCCTCCTCCGGAAATCGTTCTTGTAGCTCGATGTGGTGACGAGAGGGGCTTGTACTGCCGGAACGTGCGGGTGCGTATGCTGGCGAGAGGATATAAATGCCGACCCACGGTACGCCCGACGTCAAGTACAAACAAGCACCTCTGCCGGCAAACGAACAAAGATTTCCCCCGGTTCTTGACACATTGTATCACACTTAAAGTTCAGACAATAGTTTGAAGATAATGTTCGAGCGCCTCGCGAACATTCAAGAAGCTCCAACACCTACAGCAGCAATCGGTCTGTTTCTCACACGACCACAGTTTATGGATTGATACCCTTGCACACGGTTTGTAAAGTGCGAACGTGGCCGTTACGTACTCCACATCAAGAACAAGCCGATACCAACTCACCTCCACACTAGTAAGTTGGATAAAACAACAAATACCACCATTTCTGTCGCGAAATGAACGGTGCGCGAGCCCTGAAGCCGTTTTGCGTGCAGCAGCTCCTGGACTGTGATGTGGAAAACTAAACGCGAACGAGTTGAAACGTAAACACAAACATAGGCGGGAAAAGAAGAGGGGGAGGTGATGCTTACGTGGTTTGGCAGGCGTATAAGTCGTTGACGGTGAATGTCGACAGTTAGCTGTTCTCGGTTCAGTGGTTGGTTTTTGACGTGGGGTCGTTTTCCAGATGACTCACGAAACAGAGCGATCTCACGGACACTTTTTCCTGAAAGAAGTATGGGGCTAGCTTGGGTTCTTTTCGGATGATCAAATGCGTACTCGTAGAACCTTTCTAACCACCGGTCGCGTGAAAGCTCAAGCTCAGAATCGCATGAGCTTCTAGCGGACATGAGATAATTCGTCGAAACTTTCTGCCCGACGAAAACAGTGGGCTCGGCCTGGCGACCGTGTCTGGGACTCAGCGTATGTGATGGTGGTCACAGGGAACGCTCTCAAACTCGAACGCTTAAACACGACGTACCTGCGGCGAGCTGCGCAGGTATGATCACACGAACATTTTCTGGCCCAATGCCAAAAACATCGTGCACTCGCTGGAGCTTGACCATGACGAAAATACTGGGGCCCACACCCATAATACAAGCAATTTCAGTCGCCCGCCTTTCGCTGTAGAAGAAGCAGCCATAGTGTTTCCTGTTTCTCCGCAAGCCAGCAAAAGTGTACATATGTCAGCGAATTGACACCGTCAGAAATGAGGGCAACGATACCTTGGAATGCGCAAGTTGTAGGCAGTCGATCACTGGTACGGAGGAATACTCAAGTGAATAATGTATCATATACACGCCATGCAGGCAGTCATACCTGGAGTAGCGGTCGGGCACGTAGTAGAACACGAGGAAGATAGCAAGGGCAACTCCGATCACTGTCGCCACCGATATCTTCATGATGACTGCCCCTTTGACGTATCGGGCGTATTTCAGCCGATAATGCGTGTTGTACGCAACTACGAGTCGAAACGCACGGAGGCAGTAAGGCACAACACAGACCGCCAACCCTAGGGGTGGAGGGTAGGGGGCGAGGGACGGTAAGCAGAAGGGTCGGTTCGGTCCAAGGATATCTAGAGGTGCCCGGTCGATCTTATAGACCCGATAGTCAAGAGTGTAGCAACGGCGTCGCCCTGAATCAATCCTCGGCTTTCCATACTTAATGTTGTCACATTTTTTGTAGCACACCCCCTGTGTCACGTTTGTGCGTTTGCCGCTCAGAACTACCGAACTTATGACTTTGTACGCGTGTACGCACAGAAAAATACCACGACCGTGTGGCAAGGTCAGTGTAGTGACGTTCACGAAACTGGCAGCGGGCCCCTCGCCCATGGTATATGTAGAAACGTTGCACCTCCATCCATCTATTGCTTGGAGCCGTTCATGCTTCCAGGTATGGCAAAAATTGACCTGAGTTTAAAAAAGGAGATGTACCAAGGAGTTTCAACGGCCTTGTCGTCGCTGAACCGGGTTGACGCACGCAAGATGCCTCTGCAGAGGTACAGGGAAATAACATATAATCCGTCGTGTCACTCAACAGGGGTCAAGCTAGGTAATCTTCATCTTCCCGTTATGACAAGTGGGGACGCAGTAACGCCTGATCCCGGCTAAAGCGCTCCGGCTCCGTGCACGGAACTCCAGTACACGGCGGGACGAGTGAAAGGTAGCTTTGCATCACCTCGACGAGAGAGAGAGTGCACCTCTCGCCCCCCTTCCTCCCCACGCCAGCTACCTCGAGAGTATAGGCTGTTCACCCTGCCATCCAAGTCGGGCGCGTGCGACCTTCACTCCGGCCGTGGTTGATGGAACGAACGATGCTCGAAGTCTAGGATCGTGCTCTTCAGGCGGCCTCATTTCTCGGTCCGTGGTGGACCCCCGCGCTCTTCGGTTATTGAACGTAATTTGCCCTTCGGACTAAAATCTTGGAAATATTCGGTTCAGAGTGAACACCAGCCTCGTACCCTCGGTTCGGAGCAGCACCCGGCTTTCTTCGAAATAAGGTCTTATTTGGTGCCCTTACCGGGCGTCTGTTTGTTTAGATCGCTCCTGCAGCGACGGTTACAAGTTGTAGAGGGTTGCGTATATTTTCGAAGGCGTTATTGTGAATTTTGCCGTGTGTTCATGAGGAGAGTTCGAGCACTCCGTTGTCCGTTCCGAGCTGCGAGCTAGGCTCCGCTCTCTCTCTCCTCCTCTGTCCCCTAATACAACGACTATAAAGAATCGCATCAGACCACGTGGAGGTCAGGGCATCAAGGTTTGGCCTCTACAAACACACCAGTAATTGAGCGTTTGAGGTCTGGTACCAGAAGCCAATGATGTCTTCGGAGAGGTCGGCTCCCGTGGAGCACGATTCTTCGAGTGAAGTTCGAAAGCTGCGACGCGAGGTCAAGCTGGCGTTGGAGCACAGCGAGGCATCGATGATGTATGCCATGAAGAGTCTGATGACCGAGTTCATGAGGAACAACGGTCGATCGGAGCCAGGCGGCGCTGAAGGCAGCGTTGCTGGAAGAGAGAGCCCAGCAGAGGGAGGAACCATTGCTGTAGGGGAAAGCCCACGAGGGGTAGTACCCACTGCTGAAGTACGAGAGACTACTGCTGCTGTTGAAGTAGGCATTGGTCGCTCGGAGTCCGGCAGCGCTGAGGGTAGCGCTGCTGTAGGGGAGAGCCCACAAAGTGCAGTACCCACTGCTGTACGAGACACTACAGCAGGAGATGATACGATTTTGCGTGATAATGCTTTGCGTAATTTCGTAGCGACGGGACGCGGCGAAACTGCATTGTCTGTCGAGGTTGGCCCACGAAGGGTCAGCTAGACCAGCCTGGGAGAGCTGGAGAGAGAGGTCCATACCTCAGCGGTGAGCCCGGTGGTGACTCGACCGCGACTGCCGGTGGCAATGACAACAGTGCCAAAACCGCCGAAGGTAGTACCTTCGCAGGGAGGTGCTTCAGATGTGGCAAGAAGGGCCACAGGGTTGCAAACTGCACGGTGAAGCTGCGCAATGGATGCAACGGACGGGGGCACACTGCTGATGTCTGCCCCACGTCGAAAGAAGAAGCTGTCATGGCGGTGGCGAGCGAGGTTGGGGCAAGGGACGACGACCAAGGAAAAGGTACGGTCCATGCCTCAGCTTTCAAGGCCGAGGAGACAGGCCAGAACGGTGATGGTTCGGGGGAAGGGGAGCCTGCTTGGCAGGTAGGAGACGAGGCATGGATATGTGACAGTGATGCGTCTACTCACATGGCGCCCTCAGCGTATTGCATGATCAACTATAGAGAATGCAACCTCAAACTGCAAATCGCCGATGGATCCACTCGATCGATCGAAGGATACGGTGACATACGCGTTGTCGTTCGGTTCGGAAACGGTCACGTGCAAGTGCTGCTTACGAATGTTGCGCACGTACCGGATCTCCGCTACCACCTATTTCCCCTGCCCACTCTCGTCAAAAACGGCCACATTTTTGAAGGGCTCCCCACGGGGGTTGTAGTCAGGCTCAAGTCAGAGCGTTCGATCATGTTTCCGCTGAGTGGGACCCTTTATGGCCTGTACGGCTACCGGGTCGGCCGCAGTTGTGGGGAAACTGGCTGTGCTGTACTCGCCCCGGGGCAACCACCCCACACGTCTGCGATTAACATCGATGACTTCCACTGCGCTGCTGAACACTCCCACGAGGTACTACTCCGCAAGACCGCGGAGCAGCAAGGGGTTGCCCTCGAGGTAGAGCTGCTGGAGTGCCGAAGGGGCTCCATGGCGAAGGGTCTCCGCAAATGTATCAAGCAGTCCACACACACAGGTTGTAGAGGGTTGCGTATATTTTCGAAGGCGTTATTGTGAATTTTGCCGTGTGTTCATGAGGAGAGTTCGAGCACTCCGTTCTCCGTTCCGAGCTGCGAGCTAGGCTCCGCTCTCTCTCTCCTCCTCTGTCCTATAATACAACGACTATAAATAATCTCATCAGACCACGTGGTGGTCAGGGCATCCACGTTTGGACTCTACGAGCATAAACAAGCGTCTATCGTTCGACTTACCAGCAAAATCAGCATCACTATACGCAGTCAAACCCAATCCCGAACCCCGCACAAAAGTCGATCCCATAAACCTGGTCCCATGGAGGTAAGCCATAGTCTTCAACCCTGCCTTCCAATGCCTCTCCGTTGGGTTGTGGGAGTGGCGCGCCACAGCACGCACAGCGTTCGAGATGTCGAGCCTCGTCATGGTCGATAGCCACATCAAGCTTCCCACAGCCTCCCTGTACGGCCAGTCGCCCCCGATACCGAGCCTATCGTTCGACTTACCAGCATAAGCAGCATCACTATACGCAGTCAAATCAGATGGAGAGAACCACGATAAAAGAACACTCGACCAGAGAGTCGAAAGTGGAGTGAACCACTTGAGTAAAAGAACTCACGACTAGGGAGGGGGACTATAGGAAGGAAAAACCAGGCGCTGATTAGGGGCTTGATCAACCCCGGAGGATGTTATCGGCGGGAGGCCGTATCGAGCCCAAAGCTACTTATTTTGTTCGTTTATAAAGGATAGACCACTGAGCTGCTAAGTCAGCGCGGACTATAGGAAGAAACAACCAGGCGCTGATAAGGGGCTTGATCAACCCCGGAGGATGTTATCGGCGGGAGGCCGTATCGAGCCCAAAGGCACTTATTTTGTTCGATTATAAAGGATAGACCACTGAGCTGCTAAGTCAGCGCTGTCTGAGCAGCTCAGTGGTTTATCCTTTATAAACGAACAGCGTCTCCCCCTCTGTCCCAATCGGATGCCGTCATATCGACCTTGGGTGCTGATCTACTGTGAGATTTTCAGATGGGACGGCTTTTCGGGGGTCGGTCGAACACTGCTCTCAGACAGACTGGAACGGGGGACAGGGAACAAAGAATCGAGCCAGCCTGTGGCACTACCATCTCGTACCTCTGTCTCGGCCGTTTGCCCCGTCTAACCGACTGATATGTTTCAACGCGTTCCGTCTCACAGGCGTCGCTCGTTGTCGGAAACGGGGCAAAGGGAAGACAAAGAAGATCTCCTCACCTATGACGCCGGAATGGTCCTCGTGGTCCGGTGATTACGGCACATTAAGCAGCATTTCCAGGACAACGTTGTAGCTATTCAGCCCGTCTGTTGGACAACGAGTCGGCGCGTATCTATATACCGCTAACATTGCAGCCTTATCTAAGTCAGGCATGCCACACCGGCTCTTCTTTACCACTCGGCCGTCGCTCACAACCTTTGCAAGCAGAATCTTCTGATGTGATACATAGGTCGGCAGAAAGCATTTTCCACGCGGTAGCGGGTGCGTGCGGCACTACTTTGAGCACCAGGTTTCGTTCAACGCCTCGATTGGTGTTTCGCTGTCCCGTCCTTTCGCTTCCATTACCGTCCGGACCTGACACCACTTTCAGTTTGGCGGTTCGGCCTCATTCCCGTGTATACACCGCGAACAATGGCCCAGACCCTCCTCTTCAAAGAAATGTCGGTACAACCGGGGTGCAGGCACGCTCCTCCTGTTCTTCGTGGGGTCCACCACCAGTATTCTGGTCAGCAAGTGCATCCCCTGGCGAGGATTTCTGCTTGTTTTACCCCCCGTCAAGTTTTGGTTGTAGTTTTGTCTCCAAGCGTTCGGACAATACTAAACTCCCACCATGTCACTCTTGTCCTCCATTACGAAGTGTCCGCGCCGGTAGAACGATTCGGGATCAAGAAAACACGCTGGACATCACCCAGCCCGTGTGCAGGACGGCTCCGTGAAAACGTGCGGAAAATAGTTGCCACGACCACCTCGGCGACGCAACATTCACGCCCAGCACCGCAACGGGCGTACTTACGTACTGCGACATCAGGCTGACACGACCCCTTCACAACAATGCATGCCGCCGGTCGGAAAATCGGTACAATTGGGGGGTGCTGGGATCAACATATAGCACTGAGATGCGGCTGGGTACAGTTTTGATACATATTTCGATAATAATCCTCGAGTTTTACGGCAGTAGTAGCAATTCGCGTCGGGCACAGGTCACCCGGCGTAGGTACGCGAACCACATCGACGTCGCCCAGAGTTCAAGGGTCTGGCTCGTTGTTAGTCCCTCGCCATGGCCGCAGGGCGCTGAGACCTGGGACTACGAGCCGATGTTCGGAAGTTCCGAGACTAGGAGAAAAAACGCTACAAAGGGATTTAGACTCGAAAGCTAGAGGTGAGAGAGCGCATCTTCACTACAACCTCTGAGTTGTCCGGATAGGTTGGACTACCTCCTGGTCATTGTTGCATCCGCGTACCTATAAACTGCAGCATATGCCAGGTATATACGTTTTATAGTGAATGCGCGAGATGCTTCATGGCTGTGTAGTTGATGGAGTAACCAACAGATCTTATGATTAGGCGCAAGATTCCTAGATACATCCACCTCGCCCCCCAGACTATGTTACATAGTGCGACCGAAGGAGGCAGACAATACTATCCACTACCAGTATAGCCTACGCAGATGTGATTGCAATCCCAACCTTAAATTGAATCAGAAACGATACCCTTCAATAAGGGTCGCGATATTAACGCGGGCTGTTTTTCAGTTTTTTTCAGTATTTTCCCGAAATTTCGGGATTTTCCCGAAATAATTTCGGGAAATAAAAGCCGAAAAACTCCGACCTCGAAAACTGACGTCTGTGAAGTTTTTAGGGTTCTTCAGGAAATTTAGGCCGTAGAGGATCGGGCAGCCCCATCACTTGAGCTGTGCCACCACTCGCGAGCGCACAGAGTTGACAGGGGTCGTTCCTAAGGTCATTCGCAAGTCATGGCCGAACGCAGAAGGCGCAATAGCTTTCTGGGCTCTCGTGGCCGAGTTCACAAGGGGACCGCACCGATGTGGCCGACCGACTGAGCTTGGTGACGGCAATAACTGAGATTTTATCACTTTGGGCAAGCGTTGGGCGTTGTTGCGTGATGAGTTGGTGATGGATTTTACTCCCCAAGGCACCGACACCTGCCTACGAGTCAGGCCGATGACAGTCGGGCCACCGCACGCATGGGTTCCGCGAGCGCAGCTGCTGTAGGGACGGTTCTGTGCCCGGTGGGCGATTATTTCCCCAGCGAACTGAGGCACTTACTCGACTAGATTCAACCCTCGGTGAAATTTGGTGAAATGCCGAAATCTCAGGAAAAAACGAAATGCAATACGTGTCGTTAACATCGACCCTAACAGAGGATTAGTATACCACACTGCAGAGAATGATCGCCATACGTATACACGTGATTCTCCCCCCAGATTCTTTTTTTATTTCAGTCATTGGTCTCACATGTTCGTCGCCAATCAGTCCCATACTGCAAGAGTGTATCAATGACCCTCCCACCCTGTTGGATACTCGAGGCACCCCGGTGCAGAGCGGGGCAAACTGCAGAATATGACAGTGGAATATCGTGGCCCTGCACTTCATGCAAAATCCGATATCTCAACACTCCGCTGCCAAGCATCCCAATACCAATGGAACTCCACAATACCTCTAGTCGTCTTGGCGCCATGATCTATTTGCGAACACAAACAAGCACACACCTCCAACCACGGGATCTCTCACTCCAACGCTTCATCGGTTTGAATGTTAAACATCAACACGGACTACAAGGGCATGTCAGTTGAACGACAACTTGACGATTTTTTGGAATCCTACTGGTACTCTATAGTACAGCAGTGCCAGCATACGAGTATGTGTGCACGTCGATTTTGAACGATCTTTACTTTCGAGTGCTCCTACGTACGTGTACGTGCGTAATTACCTGACACGTGCGCACTGTAGAAGATGTTGACGTGCGCAGGACGAGAAAAAAAAACTGTCGCTCGAAGATCACGAGGTTTTCCCGAAATCGGAATTTTTCGCTGCCAACCCAACTTGAACAAACAGCTGGTCATACCCAGTAATTGCACACATACGGTCGGCCGCGACGCGAATGTTTCCCCCTCGTAGCTGCTGTGCACCATTGCGTACATCGAGTACGTCGCTCTAACGCTCTTATCAGGGCGCTCAAAGGGGGTGCGTACTCGAGGAGGCTCAAACTTGTTTTTAATTAAAGGCTGTTGAATATCACTCTTGCTGTTGAATATCTGCAGTATTGCCTGGCATGAAACGTAGCTCCAGTATGTACGAGGGCTACAGCAGTAGTGTATGGTATGGTACTACTACGAGTATTAATAGCTGGATCATGTCAAAAACACGCCCTTCTCACCCCGAGATCGAAAACAGAGGTTGCACGCACTCACAGAGGTACGATGACAGCAGCATGGCGTAGCAAGGTAGCCCCTGACCCTCATACAGCAGGATCCAGTGCACGAGCACGGCTAGTACAAAGACGAGAGTTGACACTCCACAGACACCGACAAGGCTGGGTGCCCTCGCGGCGATCTCGAACATGTGCCTCAGGACCCACAATTGCCAGAGCAGTCCCGACCACACACACGCGTACGCGACTGTCGCTACGACCAGAGCCGCCGCGGCCGCATGCATCATGCATCGGCGGGCTCTAACCTGAGCTGCATGTAGTGCGCCGGCCCGACCGGCCCTTCGCGCAGTTAGTTGTGCGCTCGTTTGTATGATGAGGAGAATGGATGGTCGACAGTCGTAAATAAAAACAGTGCGTACGTAAAAGGATGCCGTTACTTTCGAAAACACTACCCTGGTAATTTGAAATACAGTAGAACGAAACCGTCAAGATGTGTATCAAGATCAGAGATATTACACAGCAGTTGTTTCCGTAGACTCTGTGCCTCATGCTCTTGTTTGTTTTTCTTCTTCGTATCCCATTACGAGTACGTATATGCGCACCCTTTTTTATCTCTCCCTCCTACCAGGTACCAGGTAATAAATACTCTGTAGTGTTGTATGTGGTCGTTATGCAGATCAGGGGTCACATAGCAGGATCTTCTTCGCCCTCACCCTCTTACGGTCCATGCCTTGCACTTTTTTATCGCGGGAAGACTTCGGCCTAGTCTGTCTACTTTTGGTAACATTCTAAAATGATGACACTGCTGCTGTGCCTCTACGAACGCCGTGTCTGGAGGCAGCAATTATAATCTGTCACTCGTACACAAGTAGTTAGTGGTGCGTGCAGTACAAACATGCAGCAGTGGTACATATTGAACGAGTACAGTATTAATAGTGATCGTTCCATGTTACCTCCATGTTCCAAAGCTATCAAGGATGAATGTGCATGCGACGTTGCAATACGTTAGGGGACCGTCGCGCTAGGGGACCGGACATGGGATTTGAGCCTCGGGGGCTAGTGCATTCATGCGTAAGTTGTGGGTTATGTTCACTCGGTACTAAGACGAACTTACAGCTGGTAACGTTAGTACACAAAGAACAAGCTGTGCATGTGTTTCACTCAGTACGACGTAGAGCTGTGTACAACACGACGATTAGCATTACGAGAGGATCACTGTGCATTCGGTGACCACATTGGTATTTGGACCAGGGGGGCGCTACAGCAGTATAGGGGTTCTGACTCGAACCCAATACGTACTTCGAAGTACCAGGTCACTCGCACTTACCTGGCACGGTCTGTAGCATGAAGATAGAACCGCACATATAGCGGTACGAATTTAAGTATTAAGGATATCAGTCGGCAATAATGGTGCTATTGATGGGATATACCTGGTATTACAACAGAATAGGTACGCCCGACGACATTTTGTTGGTACTACGCGCTTTGCCTATTGTTGTCATATTCCGCCTCCCGCAATCCCCCCTAGAAAATATCGCCCAAGCCCTCTGTCTCTTCCTGGCGTAACATCATGAGGCGCGTCAAAAAAGGCACAAAACGCAAGAGGGCTACCTGCACGCGTACAAGCACGAGAGCTCTGGAGAGCAAGAGTCTTCTCGAGACGAACGCGTAAGTAACGAAAAAACGCGCGTTTCACGGGTGGTCGGAACCCTCCCCTTTACACAATGCGGGGTTTTTTCAATTTACGAGTGTCAAGTTTGGAGGCGGCAAATAAGTATAACTTGATACACAAGTAGTGGTACATACATACAGAACATGCATGCAGTATATCGGTACATGTCGAACGAATACGGCAGCGATCGTTCCCTGTCACCACCCTGTTCCAAAGCTATCAAGAAAATGAATGCAAGCGACGTCGTATTACGATGGGGGACCGGTACATGCACTACATAGGAGACCGGGCATTTGGATCTGTGCCTCGGGGGCCGGTGCATTATGAGTGAGTTGTGCATTTTGTTCACCCAGTGGGAAGACGAACTGATGGTTGGTACGCAACGAATAAGCTGTGCATGTTGTTCACGCAGTACGAAGGCGAACTGGCAGCTGGTAACGTTACTGTATTAATAGTATAATGAACAAGATGTGCATTTTTTCACTCAGTACGACGTAGAGCTATGTACAACACGACGATAGGCATGAGAGGATACCGATGCGTTCGGGGACCACATTGGTACTTGGACCAGGGGGCCGCTACGAACAGAATAGGGGTCTGACTCGAACCCAACATGTACTTCGAAGTACCAAGTCCTTCGTACTTTATTACCCGGCACGGTCTAGCATGACAGTAGAACCGCACATAAAGCAGTACCTGGTACGTATTATTCTTTCCAGGAAATCAGTCGACAATACTCGTAGTGCTAATAATTATGAGTGGGGTACATCTGGCACGACAAAACGTAGAAGAGGTACGCCTCACGACATTTTGTTGGTACTACGCACTGTGCCTGTTGCTATGTTCCGCCTCGCGCCCTCCACAGAAAATGGCCAAGCCCTCTGTCTCTTTCAAACGTAATATCATGAGACACGTCGATTCAAGGTACAAAATGCAATAGTGTTACCACCACTGTACGAGTACGAAAGCTCTGGAGAGCAAGAGTTTTGTCGATACGAACACGCCACGAAAAACCGCACGCATCACTGGTTGTCATACGTCGGAGCCCCCCCGCCCGGTGCACAATGTGGGCGTAAAAACGTGCTTGTGAAGCCTTTGAACAATGTAGCGTATCATTATTAGGCATTCCGAATTTAGAGATCGTTGACACCTTGTGGAGTTTGCTACATTGCCCAATCTCTCTACAAGGATCCTTTTCACGCCCACATCAGGCAGGCGGGGGAGGGGGGATTCCGGCCACTCTCCTAAGAGCATCTCTTGCAGCGCCGCCTCTGATATCGAACGTGCTAGCCGCATTCCATCGTGTTTTGTTTTTTTCACCCATCCTTGTCAATCATTGTGTCGCTATGCTGTTCACTACTTCGAATGGCCGAGGAAACATCGGACGCAAGCAACACCATTTGCTGTTCCATGTACAACACGAACAAACCTTTGCTACAGTACTAACGTGTTCGTAGTCCCGCCGATAATATTACTTTCGGTCGTGAACGGTATACTTCGTATCCAATAGATGATACCTGAGTCCAGGGGCAGAGTCGAACAAACAACGAAACGAAATTATGGTGCAGAGACCCCCGCCAACTAAACCGGGGGAAAGTAAAACAATCACTTATCGCAAGGCTGGGGTCAACTTGGGCTGTGCGGGGCACATCTCAACGGGGGCAAGGCTGCAAAGAGGCCTGGCCTTCGAGGGCGCACTGCCGTACTGCGCTACTGGCGTTGCCCCTGTACGGCGCTTGAGCATCACACCAACAAGAAACAGAAGGCATAGAGAGCGCGGCGCACGAGCTTATAAATAACAAATTGGTTCATGGGCAGCGCACGTTTATGACTCCCCACTGCCCCGGACCGACACACACTATCCACACCGTTGCGGGTCAGGGCCGTTCCGATGGACAAGCGGTGTGCAACGTTCCCAGCTGGACGACGCCATGCTTCCTTCATATCGGGTGTCACTGCTGCTTAGAGTACCTGTTCCAGAGCTATTGACAGTAATCGTACGGTAGGACGGATGGTAGCTCTAACGTAGAGCACTACTACAGAAGGTCTAAACCAACAACCAAGCATGCAGTAGGCGAGGACCAAACACGAAACGCAAACGGCGACCGGTCGCATGTAATACGAGGGGTGCCACGATTACCCCAGAATGCAAAAAAAAAACACGCACACACGTAACACGCAGCGTGCCATGAAATACTAAGGGCTACGTACACCATCCGCGTTTAACGGTCACCTAACGATACGCGGAACGCCATCAACCGATCGGTGTGAATCTACCGGGTAGGTCGCTGCTGTTCATCACATCTATTGTAGACCACTGCTGTTCGAAGCCCAAGTAACGTTGACAACAAAGAACGCTAACAGCCCGCTCCTTCACAAGAAGCTCCTAACGGTTACATAATCCTGAACCACGGAAAACCAACAACGTCCGTCGGCCGATATGGAGAGTAGACAACGAAGCCCACGACATATGATAGTCGGAAAACACAAGCGATGCAACCGCATATTTTGTGCGGAACGAACAAAAACAGCGGTTGACGGCAACAGCCGACAAACCTGCAACCGAACCCACCTCAGCATCTTACGTGTACGTAGACTCAAGCTGAGACAATATAGGTACACTCGTTATAGGCCAAAATATCGCTCCAATCGGCCGGTGAGGTGAATGGGCAAACAATCGCCCACCCCCATCCCCACATCGTCTATAGCCACGGCGCCCAGCCGTGGTAGAGCTTGCACAAATTCTCCGGGTCCTTGGCCTCATTAATCAGAAGCTTCACCTGCCCCTCAACGCTCATCGCGTCCCCGTTGGGGTCAACATAGCCCTGCAGCTTGTGTCTGATCCGTGCCAGCGCCCGCTGCGCCGCGTCTCCCCCGGCTACCACATCTTCCGCAGCAGCCGCCGCCTCGGGCGGCTTCACCCCCGCCCCGTTGCCACCGCTGTAACCCCCCTTTTCCGGATCCTGCTGGCGCTGGCGCGCGGCCAGGGGCGACAGCATCCAGCGGTAAAGCGGGTCGTGAAGCAACACGTCTAGGATGGTGAGCACGCTAGGGGCGTCGGAGCGGAGCACTCGCATGGCCGCGTCGCAGGCCTTGCGGAAGGCGCCCTCGGTGCCGGTCACCCCCATGCCGTCCACGAAGTCCCTCGTGAGGCGGAAGGGCACGGTCTCCGGCGTGGACAGCGCCTTGCCCTGCTCGAAGGTAACCCCAAAGTCGATGTGCACGACCTCGGCAGTCCGCTGCTGGACCAGAATATTCTGCGAGTGTCGGTCGCCGATCCCGAGGACGTACCCGACAATGGAGCTCACCGCGGCGCTCCTGTCATTCAGAAGGCCAGGGAAGGGGTCGACACGCGCAATTTGGGTGGGCTCACATCTACATATCTGCCGTGTCGTGCTCTCTGCTACCTGGTATATACGATATCCTCGCATAAGCGCCAGTGATGCAAGGCGTGTCTTGCGACCAAAAACGTCAAAAATATTATCAAAGCGTCAAAACTGCACGTGTTACCCCCACAGGCCTAGATTCCGTTACGTCCTTGATGTTTAGCGCAAGGTAAGCGGTTCATCGTCAAACACGCGAAATTTGCGCACGGGATAGTTGTCTTCTTTCCCCATTGTTTCGGCATATGTATTTGCCGTCTTCTGTCTCGTGCGTTCGTTCTTTCGTATCTGTGCCCACTTTCAGAACCGAACCGAACCGGTGCTGCCACGAGTACTCGCATGTCACATATCGATTTCCTCGTTTTCGCGCGCTTAAACGTGAGGGGAAGCTCATCCGAGCCACGTGGCATCCACAAGTAAACAGCACATGTATTTAACCTTGACGAATCGGGGTATACAGCCCCCTCACCGTCGTGAAGACGCGCGTTACATATATACCGAAGGCTTGCGTCCGCAACAAAGAGCGTCCTGTTGGCAAAACTCGCCCCTCCTGAGCCAGTACAGATTGCACACGCACGGCAAACGTACGCCTCTGTGCCCTGCCCGCGCACCCGGCCCTTGACGCGCCGCAACCTACCTGGTGAACGTGAGCCTGCTCTTGTACCACGCGAACGGCTCCGGAAAATTCTCCAGGAAAAAGAACCTGAAGGCTGGGTGGAAGTTCTTCTCCACCTCCGCGTACCCCGCTCGCTTGTCGTTGGCGTTCTTCATGTGCACCTGACACTTGGAGTGCAACCTGCACGGCGCCGATCACGTGAACGTTAGGGTGCGTACGCGCGTCAACTATTTTACTGTGAATACTGCAAATATGGCCCCATTCTAGAATAATCCCGAGCAAATCATCCCCAAAAACGTGGAGTGACGCTCCAAGGAGTGAAGGGGGGAAGAGAGCCACCCGCGGTGGAATACCCGCGCCAGTTTTCATCCGGACGTCCCGAGGCTCTGACTATTGCACAGCCGAGCAGGAATCAAACCTTATCGAAATGGTGCTCGAAGCCGAAAGTTCGCCCTCGGAACCAGGAGGTCAAGGTGTCTCGAAGGGATGCTATGTTGGGGTGAATTCAAACGCACGAGGGTCTCCTTGCTCGTGACAATTTTTTGCTCCGAAAAAGCAAAACAAAACTCGAGGTTGGAGTGTCTTCGTTTGAGAAAGCACGCTCTGGCTACCCATAAAAGGGATCTCGTTCGTGCACAGAAAACGAGACAATCCAAGTCACTATCTCCTCGCAGATAGAACACTTAAATCATACTCTCATGCACTCGTATTCAAAAGTCGAGATACCCCATCGCATTGTGGGGGGAGGGGGGGGGAGGGGGGCTTGATGGGCCGTGGGATACCCCAGCAAACCTCAGCCCTACTTTCCGCTGTTCAAACTCCCAGCATTACCGCAAAGTACATTTCGAATACGCCTTTGCTTCCACCCGACACCGCGTGCCGTGCTTGTACTGTAGGCACATCGAGGTTGCCTGCCTCCTCGGGCGACATTCAAAGCAACATATCACACCGCACGAGTTCGTACACTGCCCACCCACATACGTCGCCACCAAAAAAAAAAAAACACGCACCAGTCTTTAGGAAAGTACCGTCGATGAGCCCCCGCCCTCCCCGAGCCTCGATCCGTGAGGAACGAGCCAAAGGGCATCGTGTCTTCCACCCACTCCAGCACCCCCGAGTCTGGCGACAGCGGAATGATCGTGTAGGTGAACACGCGCAGCCGTCGCTTTCTAGCGGCCGGGTCTTCTCGTAGAAAGGAATTGACCGTGGCAAACACCTGATTGTCGTACGAAGAATTGACCGTGTCAAACACGTTAGCAGCAAAAAGGGGTGGGGGTGGTGGGGGGGGGGGGTGTACTCGATAGGCGAGATGTACTCGTTCTCATGCATGGCCGTAGTCGTATGAACCATAGGGGGGGGGGGGGGGGGGGGGGGGGGGGGGGGGGGGGGCGAAGCCGGGGGGTTGAAGATGGGGGGGGGGGTCTGTTAGAGCACTCAAAGCATCCTCGCCTGCCGATGACAAACATTTAATCAAAAACCATGGGCTACATATTCTACGCAAACGCAGCTCGCTCCCTCAACCGAGCGATCGGTTTAACTTAGGAGCGGCGTGCACACGTTGGCGGCAGCACGGGCAGGGAAAAGAGTGGAGCGCGTCAAACTCAAACGCCGCTGTGAGTACTTCGCTAGACCGCGCGTCAGAAGCGGTGAGATACGAATTGGATGACTGCGAGTATAAGGCTCCAACTAAGTTTTTAGTTGGTTGTACGTCTCGCCTGCTCCATGACGGCGTCCTGCCGCATGTCGTCCGCCCCCTTCACGAGCTGACGGTACCGCTCGCCCGTCGAATCGTCGCAATGGATGACCTTGGGCCGATGGAGGCCGCTGGAAGCCGTCGATCAAAGACGAAGTTAAAAGGGAGGCATCTCCTCTCAGAGGCGGGTGGGGTGGGGGGGGGGGGGGGGGTCGTGCGTAGCTCGTCCAACGGCAGCGTGCAAGCCATGAAGGGGAACGGGCGACAAGGCTAGAGTCAAGGCGATTAAGCAAGCAAACAGAAACGACCATACAACAGCAATCGGACCCACCAAAACTAAAATCAACTGTACTCTGGCGCGGCAACAGAACCTCAGGGGATGTTTGCTCGGAACTCGTCGCGACACGCAACAGACACAGTAACATATGTTGGAGCTCCGGAAGCCTTAACCACCCCCCCCGCAGGCGAACGGGATGCCCCCCCCCCCCACGATCAAAATAGATGCGTGGTCAATGCTCAAGTGACTTAAGCAACGAATGAGTACCCCCCCCCTCCCCCCCCCCCCTGCTGTCTCTGGAAGTGCCTACACCGGAAATTAAATCAACTCATTGAAGCTGTCATCCATATGCAAGTCCGCCTCACAAGCGGTTCGTAGTAGGATGCAGTTCACCCTTCATGCGACTCCCCAGACACCTCACGGCGCTTCGCACTTGGTGCAAACAATGTCTGCCTGGTCGGTGAAAACCCGACATGCTCGTCCCGGCATTGTAGGGATGCGACGGTCTATGGTCATACGACTACGGCCATGCATGATATCGAGTACATCTCTCCTATCGAGTACACCTGCCCCCGGCTCCTTCCCCCGCCCGCGTGGCCAAGCACACATTCGACAACTACTGCGTATAAAACGCTACCCTATAGGAAACCTGCCTTCTACACCAACGTTCACAAACACCCGACGCAATCAGCTTTCGCGTTCATGACTCCCCCCCCTCCCACCCCTTCCCACCTTTCGGTGATGGAAAATGACCCCTGGAACCCCGATATTGTCGGCATTCCCCGATAGTCCGCGTCTGGCCGTATAGGAGGGGGGCGCGTCACGACTCCGGGCTTTACGCGCCCCGACGTCCCGGCGCCTCCGCCTCCCCCTCGCCCTCGAGATCCCGCGGATGACGCCCGATCTCGCAAACACCGGTCCAGGGTGGGGGCGCCCTTGGGTAGGACGTCCGAAAACGCGATGATACCCGCCTTTTTGTTGTGGTACTTGGTGGTGCTTGCCTGCCGTCGCGTGGAAGGCAAGGGGGTTGGTACGACAACCAAAAGAAAAAAAAAAACCGCCGTCGAGCGTGAATACCCCGCAGAATGTTGAACAACATTCGAGCGTTCGTTGTGGGAACTCCGGGTTGGAATTCGGGATGACAGGCCATTTTTTGGGGGGTACGATACGGGGCGAAGCCAGGCAAACACGAGCTGTTGGGCAGGGTGTGCATCGTAGCCCTCTATTAAACGATGCCCAGTGCAATACGAAAAAACGTTTCATTCTGCTCTTTTTTTGTTTCGTCTAACGTAATACGACCCACGCTCGGTCCTGTTTAACTTGTTTCCTGTTCCCAAAAGCTAAGAACTGTAGCTGCCCTTGCGCCCCTTGGGCATATCGAGGGCCGAGATACTCTTGAACACGCTTGGCTTTCTCTAGCAACACCTTTATTTATTGTTCTTCAACCGGCGGCACAAGCCCCTTCCTCCTCCTCCTCCCCCTCTACTATCCATCTCAGGACGGGAGGCGCGATACACCCAGAAACAAAAACGGGAGACGCAGCCGAAAACACGCCAGCCCAAAGGTGTCGACACCCACCATGGCCAGCTCGATGTACGCCTCCACAAGGCGCTCTAAGGCGCCGACCAAAGCGGGCATGTCGGCGGCGGACGCCGCCGGCCCATCGCCCATCGCTGCAACCGCTGCCCCTCCGCCGTGACCCTTGAGCTCTTGCAACAAGCCCCTCGCCGCGTTGATTTTTTCCGTCGACACGTTTTTTTTGTACTGTTTTTGACGGGGCGAGATAGAGTTCGTGACACAAGCGAAAGCGTTGGTGGTGGGTTGGGGATCGTTCAACTGCAAACAATGATCAACCATTGCCCCGGCAGTTCAGACGGGGGGCAGGGGGCCAGCGCTCTAGCTATGATGCCGTTCGTTGCCACATCGTGCAGCAACTGTTCGTTCTCTCCACCGTCCACCGGACCAACGCTAATAACGAGGGGCAAACAGAAACGAAGGCTCTGACCGGTCGGACCTATTGTAAGCCGTCCCGCGTGAGACGTCTACCGCAACAAACTCAAAACATGTTTGCATTGAAGCAACAACAGAGGCAATACATTGCAAAAAAACAAAACAATACAAGGCAAGGCAAGAGGCTTTCTACTAAAAAAAACAGAAACTAAAAAAGAAAGCAGTGTTTGCGTTTCTATGCGTCTGAAGGGATCGTTCCACCGCTTCAACATGCACCCATGCGGCACCAACTAACTCACCCTAACACCCAACGCGGTGATGCGAAACAAAAACCTCCGCCACAACTCCATAGCAACGACGGTGCAGAAGCGATCAACAAACTAACAACTAACCGAACCGAACCGAACCGAACCGAACCGAACCGAACCCAACCGAACCGAACCGAACCCAACCGAACCGAACCGAACCGAACCGAACCGAACCGAACCGAACCGAACCGAACCGAACCGAACCGAACCGAACCGAACCGAACCGAACCCAACCGAACCGAACCGAACCGAACCGAACCGAACCGAACCGAACCGAACCGAACCGAACCGAACCGAACCGAACCGAACCCAACCGAACCGAACCGAACCGAACCGAACCGAACCGAACCGAACCGAACCGAACCGAACCGAACCGAACCGAACCGAACCGAACCGAACCGAACCGAACCGAACCGGGTGTCCGAAAACAGTACCGGCGAGACAAGCAGCCTGCACCCCCCATTCCACAACGCCACTTGCCTGAGTGGTGCCACCACCGCTGACCTTCTCGCCGTTCGCCAGCGCCAGGAGCTGTAGGAGGGAGTGGTGGGGATGCTCACGGCAGAGGCGCAGGATAAGGCGGTGCACGCCCGCTCGGAAGCTCGCGTCTTCTGCTGAGCCCACCCGGCTCGAAATCTGATACGTGAGGGGGATGAACTTGTAGCTCGGCACCTACGAGAGGAAAACCAAAAACCACCCGATCGGCGGGTTGTGGCACGGTAAGGACGCCAACACAGGCAGGAAGTGGGGAGAGCGGGGGGGGGGGGGGGGGTGCTCATGTCATGCATGGCCGTATGTTTGAGTGATAAACGTTGAAGCTCATGCTGCACATTGTCGGGTGGTGAGCATAATGGAAAAAATAGTCGTATAGCCATAGACCCTCGCATCCCTCTAATGCCGGGACGGAGCTCGTCGGGTTTTCACCGACCAGGCAGACATTGCTTGCACCAAGCGCGAAGCGCCGTGAGGTGCTGGGCGAGTCACATAAAAGGTGAGCTGCGTCTTCGTCAGAACCGCTCGTGAGGCGGGACTTGCATACGGATGACAGCTTCAACGAGTTAATTTACTTTCCGGTGCGGCCACTTCCAGAGACACCAATGGGGGTACTATGTAACTGCCCCGTGGGTGCCTTACCATGAACGCTACGTGATGCGGTATTCCCCCTTATGCGGAGTAAAGGTTCTCCACCCCGCACAAACGATCTGCTGTAACTCGACCGCCAGCTGTGACCGACCGCCAAAACAAAACAAAAAAAACAGTACCCTAACCCTGAGTACCCTGATTGTCTAGCTCACGTAGTGAGGGGCATGTTTTACAGTATCGTTGTCAAGCGAGGCCAACCCAACCTGTACGCGAGGGGGGGCATGGCCGTGGTCGTGCGACAGGGGGGGGGGGGGGGGGGGCGTACTCATTTGTTGCTTGCCTTAGTCATTTGACCATTGCCCACTTATCCCTTTCGAGACGGAGCACCGTATGACCAGGGGGGGGGGGGGTAATGGGTGATGTCGCTCACGGTGAGAACGGTCTTTGGCGCTGGCCGTATCGCCATTCGTGAGAAAGTGCCCCAAACCAATAGGCTACTGACCGAGCGAACAGTACGAGGCAAGCACGCTTTGCTTCGCCCGCTGGAGCTGTCAGGCTTTTCGGTCGGTCGACGTGGCGCAATCGGAAAGAGACAAAGAAAGTGGCCTAACTGAAGTCAAGTCGGGGCAGCGGAATATTTCTGGCGGGTACAACAAGACCTCGGTCTCTCTGTATGGGGGAGAATGAGCAGTCGAGAAAATCGCCCATAGGTGTTTCATATCTGCTGAAGAGCACGCGGAGGTTCGCACGAGAAACACATAAAAACGCTGATGTTTTTAAGAAACAACACGACGAGAAAATATATAAACGTCGCAAACGAAAATGACTGAATCAAATCCGAACGAAAAATGCTAGAGTCCACCGATAGCTCGTTCATTAGAAAATGGTATACTCCGCTGCTTCAAAAGTTATCGGACCCACGCCGCGCTGTGCTGTGTCACCAACACAGTCGGCGTAGCTAAAATACATGTTTTCGCTGAAAACCAGCGATTCGCGAGCGACCGCAGCAACCAACACAACAGCGCGACAACCAACATATCAACGTGACAAACTAAAACAAAACGCTCCCGCTCACCGTGCTAGTAATCTCTTGCATCTCTTTTTCCACCGCAGGGTGCGTCTGGTTGTTGAACCACAGCGACACCACCGCGAAAACCGCGCGTAGGTCAGGCTCCCTGCTCGCGGCCAACGCCTTCCCGTAGTTCCGCAGGGCATCCGCGAGGAAAATACCCTGAGGCAGAGCACCGGTTCGCGAAGAGTGTGGGTGTCGGCGCACACGAGGAGACGGGGCCCGGTAGGAATAGGCGCAGTACAGTCATCGGGTTTGGATGCAAAGGGGGGGGGGGGGTTGGAAGCGAACGGGCGAGGGGGGGGCGTACTCATTCGTTGCTTGTTTTAGTCATTTGACCATTGACCACGCATCCCTTTCGAGACCGTTCCTACTCCTAATAGGGACATCTCTAATATTTGGGCGCTCATTACGCTGTTTCCATATATTGCATACGAAGCTTTCAGCTAGCAGTATCCCCTTCCTGTTTGGCCACCTGTGGCCACATTCTATCCCCTAGGATAGCGATCGCTTTCTCGCTGATATCTAGCACATTAAACTCCTCCATGCTATCTAGTGTACAATACTCCTCCATGTCACATTGGTCTATTTTCCTCGTCTCTTCTAATACACCCCGTTCCTCCTTGTTCATTTCACCATCCTCCTACTTTGCGAGTTCTACTCTCTTTTGCTTTGCCACACGAGCACATCTGTCCATCTACTTCCTCCTCTTCCCGACTACCGGTATACCTGGTACCTCTTCCTTCTTTCTGGCAGGTCCAGGTCCCCTACACGAAATCGCAGTTTCAGCGTTTTCGCGAAGTCCATTGGGCCGTGCAAATAGGTTTTCATTCCTATTCCTTCCCTCGCTGAATCCCCGTCCATCTCCAAGTGTTTCTCCGATTTCACCTTGTTTCTTGACGCTAGCCATCCCCTTCTTTTCATCATTTCTTCTACTTCTGCCTTGTACCTCCCAAACTTCTCGACGGACATCATACCTTCTTGGGTTCCCCCTATATCCTTCCATACTTTTTCAACCACGCTATCCCACCTTATTCCAGCTCACCCTTTTGTTGTTTTCTCCCATACAGCTCGATCAACTATGGCTGGCAACCTCTTCTTTGGCAAGTTCCTTCCTTTAAGTTGTCATTTCAATGTTTCTCCTGTCTCTATTAGTCTTGAGTGGGTACATTCCAAGTTCTGCTCTAAATGCTGTACTACTAGTCGTACTTGAGAATCACAGCATATTTTTAGTCGTCTGTTTTCCAACTGTTCTACGAGGTTCGCGTTCCCTTCCCATAGTTCTCCTGCATATTTTGGCTTTGATACTATCACATTCATCAGGATGCATCTCTTGATCCTGGTGTCAAGATGCGAGCCTGTGAGGATCGAATCCATCTTGCCTTCGTGTGCTTCACCCTTTCCTAGCACGTTTGCTATGTGTGTCCCCCAGGAGCAGTATTTTTGAGATATCTACGCCAAGGTACGTATACTGGTCTACGATCGGCAATTTGTCTTCTCCCCACTCCCAACTAAAATCAACGGGTTCACCTTATCTTCGTTACATACAACTACTGGTAATTTCTTGACGTTCGCCGTCACCCTCCACTCCTTAGTGTATTCTAGCGCCTGCTCTGTTCGTTTCAGCAATCCTATCCTTCAGGTGTTTCTGATACCCCCACGAAGTCACCCGCAAACACCAATCCCGACACCGTATCTTCCCCCACCGTGACTCCCTGTTTTGCTGCTTCGATCGCTATTCTCAGGTCGTTAATGTATACAAATATAGACATATTATACAGAGAGATTAGGTTGAAAACGTACATCCCCGTGCAACTCCTTGTGAAATATCAACATACTTTCGATATTTCCCCGTCCAGCATCACAGCACTTCTCGCACATTTCCGTCGTAATTTTTCATCATTTTCTCCGCACTTCTTCTCTACTTTCCACAGCTTTTTCCACAACCCATGGATCCATACTCTGTGGTAGGCCTTCTGTACATCTACTGTAGAAAGAAACAGCACGTTGCTAGTCCCTGCGTATTTCCTGCCTTGCATTATCTTGCCTAAGGCGTACGTACACACGGTCTACGCAGCTACGGTTTGGCCTAAACCCTGCTTGCCCTTCGCTTATTTTGTCTTCGTTCTCCACCACTGTTCCCATGCTATCGTTCAAAATCTTACAAAATGTTCTGCTTACTGTGCTTACTAGCGCTATCCCTCTACAGTTCCCCGGGTCAGCCGTATATATTTTCTTGAAGAAGTTTAGTGCCACTCCTTCTCTCCACCTCCTAGATGCGTACTCGTTGTTCCATATCCAGTTATACAACATGCCCAACATGGTAAGCATTCCTCCTCCCCCGTACGTCAAAAATTGTTTCACTATTTGGTCTGCCCCTGCTGGCTTTTTATTATCAAGTTTAGCTACACACCTCTTTACTTCTTCCCTTGTGAACTCTCTCTGCAACCCTTCTGAACCACTGTCTTCCCGTTCCGATGCATCTACGTTCGCCTCCGCCCACGCGCTGATTTCCTTCTCGAATTCTGCGTCGAACGTTTCGTCGGCTTTGGGCGTTCCTAGTTGACGGTAATGCTCTACTATTAATAGTACTTCCCTTTTCCTCTTCGAACTACGAATCGTTTCGCCGTTGTTCTGTGCTCTCAAGGGGAGGCTAAAGCCATGAGAGGGAGCAGGCGTAAAACTGAGCGCTTTAGCATCGAATTTTCGGGGTCGCTTCGCTACAGCCAGATGGAGCACGCCTGGGTTCTGCAGCACCTGTTGTCTGCCGTATCATGCAGCAAGTCGAGCTAGGGTGGTGGGCGGTGACGCGGGGATACCTGGTGTAGAGGTTTGTAACAGAGGGCAGGATATACGAAGTGCACTAGCACAGCGGCAGGGCAACACGCGAGCTGTGTCTCAAAACACAAAACAAACGAACAAAAAAAAAAGCATGGCCATCACATACACGTAAGCACGGCGCTGCCATGGTTGCTTATCCTCCCCATGCCACCGAGCACACAAAAATAGCAAGCTGAGCGCACGACGATGCACCAAGGGTCGCGCGCGAATGGAGTGCAGCGTGTACCCAAAAATATGGGTTCGCTTCATGTGTGCCAAAGCGATTTTGGCCCCATTGTTCCTCCTACATCGAGCGCTCTTAAACCGAAGCCGCCTAGTCCTGCTGTACTGCTGTACCGAGTTTGTTTTTAAGGACCTACCTATATATAATAGAATATGTACCGTACGATACGTACTCTGCTGAAGACACTTTAGTAGAATTTTTGAGAGAATAAAACAGAAAAAAAAAAAAGTGGAGATGATGGGCATCGATCCCACTACCTGTCGCATGCTAAGCGACCGCTCTACCATTTGAGCTACATCCCCTCCATGTATCTACGTACACAAAATCAGTGTGCATATACAACCCCTCCGATGCAATGCAGTATAACTGACGCTCTCGTACGTACGTACGTACGTACATAACACAGGAACTCGCGCAGCAGGGCATTTGCAACTGTATCGTGCGTTGGCGATCGTTTCATCCCCTGCAAAATCAAGAAACAACGTTTCGTCCAAAAAGCCCTCGATGATCAACCGGACGAACGCATTGAACGGCTTACTTGCCACACGTGTGAAGTTGATTATCAGCTACCGGTACATCGTAAGCCGAGCTCACAAAAAACCATACCAGGCACACGGTATTAAAGTACCTGGTACAGTACATACTATCCACGGATTCTCGAACAAGCGCGTCCGATGTATCGCGCAGTTCCGATAGTTTGAACCACTCCATCGGTCGAATTCGCAGCCGAAGCATATATTCTCAAAAAAAAAAATCAACACGACATCGGCTTCGGGTACTTAACGAGAGAGGACCCCCCCGACTCTTCTGGCGCCGCGAACGATACAGGCGTTCGAAGCAAGTCGCTCGTGTTTAACCTCACCACGGAGAGCTCCACGCCAGCTCGCTCGTCGTGGTCGAGCTTGTCTTCCTTCTTGAGAGTAGCGGCGTAACCGTACAGATTCACGTACTCTCTGTCGGCGCGGGAGTTGCCCCGCCCCTCTCGCTTCATATCACTCAGCTATAAAATCCAGACCGGAGTGACCAGCGCTCGTCCCAGTGAACGAAAAAAATGTCGGGTGATGCGGGTCGGGGGGGGGGGGGGGGGGGTGGGGGGAGACAGAGGGCAACCAAGAGGGCGGTAGCGACGGCAGCAACTGTGAGTCGGCCAGTGGCCCGGGGTTGCTGCAAGAGGCCTGTCGATCAGGCGCCGATACTATGGTAGGCAACCCGGCAGCCGCTCTGAAGCAAGGTTTGGCACTATAGCAGGAGAGACCGCGGCAGGAAAAAAAAAAAAAAAAACAAGCAAATCACAGTATACTGCGGAGAATGTCTTGGTCGGTCAAAAAAAGAGCAAGTATGTAGACACGCTTCAAGGTTTTCCCCCCAGGAGTACCACGCAGCAATAGAAACGACGATTAACTTTCCAGCGCGCGTGGCACTCGGTCGAACTGTCGCAACAAAAGGCGCTCCGTGCGAATTACCTCCCTAGCATTCGATAGCACAACTCATCCCACCCCAGTTCCAAGTGGTTTTTCTAAAAATAAAACTAGTACGTAGGTACATTTCTAAAAGGGCTAAAATACCCTAAATGTTTGTGTTTTTGATGAAAATTGACCCGCAAGAGACCCCTCTTTCAAGCATACTACAGTAATCTCCGAGGAGACTTGCATTTCATTATTTCATTTTCGATTCGATTCGGGGATATGCTATCTGATCAAAACAACGGAACGAATAACCTAAATTTCGATTTAATTAAATTCGTACTGAAAATAGAGTGCACTGTTTACTTTCCGTCTTCGGGCACACGAAATAACAGGGTTGGGCACTGACTGACTCAGTCAGCAGCGAACATATTGTCATCAAAACCAATCAGTGTGCTGGATTGCAGCAACGTCTTGTCTCTCCTCTCTACCAACTCCTCCCGAAACACCCTTGATGGGCTTCCGCACTGAAAAATGTCGTGTTTCTTGGGCGTACGTGAGAAAAAAAACTGCTGGCGAATATACTGGCCAGGTCAATCAGTAGATTACTACTGCTAGTACATACTGTGTCAGTGCCCAGCCCTACTAAACTGTCCTTACCCGCTTGAGACAGGATGCCAGCTCCCTCGCCCGACTGTCAGCGACCCGCCCCGCCGCCACCCACTCGGGGCTCTCGACGCGTCCCCTCACAGACGCGTACAGGCCCGCCAGATACTCCGCGAGCGTGAAATGCGCGGCACAGAGCAGCTGCCGGGCGCCCTCGCCCCCCCACCCTTCGCCGCCACCGTCACCATCAGCATCCATGTCCTCGTCTTTCGCGCCGCCGCCCGAGAGGGCGGCTAACGCCGCCCCTCCACCAGCCAGCGCGGCTTCGACAGCAGGGTTGAGGTAGGACTCGAGGATCTCTCGACTGCTCTCGCTCCTCGTCTTCGATACCCAGGCGCCTGTGAGGCGCAACGCCTGAAGGTTTGACAATTGTTTGCGTGTTTTCGTTGCAGTCGAAGGAGAGCGGGAGGTGGGGGCGGGGGGGTCGGTCACCCATGGGATATATCCACATTCACTTCTGCAACAGAGTCAACGCTCCTTCCCGCCCCCCCGTCCAAGCGCGGCCCATCTCTCCATGTCCCCACACAACACCAACACTCACCTCAGACAGAATTCGCTGTTCCTCCCGTTCCCGCCCATCCACCGCCACCACCACCACCGGGGCCGCCGTATCACGACCCCCACCGCCCCCCTCGACTCGACCTCTCAGTCGTGTAGCCACAGCCCGCGCCGCTCTCAGGGCGCCGTCGGTCTCCCCTTTTCCCCAAGATACGCGCGCCTCCGCCAGCCGACACCGCATTGCCTCCGCCGCGCGCTCGTCGGGTCGCGGCAGGCCGGCGCCGCTCCGAGGGCCGGCGCGACTGACTTGCACGAAGCGGTGAAGGGCGGCCTGAGGCACAGGAAGCAGGTGTGTCGAGGAGGGTGGCGCACGACCGGGAAATGAGTTTGAACACACGAAAGTGATTGCTGTTTGTTGCGCCTAGACGGTGCGCCACAATCAGAAAGGCAGAAAGGCAGCAAGACACGCACGCACGCACGCACGCACGCACGCACGCACGCACACAGGCAAGCAAACTCAACACGGTGAAAAGGATGCTACGAGGCTCCCCACAAAAAACAAAACAAAACAAAACGAAACGACACAAAGCGGAACAAGAAAAAAATTCACGCAAACACTCCATCCGACCGCCTACGCATTCTTGCAGTGCAAAATAGCCGAGGGTTACTGTACCTGGGCGATGGGGTGATGGCCGACCCTTCTGGCCGACTCGCAAGCGTCCAGAAGGTGCCGTAAAACCATCCGGCGACTGTTCCTCCCTGGACGCTCTTGGTGCAACACCCGTACCATCGCCTCCCTGACCAACCATTGCGTGTCGAAACGAATCGGGGAGGGGGGGGGGGGGGTGTACTCATTATCGTGCATGGCCGTAGTCGTAGGGGCGCGGGGGGGGGGGGGGGGGGGGGGGGGGGGGGGTACGCCCGGCATTTCTTAGCCACCATCATACTCGCATACTCGTAAAAACATTTCGGGGGCACTAAACAAAATACCCGGCGGGGGGGAGGGGGGATGGTAAATGACCCCCATGGGAGGGTGGGGTTTTAGGTTCGGCGGAAATAGTGGGATATTGTCCGGCTACTGACATTCTACCAAACTGTCCTGCGAGTGCACCCCAGCTCATGGGAGCTGTTGTGCAATAAATTGGTAATCTTGAGCCTTCTTAAACTCCGATTGTAGACGCTCCATAGTTCGAACCAATCGATATCGTGCCCGCCTACCACACGCATCGTCCCGGTCATAAGTTCTCCGGCATCAGATAAGTGTCCCCCGCTCATACACACGCAAATGCTCGGCCTCTCCCTCTGCGGCACAAAAACCATCATGCTGAGAATGAAAGCCACCCCTTCTCCGCGTCCCGGTTGTGCTTCGTCACACGAGGAGCGGGGGGCTGTTTCGACAACGGCCGACACATTCTGGGTTCGGACGTAGGAGATACAGCGTGGCAGTAAACATGGCACAAGCGAAGCTGAAACGTACCAGGTATAATATGATTATATCCTTCCCACCCCAGCGCTCCCCACACATTTGGCTTGCACACCCTTCAACGAAGAAACAATGCTGGCCAACGCCCCCCCCCCCCGATTGCCACCCCGACCGTCTGAAAACAAAAACGATACGTCCGTAGAGAGGCGATCCCGGAAAGCAGCCACCACGGTACAACAATCCCGAACAGCTAGAGCGAGTTCATCCCGATAAAAAAAATAAACGATCACCCCCCCCCCAATCAGCTGCATGTCCTTCTCGAGAGTACGTACTGCTGGTGCTACCGCCCGTGCTGCCGCTACTCTCATCCTATTTACATCGATATCGCTATTGATCCTGCGATTGCTATTGCTTTGGAGCTTGCTCTTAGGGCCCATCTTAACGGGGAACGCTATATGGAAGTAAAAATTCAATTTCGATGAATTTCAATTTGATTTCGAAAAAGAAAACGTGTATGGGTCCCCTATCGGGGAACAGCATTATTAGTTGTCCATCAAAAAGAATTCGGAAAAAACGCACGGCGTCACACAACGCCCAGCCGACAAACAACGATGCGCGTAGACGAGAGCGAAGGTTTGCGCTGTCGCGTGCGCGCCGCCGCCAGCCTCTTTTTCTTTTAAGTTGCGCAGGATAGGAAGCTATCATTCTCAGAGTGTCTTGGGTGGGCGGAGGGAACCCTCAAGCGCCACGTGCGTAACAGCAGCGGTGATGCAGCTATCAAGGTCTCGGGCATATCCTCCGTTTTTTGCTCGTTTGCTCGGTTTTCGCGATTGTTTGCCGATCGAGCCGGCCGAAAAATTGGGATTGCGGCCGCCATGATTATTTTTTGAGGTGCCACCGCCAGGGTACGATGGGCTATGGTATGCGGGTGTGGGCGCGGCTATTGCTCCGGTCACCTCCCGTTGAGGTTCGCGTTTTATCGCCTCGATCGTGGTCACCGAAGTGGCCAAGAATCGCTCCAGACTCCACCGAGGATGTTGACCCACCATGAACATGCTACATTAAGATCGAGGAACTCCCAAATTCCAAATTGAAAATAAAAAACACACGAAAAAATCCCCAAAAGACTTTTCACTCAAATTCAAAAAAATTAATTTGCCTGCTTGGTCGTTCACTCTTGGGCCGATCAGACGCAAACAAAACAATATAATTGAAAAAAACAAAAGTCCCCGTTAAGATGGGCTCTTACGGTCCGTATCAATGAACATAGGAAAAAAAATCCGAATTGGAAAAACAATCTGATTTGAAAATGATTTTCGCAAAAAAAAAAAAAACGGTTTGCGTCCCCAATCGGGGAAGGTGAATGAATCGAGATAGCGCAGCACGTATCACAACGCCCAGCTGACAAACTCCGACGAGGGCAGACGAGAGCGAAAGGCATGCATCGGTTCGTGCGCGCCGCCGCCAACCTCTTTTTGTTCATGGCGTCGCAGGTGCTATCGTTCTCGGGATGCCTTGGGTGGGCAGAAGGATTCCCTAGTACGCCACGGGCGGGACAGCGACGGCAATGGGGCTATCGATCTCTTGAGCGTATCCTCCCGTTTTCGGGTCTATCACTGGGCTCTCGTGCGGTTCGACGCAGGGACCTGGTTGAAGAGTTGGGACTACGGCCGCCATGATTGTTTCGGAGGCGCCCCCGCCGGGGTACGCTGTGCTATGGCCTGTAGGCGTGCGCGGGGCTGCTGTCCCGGTGGCCTCGCGTTGAGGCTCAGGTGTTATCGTCTCGGTCGTGGACATCGATGAGATCAACCTATGCGCTGATACGCCCGGGGAGCGTCAACCGACCGCTGACATGCCGGCCCAAATCGGGCCCATTCCCAAACTTGACCTTGATTTAACTTCTTTTTTCAGTCCAAATTAAATTTGATATATATCCCAAAATCTAAATCATTGGTGGTGGTGCGTGTTTAGACCAACGAAAAGGAAATTAGATTCAACTGTTTTCCAAATTGGAACCTTTCTTTTTCCTCGTGAATACGCGCCCTTGCGGTCGTTGTTGTTATTGCGCTTTCTATTCCTCTGGCTATTTATAGGTGTATTATACTGATGTAGATATTGCATTTCTACTCGTATTGCTGATGCTACTTATATTGCTACTGCAGCTGTTACCGACCGCCACGCTACCGACCGCCATGCTTCGTCAGCCCCCGGCCCCGGAAGAAGCGCTGCAGACTCGACGCCCTCAAACAGGAACCAGAAACGGCTGCAAAAAGCTAACTTAGCAGAAGAGCCTTGCACTTGAAAGCCGCACGGGACTCGACAACAGGGCCCACAACTCGGACGCAAAAAACAAACCGAACCTGAGAGCAAGTGCGGGCTCCAGCGACTCGAAATGCTCCTGCACGGGCACCGACCGCGCGCGCCATCTCTCCATCAAAGCCTCCGCCTTGCGGTAGCCGAGCCCACCGGCGGTTTGAACGAGCAGAACAAGGGAGAGGGCGAGGGTGGGGGCGGGGGGGGACAGGAAGCCGGGAAACCTCAAAGTCTGCAGGAGCCGGCCGCAGCTTTTCGTCACGTCAAACGGTACAAACCAAGAGTTCCGCTGTCGCTTACTCTCGCGATTGGCAGGTTCGCACCGCAGCAAACATTGACTCAACGAACGAGAGGCGCAAAGGACGACCCCAAGCATCGCTTTCTCCGTGCTGCATGATTCGTCCGCCTCAAGCATGCACCAGACACTACGAGCACAACACGCCACCCCACCCACCCAATGCCCCACTCCATTCAAAACCCCCACTCCCCTACCCACCCGTTCCCCCGCCTACCCTACTCACCCACCCACAGGCTGCGTGACTCACCGCATCATCGGTCGCGTGCCCCCCGCGACCCCCATCGACCCCGGCTGCTGACAACACCGAAAACATCTCCTCCATCTCCACGACGCACTGGAGCTGAACCAGACAGGGGTACAGCCCCTTGCCCCCTTCTTGGCCGCCCCCGCCGGACCCGAGCCGCGCCAGAGCCAGAGCGCGCGCGTTCCCCACCGCCGACTCGAATACCCGCGCGTTCCGCTGCCGCAGGGACCCGAGGGCCTGGAACACGTGCTCGTGGAACACGGTCCGTCCGCTGCCGCCTCCGGGGCCCTCGCCGGCGGCGCCGCCACCTGCTGCGCTCCCAGCGCAGCCGAAAATGGAGCTGCCTCCAAGTGCGGGTCCCCAGGGTCTCCCGCAGGTGCCGGCGCCGTGGCTGCTCGGGCGGTCGGCGAGCGTCTGAAATAGGGTGTGCGGGGCCCCCCGAGACACGCCGGAAAGATGTTTGGGGGGGAAGCGAGAGAAAGACGCTGTGGCCGAGCGGCTAGGTATGCGTTGCTTGGCCGCCACGACAGGGCCATTCGGGAACTTCCGTACGAAGAACAAACAAAAAAGCGATAGCAACCTCCGAACTAAACACCGCGGCTAAACCGAGTGACAAAAAAACAAAAACAAAAACAAAAACAAAAAACTTGAAACGCACACACCACCTGCGGTGACTAATACCAGACGCGGTCCCTCAACGAGGAAGGGCCTTCACCCATCGGTGTACGACTAGACGTCCTCGTGGACGTGGTGGCCGCACAAGGAGGACGCCATCAGCCGTGGCAACAAAAAAAAACGTGAAAGAAAGCGTTCCTGTCATAAAAACAAAAACACCGACATGCTCTGTGTCTGTTCTGGCGCACTTCAGACACGCAACCTCAACAACTAAACCAGTGAACGACCGCAACAACTGCACGACACCACGCGCTGTGACCAAGCAACCGCAAACGACGCACCGCAAGTGCTGGGTCCCACTCGCACATCCTCCACGCCGACTCGAACTGCATGTCGCGCAGGTCGCCGTCCAGGTCGGGCAGGCCGCCAAGTGACGCAGGCCCCACGCGCAGCCCCCGCAAGTAGTGCTCCAGCACGTGGCGTAGGCCCATGCGCTTCGAGAGGAGGGCGCGGGCGATTCGAGTTCGGGCTGGGATTAGGTTCGGGTTTGCGTTCGGATTGGCTTCAGGTTCGTCTTCGGGTTGGGTCCGGTATCTCGGGCCGTTGTGGGGTCGGTCCAGGCCGGAAGAGTCGCCGGGCGCACCGACGGCACGCATGCCGCCAAAGTGCGGTCTACTGTCAGGCGCTTGAGCATCATCAGCGGCAACTGAGTGCGGTGGCAGCCGCTGGCAACAGCACGATAAGCGCGAGGCGATTCGGAGCGGCAAAGAGACGTGTCACGTGAACGCGTGTCGTACGCCCCAACCGTGACGGAAGGCTGACCGCGCGCTGCAAAAATACCTGTTTTCCCCACTTTCACTCTCAGATTTTCGGGAAAGACCTCATTCCGGCATACAAAAGGCGTCAAGTCACACACTTTCGACAGCTCAAATCTCAAATATACGAGTATGCGTAAAAAGCAAAAACCTACCTGAAGAGACGCCGCGACACCGGTCTGCAGACCGTTGCCTGGTAACGACCCAACGCGGCTGACAAGAAGATCTCCGGTTGGCACCGCTGCTGCCGCCGCCACGGCCCCGCCGAGCCCGCCAAGCGACGACGGCTGCTGCTGCTGCAAGAGCGTGTCGTACGCCGGGAGGGTGTTCTGCCAGCCCCCCTCGTGGGCGTACACCGTTGCTTGCGCCGACAGGTCCGCCGCCGGCGCCGGCACGCCATAAATGCTGTCAGGCTCGGGCAAGCTGGAGAATACCTCGAGCAAGAGACGCTCTACCTCCCGCTTCTCCTCCCCTCCCGCTTCTTTCCGCCCCCCTGCTCCTCCGCCGCCGCCCACCAATCCCGCCGCATCTTCCTCGGGTCCCAAACCCCAGTCGTCTAGCCCATCACCACCGCTACCCTCGCCCTGGTCTCTCCACCTCGAGGCGGTGATCCCGGCAGACTCTCCAAACTTCCCTTCTATCCAGGCCTCGGCGTAGAACAGCGCGGAGCACTGCGCGCCGCACTGCGCCGCGGCGCGGGCGACGCTCAGCGCATCCAGGTCCAGGTAGTAGCCGAACGGCAAGCCGCTCCCGCCGTCTTTCTCCCGCCCTTTTCCGGCCCACTCGAGCCATCGGGAGCTGGGAGGGATGTCTTCGCTGTCGGCACTGCCCCCACCGCCGCTGCCCGCCCCCGTGCGGGGTCGCTTCCCCTGTAGGGGGTGGCGAAGAAAAGCGGAAACCTGGCCGACGGCGGTGGCGATAGAAATAGGGAGGGGGGACCGGTGACGGTACGCAAAAGCGAGAATGAAGAGGGGGGGAAACATACATGGCGCGCATTGTGGTGGTTAGGCGACCGCTGCTGCTGCTGCTGTTGCTGCTGCTGCTGCTGAAGCTGCTGCTGCTGCTGCTGCTGATGCTGCTGCTGCTGCTGCTGCTATTGCCACCGCTATACCGCAACTTCCCGCCCTGTCAGCCACCGACCGGTGTAGATAGCGCCTAAGCCATACCTACACGTCACTACGAGTGACCGTCCACCCCCTACATAACATGGCAAGAGACACCGTTCTCTGGACCACAAACAGAGAGCGCGGGCGGGCGAACCTGGGAGTACCAACATGAAATGAAAATTTGGTATGAGTAAAAACCCAGCTCACACAATATCCTCGCTTGCTCGATGCATTTCGTCCGTAGCGTTCATCGACAGGGAGAACTCGATGAAGCGTGTAAGAGCAAGAGTGCCCATACTTACGATCTCTGTACGATCCCCGACGACACCTCTCTCCCCCCTCGTCTCCAACTCTTCGTCACCTGGCGTCCCCGCAAAAAGTTAAGCGCTTCGATGCCAAGCGCGACGGCCTGCAGATTTACCCGCGACCCGTCCCCCAGCGATCCGTCCACGCAAAACAGGTGCTCGCGGAACGCCGCTGATAGCTCTGACGCTGCGCGGTTGACCCCGCCTCTGCTGCTGTCGCCCTCGCCTGCGTTCTCGAGGCTGTCGTCGGATCTCACCAAGTCGTAGACAATCTAGCGAGCAACCGAAGGAGGAGAGAGGGGGGGTGGAGCGTACTCATTTGTTGCTCGCCGTAGTAATTTTACCATTGACCACGCACCCCTCTCGAGACGGAGAGGAGGAGGTAGGTGAAAGGAAGGGGGGGGGGGGGTGGGAGGGAGAAGAAGCACTCAAACACTTCGTTGTGAGATTGTTAGAACGATTTGTTACGTGATCACAGTAGCCATCGCAAGAGAAAAGGAAGAAGGACCATCAGTAGATGGGGTCAGAGGCCCAGACAGACGTGTATAGAGACTTGCGCCGTCGACATTTCAGAGCGAAAAAGCGCTTGAACGTTCAATTCAATTTATTGTCTGGTGCTCGTCCCCAAGTATTGAGGTGCTATTGAGGTGTGCGTCGGGACTATTCACGAAAATCGATAGAAATACGTACCAAGTCAACTAACTGCCACTCTAGTCGTAATACCTTACCAGGTTTAGCATCGCGCAGAATAGGGATCCCATGTTGGCAAGCGTACCCTCACCATTCGAGCACCACAATAACTGGGGCAAGGGATCGTTCGCAAGGGACGGCTTCCGGTAAAAGTCACGCTCGCAGTGCTAAGCATGCTTTGACCCCCAATCGTCCATGTATGCTCCGTCGGGCTCGCCGCTAGCTCTCGCCCTACCTCTTACTCTCCCAGCACTCCCCCTCCTCGCCTGGTGCACGCAGCCCGCTGCACACGTCGCATATCGAGCTATAAACATTGCAGCTCTTGATTTAATGTTGCCATTCTTTATAAAATCGTCGCCCTACTCATCCAGCTCTACTCCTTTCGTTCAGATTCGGCGCCGTGCTGCAGCTGCGCGATACTGAACTAGCTGGAGCTAGCGACAACAACAACAACAACACCAGTAACAACAACAGTAACAACAACAACAACATGACATGACATCGAAAAGCCGTTTCACTCACCGCCGGGAACAGACATGCAGCCACCTCAGGTTTTCGCTGGCATAGCGCGTAGCACAGCGCCAACATCTCGTCCTTCCCTTCAAGCGGCGGCTTCGACCCCTGCGCCAATCAGCAGCATCGGTGAATCAAAAGCAACGGCCAGACCAGAAGACACAGCCGCGCGACAATGTTGCCAACGCGCGACATTGCACAGACCGGGATAGATCATCAACAGTGTTCGCGTCGTGTCCTCTCCTCCAACAGAGTATAAACGTATGCGGTGAGTAAAACCCGGGCCGGTGCCAGAGGATAGCTTGGATCGGTCTAGACTTTTCTCGAGGAGGGGGCGGGATCGCGGGAGGGGGTTGCCATACCTACCACCTACCACTCAAAGTTTATTCGCGGCCATCCGAGCCTCCTAAATTATTTCGATACTCGAGTTTTCGTGATCTGCTAAAACTATAAAGACGGACAAAAGCACAATGTTCGCGCCTGCGTGGACCATAGCAAACGTATGATAAAGTACGCGGTGAATACTAACTTCTGTACTTCGCTCCTCGCGAGAAAAAAAAAAACAAAAAAAACAGAGTGTGACTACTGACCTGCCACCTCCCCGGCGGACGCGGGGGGAAAGTTGGGTCCTCGCCTCCGCCCTTAGAAGAGGCGTTTTTGAAGATCTCAAACGCCACCCCGGCATAGCACTCCAAGAGGAGGGCCGAAGTGAGCCGGCAGACCCATTGAGCGAACGTTTTTCCTGGACACAGGAGCAAAAATGCCCGAGAAATTAATTTTCGTCGCAGGAGGGGGAGGCCGAAAAGGAAGAGATATGTTGGCGTTGCGTGCGGCTGGCGGTGGCGGAAATGCCCCGAGAAATGAATTTTCGTCGCAGGAGGGGGAGGCCGAAAAGGAAGAGATATGTTGGCGTTGCGTGCGGCTGGCGGTGGCGGAAATGCCCGAGAAATTAATTTTCGTCGCAGGAGGGGGAGGCCGAAAAGGAAGAGATATGTTGGCGTTGCGTGCGTGATGCTGGCGGTGGCGGAAATGCCCCGAGAAATTAATTTTCGTCGCAGGAGGGGGAGGCCGAAAAGGAAGAGAGATATGTTGGCGTTGCGTGGAACTGGCGGTAACCACCCCGGCGTCCGTCTTCGTGGCCGCAAGTCACCCCGGCGTCCGTCTTCGTGGCCGCAAGTAACGCACTCCAACAATAGCGACGGAATACGGAGAAAACAGTGGCGATACGATATATCAATAGATACCCGAGGTCCCGAACACTCGCCATGAAAACAGAAACACGCCCCCCCAAAAAAATAAAAGCCTCCTTCCAGCCCTAACCCAGTTCCCGCCCCCCGCTCGTACGGCACCTGCGCACCCCCAGAATATTCTGGATACACAAGCACAAAACTGGCTGTCGACATTCCCCTGAACAGCCTTGCAGCCCCACCCCCCCCCCCCCCCCCCCCGAACACCTCGGCGGTACACGCTGAGAGACACGAGCCGACACCCGCCGTGCTCAACCATATAATAATGCACGCACCCGACGTCGTCCAGACCTCGAACGACAGAGCCGAGCCCGCGGTTTCCACCCCCACGGCACCCCCTCCTTCGGCTGCAACTCCCGCACCACTGCCACCGCCGCCACTTGAGCTAGCACGAGCGCTCCCAAACAGGCCGTTCCACACGCGCGAGGCAGTGCGGACGGTGTTCATCCGGGCCAACCGTGCCGTGAAGGGCTGGAGGAGAGCCTGCACTTCGAAAGAGCTGGCTTTGAGGAGGCGGTCGTTCGTGCCCCCCCGAGAAAGGAGAGCCTTGGCCGTGCACAGCGCGCTAGGTGTTCGAGAGACGCGGTGGGTGGAACGGGTGGGAAGGGGTGGGGTCGGCTGGGGTGGGGTGGGGAGGCGGGGGGGGGGGAGGGGGGGGCTCGGTAATCACTTTCTCCGACTGCAAGATATGTGATCGTCGACACGCACAATCGAAATTCTCTGTCACCGAATGATCTAGCGAAGGAACCTCCAATGAAAATCTTTGTTTTCGACCAGTGAACTGTAGGCGTGATCCGCGCGGATCGAATCTGGAACCATCCGCGGTCCGTCAAAAACACAGCACGGCAGCACGACGTAGTCTGCTCGAACGCGCGCTGCGGCACCCACTGCTGCAGCGCCTAAACTACTGCTACAACACGATTGATGTATGAACATTTCCAACTGATGCAACCAACCTAACGACGTATTCTGTCCATTCTTCGCTTACGCACATCGAATGAAAAATGCTGGCATACCAGGTACCCCCGTACTGTTGGGTCCTCTATTACGGAGGACCATATCCAATGGGAACTACGGTATACACAAAAACTCATATATTTCGCTATGTTTACTATTACGGGGGACCATAGTTAATAGGACCAAATATTGTTAGTAAAAATGGTTAAATATATAGGTTTTTATGTATACCATAGGTCCTATTAACTATGGCCCCCCGAATTAACAATATTTGGTCCTATCTACTATGGCTCCCTGTAACAACGCTGCGACCCACTCTGCTGTACTATCATGTGTGGTTGGACGGAGAATATGCTGCCGTCCCTCCCTCCCTCCCTCCCTCCCTCCCTCCCTCCCGGAGGAGGACACTCACCACAACGAGAGACCTTCGTCGCGGTCAGTTAGGTAGCTTGCCATCAGGCGAAGGGCTTGCATCTTCGGCCCTGACAGCGGGTCTTCGAGGGTGCTCGAGGCGTTTTTGCTGGAGGATGAGTCCGGCCCCAAGCCCGCCCATCTGTTGGCGTTGTGAGAACGCACGGCGAAGCGACCAAGCGGGTCGGATGTCGCCGAAATTGGTCGATCGGGGTGGGGCCGGGAGGGGAGGGAGGCAGGCTGACATCGGGAGTACGCTTTCAGGGTAGGTCAGTAAATCAGTCGACGCTTTAACAAAAAAACAAAAACACAACGAGTGCATGGAAGTACGGAAGGTAGAGGAGGTGTGTCTGAAGGGACGGTTATGATGTTCGCGCGCGTACCTCTCTACTTGGTCGTCGAGATAGCAACGCAATTTTTTCGGACGGAAACAAAAACTTCCCAAGACATACGGTAGCCGGGCAGAGCGTGACTGACTATCGTATTGATGGCGAGGTTCATCGCCGTTATAGCCTTTGACAAGCAGGTGCAACTTCTGATGTAACATACGATGTATCACCGTATAGACATCCCGAAGGATGTCGACTGTACAGCGTGCTGTAGTTGCCGAACACCGATCAGCTGGCGAGAACGAACGATGCACGACACGAACACGCTGCGGTCGCACCACCTCCCACAGAACGCTCCGGACACCGCTACAGCTGCGCCATGTTGAAAAATAACAAGAAAAGCGTGAGGTGGCCAAAATGAAACTAGCGCGGGGCACGATTCAGTTGGGTAGCACTAACAGTTGACTGGCAAGGGCGCCTGCTCTTCCGCGCTGCCCGCCAAATCTCTCTCGGCAACCCTCTCGGGACGAAAGCATCAACGAATATACTCTTCTGTCTGCAAGCAACATCCCAGTGTACTCGAAGCGTCCTCACCTCCCCCCACCCCTGGCCGATGCCCTCTCGGCGAGCTCCAAGTCGTAGGGGTCCACCGCGCCAATCTAGCGAGCCGCCGACCGCGACACGAAGTTAATGCCCAGCAACCGAGCACGAAAACAGGGAGGGCGTGTGGGCATTCGTACATTGGTGACGCCAGTCGATAAACACACGACACACCGGGGAGGGAAGAGAAGGGAAGGGTGGGGGGCATGTGTGAGATCAACGTTGTTGGGGTTGGGACACGATAGACGGAAGTGGAGGTGATGGTGCGATGACGATAACTGGTGGCGACGATGATGAAGCGTTGGAGGGGTCGGGGGGGGGGTGGCGTACTCATTTGTCGCTCGCCTGAGTCATATGGCCATTGACCACGCAATTTTTTCGAGACGGAGCATCCTTCCTACTCCTGAGAGAGACACTTTCAACATTTGGGCGCTCACTACGTTTTTCCGTTTATTGCGCAGTCACGTTTTTGTGTATTTTATGTTATTCCTGCTTCGCCGTCTGTGGCCACCATCTATCTTGTAGGATGGCGATCGTTGGAGGGGGGGCAAACCAAACAAGAACTGACAAAGGAGAGGGAAGACTCGGTGCGCGCGCAAACTTTTCCTGTAGTATTCTGACTCAAAGTCCTGGATCATTTGATGTCAGTATTGGAGTTTTGGGTGTGGTCCGAGGCATCGCGCGTTCTCTTCTACCTCTCAATAAATATGTCGTGCCCACCTCTGCTCACGAGGTTTTGGGAACGAAATGACGAGCGATCGTAGGCGACCACTCCACGATACAAATTCAAGACATTTCTGATGGCACACCCAGTTCCATGATTTGTACCAAATCATTTCTTCTGCTGTCATCGCCAATTTTCCCTCATAGACAACGGCTGGCTGGCCACCTACGTGTCAACTTGCTGTTGCCTACGGCTGGACCACGCCCGGTCTCTCGCGTCTGTGCAGCCAGGTTTCAAAACGCGGAGGCCGCGTGTAACAGGAGGGTGTCTTTGCTTCTTTGGGGCAGAGAAAAGGGTATAACACCACCGTTGGGACGCGCCTGAAAAAGCGGTACTGAGCTGAGACACGTCGAAGAAGTGCCGGCAAAAAACGAGACGTGTGCGTCGATCATGGAGCCAAGTCAGGGCTGCGGAGTCTCCGAGAAAATCACACCCCGGGCAGGCCATCGATTTCCATTTCTTGGACTACATCATTTAACGGCAGGCCCATTCCCAATACTGTACGAACTTTCTGCTGTTGCCGGATGGCACCGGTACAATCCGAATGGTCTAAGGACATGCTTCGTGGGTTGGATCTGCCCTATAAGGCAGATCCTGCACGACCTCTCACCACGGCAGGTGGCTAAGGAGCTAGATGATCTAGATCATGATGTTGTCCGAGGCGTGGAGCAGTTGCTACTACGCGAAACTAGCGGGACACAAACAGGCGCGCGTTTCATCCGCTGCCGGACCGGCGGCCTCTCTCTCGGCCTCATTGGCGAGGGGTGCAACAAGCGCCGAATGCCGCTCTCCGATCAACCCCACTGCAACAAGTGCACCCTGTGTCCAAAGCCCCCCACCCCCCACCCCACCTCTCCTGCCAACCGCGAAGCCTCCAAGTGAACCGCCGCCGGCCTCTCCGACCGACAAATGCGCACCACGACCCCGACCGCCGCTCGGGCCAACGCAACGCCCTTAGGCCCCGTAGACATCGCCTCCCAAGCCCCACCACCGCCGCCACCACCACCACCCCAACCACCAACGCCACCACCACCGTCGACGCTGCCGCCGTTGGTGCGCCGGCGTAGCGCACCCCTCAGGCGAGACAGGCTCGCAAGGAGGGAGCCGGCGGACCGCGAAGAGGACCCCCCCTCTCCCACGCCGCCCTCCACCAACCGCTCGGCGGCTTGCCAAACCTCGACCGCGCTCGCCGCTTCGCCTGCGTCCCTTGCGGCCTCCTCCGTCGTCGCGGTTCTGGCCGCGGCGGAAGGGGCGACAGCGGAGGCGTCCGCCTCCGCCTTTTGCCTAGACGCGACGGCCCGCGAGACGACTTGCAGGCCCGTCGATGACGCGACTCCGTCCGGGAAGGGTTGAAGGCGACAGATGTAGGAGGTCATGGAAGCAGCAGAGTCCACGATGAGCGTCTTCTCCCCGTGCGTTTTTATCACGGAGGGCGTATTTCACGGAAGAGTCAGGCGGGGACGGAAACACAAAAAAGTTTTTGTTGTGTTTGTTAGTGCAAGAAATTCGCTGACTAGGTGGGGAAAAGCGCGCAAGATAAAGTGCCGCATGTTTGTTGCACACGCAGGCGGAGGGGGGGGGTACTCATTGTCATGCAGGGCCGTAGTCGTATGAGCGTAGACCCTCGCATCCCTACAGAGACCGTCGAGTTTTAACTGACCGAGCAGACATCGCTGGCACCAAGCGTGAAGCGCCGTTAGGTGCTCAGCTAGTCGCATGGAGGGTAAGCTGCATCACATGAAGAACCGTTTGTCAGGCGGACCTCGGCACCTTGCACGTACTTTTTTTGCATATGCATGGCAACGTTGAATATCTTGATTGTGTTCCCCTTTGTGGCTGCTTCCAGAGACAGCAATGGGTATACTATACAACTGCTTCGTGGGTGCCAGACTAATGACGCACAAAGTAACACGGCGATCCGCCTAGTGCGAAGTTAAGTTTCTTCACCCCGCGCAATATTATCGAACTTGATCACCAGACATGGTCACTACCAAAACATAAACGGTACCCTGGTTGTCTACTGTGGATCACGCCGTAAGTGGCGCAACATACGACGTCGTTGCCAACCGACGCCAGCCCAACCTCTTACCAGGTATGTTGAAATAAAATTGTCAGCTGTGATATCAAGTATTTCGCTGAATCACGTATGTATTTGAAACCCACGTGTGATACTGCGGTCGCGGGTGCTACGAGTTATATGACTACATGAAGGATGTTCATCCCGTATATCTATAATATGGAGGGGGGGTGTACTCAATATCATGCATGGCCGTAGTCGCATGACCATAGACCTTCGCATGCCTACAATGCCGGGACCGAGCACGTCGAGTTTTCACCGACCAGGCAGACATTGCTTGCACCAAGCGCGAATCGCCGTAATTTGTTGGGCGAGTCATAAGTAGGGTGAGCTGCATCCTACTACGAACCGCTATCGAGGCAGATTTTCTTGCATATGGACGACAGCGTCAATAAATTGATATTTTCTCTGGTGTCGCCAATTCCAGAGAGAGCAATGGATCTACTATGTAATTACCTCGTGGGTGCCATAACATACACACAACGTGATACGATAATCCTCTTCGTGCGGGATTAAGGTTGTGCCCGCACAAAAAAAAACTCTAACTCCACCGCCAGCCGTGGTGACCGCCAAAACAAACACAAAACAGAAAACGGTACGCTGGTTGTCTAGCTCATGCAGTGAGAGGCGTGTTTCACAGCGTCGTCGCCAACGGACGCGATCCCAACCCACATAGGCGTGGGGGAGGGTTCGCCCGGACGACTTTTTACGTCCAACTGGACCGCGGAAACATCATTGCACCTTACTCTTGACACCATGCTATTGTCCCGCGTGTCACGTGTAGCTTCCCTGACAAGCAGCACGTGGTCGCTTTTATCGGGTCGTGAGGGAAAACCATGTGCTTGGCTACGAGTATCGTACCAAGACCGCGACTCGAGGACGTACGCTCTCCCAGCGCGCGGGGAGGAGCAACCGCCCCGTAGGAGGCACAGGACAAGCCTGGGCCAGGAAAGCCGTGATTGGAGGACAAAACGCTCTTTCAGCGGGCGCGAAGAAGAACAAGAAGAAGAAGAACAAGAAGAACAGACACACCTTGAGAAGACCCAGCACGAGCCCGGCCACGCGCCCGCAGTCTCCCTGCTCTCCTCCTTCTCGAGCGGCCCTGGGTATCCGATCGGACGACCCCGACCGCCGCAATCGTCGATCGGCGGTTTTTCTTCTAACCGCCGCACTTGAGATATCAAAGTCGAAATCGTCCGAGTCGCTGGTGAGGCTTTCTTCGCCTGATGGAAATCATATGCGTGGAAATTAGAGTAATGGTATGGAACAAGACATCGGCGACGCGCAGGCGGTGGGGGGGGAGGGGTGTACTCGACATCCTGCATGGCCGTAGTCGTATGACATAGACTCTCGCATCCCTACAATGCCGGAACGGAGCACGTCTGGTCTTCACTGACCAGGTAGACATCGCTAAGGGGGGGGGGGAGGGGCAAGTACAATATCGACGCCAATTCCGAGAACGTGCTGCGACAGCAAGGCAGACGAATGGCCAGCACCAGCGAAAAGGTGAAGGAGAAATGGGTGTAATCATCTCGCCTCTACGCAAAAAACAACTCCCGCCAACGCAAGAGAATCGTAATAGAGAGTCGGCCTCTCGGCAGGTAGAATATATATAAATACTACAAACACTGTCAAAGGCAGCAAAGAAATCACAAGCAACACTCAAGGTTTGTAGACGCGCCGTCCTTTTATTGCTTCACGAAGAAGAAGCGGCGGCTTCCACTGAGATCCCTTTTGGGAACGTGGTATAGTCATGGAACATAGGAGAAGCGCGGCCTTATCATCGCCCATAGAGGTTTGCTACGTAGCGTGCTGCATATCATAGTTCATGCTAGGTACGGCCACCACGATAGTACGAGTTCCCAAAACCTACTGCAACAGCTCGAGCTGCTTCGCTTTGCTTCGCGTGGCCAATGCTGTAGCCGATGTATTTTACTCGTATGTTGTGCCTGTGTCAGGCAAAGATAGAATGGCCACTTCTTCGACCAGCCACTGCTGCGGCGATCGCCTAGGCCACACCACAAGCCAGCAACACTACGGTCCGCTGCAACCATCCATGGTACCGAATCAGTCTCCCCTCCTGATCCCAACTCACGTCCTGAACATCGCTCCAAGTGATTCCGTGAGCGTGGGCGCCGTGCAGCGAGCGCTGTCTGGGCCATGTGCAGGTCCAAGTACACGCCCACCTGGGCGCGTCAAGATAAGCGCGCGAGACGCCGAGACCATGGAATAAAACGCAGACAGCGCGCCGTGACGTTTAGCATACGGGGTCATCGCAGGGTGCCACCACTAGAGCACAAAATCGGACCACAGCTTTTCCTCGCCCTCGCACAAAGCACAAAACGAGCAAAAGCTCGATTCAACGAATGGTGTCCGAACAGCGGCTGTCCGCACAAAAACACTCTGAACAAATGAAAGGTTGGCAACCGAAACTACTCTAGGTACTACCATACCACATGGGGCAAAGGGGGCACAAACCAGGCGGGTTGCTCGTCGACCCGACCAACCAGGCGAATCAGCAGCGGAAAACACAAAACTAAATACATCAACAAAAGGTAACAGAGCGAGCACTAACACCTTCGGTGAGCTTGAACGACCTGAGACAAGCTCGTTGAACCTTGACCCGGGAAGGGCATACCCACCGTAAACGGAAGGGGCACCAACGCCGGCTAACAGCTGGATCAGGCCAAAACGGCCAACCCGCCATCTCACCCACCCACCGACCCACCCACCCACCCACCCACCCTCCCTTCCACCCCCCCCTCCACCCCACCCCACCAATCCACCCACCCACCAACCCACCCCGCCCACCCACCAGTTGCTCCACAATAGCCCCGAAGTGCTTGCCCAACAGCTGCCGCCCTTTACTTGTTGACATGCACCGGCCGAGCACTCCCTCCAGGAGCGAGACTACCGCCGCCGCACTCCCGTCCATGTAATCACCACCACCGCCGCCGCCAACGGCACCACTACCGCCACCGGATACTGCGGAACTCCCCACGCTGGCGTCGCCCGCAGATGGGGGGGCGGCGGCAGCGGCCGCACCGGGAGCGGTGGCGGCGGATGTCAGCTCCGACGTCCGTATCTCCAGAAGCCAGAAAAGGACGCTGACGGTCGACGACAGGCAGCTAGCGTCCTGCTTATCAGGAGCCGCACGGTGAGGGTGTATCAGAAGAGACGATACGCTAACTAGGATGAGGGTGTCGCACGCGTTGGGTGGGTGTGTGGGTGGGACCGCGGGAAGAAACGGACGAGGAGCTTCCTTGCGTCACGTCGGATATGACCGCCGAACGAGAACGGCCAAAATGTACCGGTATTCCCGTCATGTACGAACATTCTGGTGCCCTGCGGCGAGCGCAAGCGCGCAAGCACAAACCAACGTGGGCAACGAGGCGGTGTTGAAGGGGCACCGGCGGGATGCCCGACCACAATGCACCCCTTGCGCGTAGGAGGCTCGGAGAGCAAGTCGTAGACGGATACGACCGTTGACAGAATCATGAAGACTGGGAGGGAAAAACGGAGAACGTATCGAATTTCTACATCGGATCGACCGCTTGTACACGGGGTCCAAATGTCAAAAGAGGAAACGGAACCACTACTACGCGACCGCGAGCGAGTTGCCCACTGCTTTCCGCTGCCGAGTCAGTTCTCTCCGTGTGCGCGCCGACGCACGCCAAAAGTATCATCAGGTGCTGATGTAAGAAGCAAGGTTGGGTGAGACAAAACAGCGCCTGGTAGGTGGCTAACGGCGAACTAAGAAACACAAGGACGTTTCGGTAGGACCACCGACCGGGGCAGGACGCATTATCCCACCCAATACTTACATTCAATGATCGTTGGCAGCGTGAAAGAACAGTATAGCAAAATCGTGACCCAATCAAAATAAACCCACCTTTGGCAAAAGGGTTGTGAAGCCAGCATTTAGTCCGAATCACTCCAAGTTAGTGTTCACGAAGCTACCCTGCGAGACCAGGGTGCTAGGCACGGACAAATACAAACCTTCCCACCCACCCTACAGGCTATAGTAGTTGTTTTTGTTTTTGCACGGTCATTCCAATCCCAGGGATGGGCGCCTCGGCCGAGACAGCGCACTAAGCGCGGAGTTTATCCCGGGCGAGGCCTCCCTGCTCCCGAGCAGGAGGCCTCACCCAGTCCAATACTCGCATTGAATGATCGGGGGTAGTGTGAAAGGACGCGGTTAGCTATGCGCTTTCGTATTTTTCGGGGCGAAAAAAAGTGTTGTTTGGTCGTTCAGAGCTTGAAAAAAAATCTTCATCGATAAACCAATCAAAGTATAGCGGAAAGTCGCACACACCACCAAAATAGGCTGAATAGTCACAATTTTGTCTGCTGCTGCGGCTGCACACAGAGCACCAAATACCAGCAGGGTACGAGGTATATTATTTGTGTAGGTCGGGAGCACCGCAGCACCAAGCATCGGGGTAGAAACATGCAGCCAAACCAACACCGCTGTCTTTTATCAGCGCAAGCGCGCTGTACACGCGGCCGCAATATGTCGATCGCGGAGCCTGCGGACGAACTGCCATCAGCACCGAACTCTCAACCACCGGCATCGGATGCTTGTGCGCGGCTTTTGTCCCGCTCCTGCAACGCCCTGTCCCGGCATGCCTCGGACACCTCGAGGCCGCCGCGTCGCACCGCATCCTCGAGGGCTGCGCACCCCGCCGCTTTTTGGATGGTGCCGCCATCACTCCTCTCCTCGTTAGCTGTTTCATTTCGTTTCGCGGCTGCCTTTCTTGCCCGTGGCCCATGCGAAGCTTTTTCCTTGCGTTTCTAGGCCATATTACGCGCTTTTGAAAGACACAGCCCTCGGCTCTAGCGTAGTAAAATGAAGCGGGGTTTGTTTCACTAGATGCCACATAACCTAAGCAACATGGTGGTCAGCTATTTGTACCTCTATACATTTCACGACCTGGTGATTCACCTGCATTACTTGGAAATACCCCCCCAAAAGCCGTTTTTCGGCGATTTGACCTCTGTTTTAAGTTCAACGTATAAAAAAGAGCTGAGCACCACGAGGAGAGTTTGGATCTGGAGACGTACCTGAAGTTTCCGTTGAAGATTCATGCGCAATCTCCAGTTTCCGTTGAAGATTCATGCGCAAACTCCAGTATTATGCGCTTGCAAGTTGCAGAATTTCATACACCGAGCATTGCAAGTCATTCTACGGTGGCTGGAGGCGTCGGCTTTTTAACGGGGATGAGTTTTTTTTTTGATGGTCGATGTTGTTTTTTTTGTGGTCGATACGCACAAAAGCGCATAGCTAGCTGTAGTATGCTGGATCGATTGTCGCCCAGACGTATCATTCGCAGAAGAAATTTTCATCGCGACAGTTCAAGAAAAAAAAAAGGAAAACAAACGGCAGCATCCAGTGGCTTCGTGAGGAGACAAGACCAGCGATCGGGAGGGGGCGGTGAACAACGACCCCCAGCGTGCTGCTTCTTTCAATAAGCGATCAGGCCCCATCACATCTCTGATCTAACCGTTCTTCTCGCTCACATCCTATCCCAACACCAAAGCCCCCTATCTGGACGCAGACACACCATCGCCCCTTACCACACGCGACACCAAAGGCAAAGGCATCGCGGGGGGTGGGACTCATGCCCATGCATGGCCGTCGTCGTGCGACCATAGGCCCTCGCATCCCTGCAGTGCCGGGACGAAGCATGTCAGATTTTACCCCGACCGGACAGCACATTGCTCGCACCAAGGGGGGGGGTACGATTATTACGGCGTGACAACGGTGCGCTTCGTCAAGGCTTACCCCCATTATGCTGGCATACCATGCAGCATAAAAGTTGGGTTTCTTGTTTTTAAAGTGGGTAAAAAATGTAGCATAGTTAAGCTCCTGTTTGCATTAAAAGTGATGTAGTGAGGCGTTCTTGAGAGCATAACAGACGCAACTGGGTGAAAATTAAAAAAGCATCAAGCAAAAAAGAAAAAGAAAAACGCAAATTCTCGGGGAGGGAATGCAGAATGGATACAAGCCTAGCTACGTCGCCCAAACATTCCAGAACTGTGTTCCTATTACGGGGGGCCATAGTAAGTAGGACCAAATGTTGTTATCAAAAATAGCGATATATATAGGTTTTTGTATGTACCGTAGGTCCTATTTAGTATGATCCCCCGGAATACTCCCCACCCGAATCGTGTCAGCTGCACATATAGATAGGTACTGTGGACGATGTCCTTACCTCCTCCACGCACGCCTTCGTCACTACGAACTCCAGCATCCCGAACACCCGTCGTTGTGCCTCCGGTTCCCTCGCGCGTGCGATATTCCCGCGAAGGTGGAGCAACACCTGCATTATCGACGGTGGGGGGGGGGCACAAACGTCTCCAGCTTACCATAGTACACTTTACACGCAACAAGTTACTGTAGGCACCAAGCCCCACGACACAAAAAAAAACTATTAAGGGCAAACGAGGAGTGGGGGGGGGGGTTAGCGGGTGCTCTTGTAGTGTTGTGCTTGCCGGGCTCCTCATGCAAAGATAGCGTGCATCGTCAAAAATACGTTGGTGCTATTGGATTTACCTCTACCTCTACTAGTGTGGCCTCTCCCGAGCACACACCCCGGACTCGTCCCCATCCATCTTTTCTTGGCGTCGGCGTCACCTCACAATACCAGTCCAAAAAAGGCAAGCAAAAATCGGCCGTCGTTTACTCATATCGTCACAGATAATAGCCCCCCCCCCCCCCCCCCCCCCGAACAACAAAGCTCGAATTAGCAAATAGCGACGTACCGTGGCGGGGGGGGGGGGGGGGGGGGGGGGGGGGAAGAACCCGGTCCATGCCGCGGCTGCCTGTGTTAAATGCCTCTACTCTCTCGCTCGAGGTGCCCATACTGTGCTTCGGTTTGGTCTGCCATGTCCGAGCCACCAGAGCCGCAAGCCATGCGACCCGAAAAAACAAACGCTACTTAGAAAAATAAGGAATAGAGATTCGTACGTACGCACGTACGAACAGTATACACACCCTCCTTCAAGAGCCAACTTTTACCGATATATTCGTGAGGCCGAAACCTCGCCGTTAGGCAAACTCAAGGAGGCGTTCTTTGAAACTGCCGTATTAGACCTATAAGGTACCCCCCTCCTCTATGATACCACCCCACCTCAGGAAACTACCCCCGGTGATAACTAGAGCGACTCCCGAACAAAATATTCAACTCATCATCGGGGTTCGTTAGATACCAACCCCGCCTAAGGGAGCCACCACCCACGGTGAAATTCACGCAAAACCCAAAATAACTATCACTCAGGGTGGTCTCTTGGGCCAAATACGGTAGACGGCACACGCGGGCACCCACCTCCACGAAGTTCACCCTCCTCAGCAGGTCCCCCGCGCCAACCACCCCGGAGGCGCTCCCCTGGCTACCGGAACCGCCTTCCAGCTGCCTAGCAACCTGCTAACACAGGTTGGTACCGCAGGCGGAAAATGAGGGTCAAAGCCAAATGAAAATGGGAAGGGGGGCGTACGCAGGGGAGAGGGGCTGCAGGTCGCCGAAGAGAATTGATAAGGAGGCTGTATGCGGAGCATAGGTGTGCGCAACACAATTTTATGTGCAGAGTGAAAACGATTTTACTCCCGGTACAAACGCAAGCGCTCTCACGGACCTCGACGGCGTTGTGGATTGCAGCACCTGCGTCTCTGATTGGAACTGGAGCAAGCCATGGACAGGTCAAAATCAACGGACCGACCGATGGTACGTACTCGTGAAAATACTCGCGGGAAAGCCGCCGAAAAAATACAAACCGCCGTGTCAAGCGAACCAGCCAACACCGACCGACCAATTAGATTGAACCAACCTGTTCGAGCGTCTCCGCGATGGACTTGAGCGTCACGCGGCTGAACGCTCCGAACGGCTCCATGGCACCCATGTCCAGCAGCCGGAGCACGAGGGTCTGCAGGCTGTCCGCCGTCTTGCCTGCCTTGCCCCCGTCGATGACCCTTCGGTGACGGCACATGAAAATACGACGTCAACGAGGCAAGCGCCGGGGGGGCGAACATTTTCCCCAGAAAAACTCCTTCGTCGGGCTTAAGCTGGAAGAAGGGGTAGAGTGTTCCAGTTGGTATAATTGTAAAACGTTTGGGAACATTCCCCGTATTCCATAAAACAAATAAAAAAAAACGTACTCGAAGGTTCCGCCGCAACCTAATAATCCCACCCTGTTAGCATACGCGGCCGAGTGTGACGGACCATCTGCGCGGGAATATTGGCTTGGTGTGTCACTGCTGTACTGAAACCTGCCCTCGCACCACCCGTACAGCAGCGCAAGATCGTTGAGATGTTACGTAGATGTGCGAGCTCTCCGCGGCGGCGATCATCCGTGCGTGCCTACAGGACTGTCCCCTGCTGCTGGGAACGAACGCTCGCGCCGGCGTGTGCCGCGCCGCAAAAACCCAGCCTCGTAAGACAAGACAAGGACAAAAACGTACACACGAGCCTACCAAAAACACAAACGAGACACTGAAATACCAGGCAAGAGCGAAGAGCGTAAGGACGAGTGCAGCGAGCGCGCTACAAAAGCAACTTGGACTCCCTCTTCCTTGCGCAGAAGAGCAGTTCAAAGTTCTCAACCCTAGAAGTAACAAACAAACAAACAAACAAACAAACAAACAAACAAACAAAAACGAGGGCACCCGCAAAAAAAGGAAAGCCGACAAATTTCCTATCGGTGTCGATCGCGACAACCGCGGGGAAACCCAAACCCCAACCAAACCAAAACAATCCAGACACGAACACAAACCCAAAACGATCACGATTGCTCGGAAACGTTCACCTCTGCAAGAAACCGTCGGCCTCGTTCGCCACTTGTCTGTCCTCCTCCACACCCCCTGTCCCCTCACCACCCCCACCACCACCACCACCACCATCCTCCGTGTACAGCAGCGGAAGGTACACCGCCTGCAGCAGCGCCGCGAACAACAATGGCGCAAAAAAAAAAAAACAGTACGTATTGAGGAACGCGAAAATAGAAACGCCCAGCGCAGCAAATGCAGCGGCATCACCTCCGGAGAGAGAAACGTAGTGTGTAAAGCCGCATGTGCATCAGGCGTTTCCTCCAGCGTGGGGACATGCCACCCAAAAAATGAAGATGATGTTTTTTTTTCTGATCGGGAGCCGTTTGCAACGAAAAAGGCTAAATTTCGTCGTCCAGAGGCAAGAGGCATTCCCGTTCTATTACGGGGGGGCATAGTTAACAGGACCGAACATTTTTAGTAAAAATGGCCAATTATATAGATTTTTATGTATACCATAGGTCCTAGTAACTATGGTCCCCCGTAATAGTGGTGTGTGCCTCTTTGTGCGACTGGCTGAACGTCTGGAGGCCTGTTTTTTTTTCAGGATGGACGCCCACCTGTCTGGATGTCTGCTTAAATATCTGTCTCTATGTCCCTGTCTTGTATATCTGTCGGTTTTGTCCGTGTGTCTGTTCGTCTGTCTGCCTGTCTGTCTGGAAGTATGTTTATCAGGATGCCTTGTCTGTGTCCCTGGCCGGCTGCCCCCTCTGCCTGTCCGTTCTTCTTGCTGCCTATCTGGGTGTCTTCTTGTCCGGGTGTCTGTCTGTCGGTATGTCTGTCCATCCGCCTGTCTATTTGTCCGTCTCCGTACCTGTCTGCGCATCTGAGTGGGCCCACTCACCTTAATGTCGGCCACGTGCAGCCTGACGAGGCGAGCGACTCCGTTGTCCGTGGCGCCCAAGCCCATCTCTCCCGCCATCGTCTGCACCTCTCTCAGTCGGTCCTTTGGGGGCAGCTGCACCCCGAAAGTTCACGCCGTACATAGCATACATACATTCGGCAGAGTGGCATACTGAGTTTGTTGATTATGGGCTGCGTGCCATCTGAAAAGGTAATAAACTCAGTGGACTCTTCGACAACGTCGGCTGGTTGGTGGGTGGACGGCAAGTGATGTCGAGTACGTATTCAACCGGCGAATCCACGGGCTACTTCACCACCCGACCAATGAATCTAATTGCACCGACGGGAAAACTCGACCTGAGATCAGTGGCTCGCGTCGCCCATTGATTTGTTAAACGAAGAAAAACGCGCTGGATACATGGGTGATGGGGTAATTCACACAAATCACGCCCGATCGGCGAAGTCGACTGGTCGGTCGATGTGCGAGAGAGAGAGAGAGAGAGAGAGAGAGAGATCTGTCTGTCTCCCTGGTGAGCCGAAGTACAGCCGGGAAATGCTAAACGTTAAAGGGACAAAGCGGTAGGTCACGGTGTGGACATGTCGCAATGCTGCAGTGCAGTCTGTGCACCAATAAACCAGATCACAATTCCCCGCCCAACAAGACCAAGAAGAGCAACAAAACAGCCCACGAAGAGAACGCTACCGCCCACCTCCACCATAAAACCACCACCACTATCGCCTCCAGGGAACAAAAAGCTCGGACAAAATCGTTCAGCACAAACATACGCTCATGTTCACTAGAGCCAAACGCTGGTAGCTCTACTGTGACCGTATGACGGACCTTCCCTCGCTTCCACAGCCCGTACTAAATACTGCCAAGAGCGAAATAATAAACTCAGATGAAAGCGCCTCAAGACATCGCGGGCAAGTTCCACCTCATACCCCTCAAAGTAGGCACACGGCGGAACCACTACTTGAGCAACAACAACGACAACGACAACAACCGCCACCACCATCATCGTATCATCATATCATCATCATAACAGCCACAGCAATCACCATCATCACCAACAACAACAAAAACAACAGCAACAACAACAGCGTACCTGAACCACAGCAAGCGGAACCGCGACGTACGCGCACGCTCGAAGCGCTTCCCCCCTATCCCCACCCGCTTGTGCATGCCCCAAGAGCTCGAATGGAAACCCATCCAGAGACGGCCGTCCGTTCAACCACTTCGACATGAAAAACATCAAGTGTTCCCTGAGAAGCAAAACCCCAAAGTATCAGCGGGTGGGCAACGAGAGGGCACATTGGTGCAACGTTTCGTAAAACAGAGGTGGGTTCATCGCAAGCAGTTGCTTACCATCGGCGTTTCAGGCTAAAAACCAGCCGTTTCGATCGAAACGAATTTTAGGGGGCACGCAGCAGTGCGACCGCGGGGGGGGGGGGGCGGGGCGGGGTGGCATGGGATCGAATGCGTACGCTTGTGCGCATACTGTGTTATTGACTATTAATACAGAGGCATCCGATCGGTACTGTACCACTGCAGCGAGCGACCATTGACTGTTTTATTGCCGAGCGGCAGAAAAAGTCGGTATATCCCGTAGGACGGAGGGTCGATACTTCCACGGCTTTTCGCGGGTCATGACCTGACCCGACCCGGTCAGGTCAGGAGTTATTGGACATATGACGGGTTGGGTAGGGTCAGATCGGGGCAGGCCGGGTCAGGAGGTGCTCAAACTCTCACGAGTCAGGTCGGGACCTACGGGTCGGGTCAGGTCAGGAGTTATTGGACATATGACGGGTCGGGTAGGGTCAGATCGGGTCAGGCCGGGTCAGGAGGTGTTTCAAACTCTCACGAGTCCGATCGGGTCGGGTTGGGTCGGGTCACCCTAACCCCCGCCCGCTGTAGCTGTAGAAGTGCACTACGACTTAGCCCAGGTTCGACAAGAAATGGTTGAAACTTCGCACTACCTCCTCATTGCATCCTCGTTCCGGGGTTGGGGTACGGGAAATACCAGTAGGGGGGCTACCGTCAAGCATGTTTCAACCATTTCGTCGGATCTGGCCCAAAACTCTACGCAGCCCTTCTTGTTGGAGCTTCGCCGCCACCGGCAGCGTGAAACCGCTGCTCAGCCGTAAGACGCCCAACCCACCCCAACCACCACGCTTGAAAAAAAAAAACGCCGCAAAACATCCCGAAAGAAGCCCCCCCCCTTCTCAGGATGGCGTTGCTCCATTAGGCCCCCCTAAACCGCCAACAGCTGAAGTGATTGACCCACGCAAAATATCACCGCCGCCGCGCGACCTTCGCACCTAGTACTTGGACCCGCGCCGGTGTATCTTCTGCCGTGACACCGTGCATCGCTACGAAAATACGCTACGTGGATCTAGGGGAAGTGTCATCTCCCGCAATGATACGAAGTAAATGGCAAGGCTTCTCAGCAGTAGTGGTGATGCTTCTGGGGACCTCCTTAGGGCGTGTCTCTTAACTCCCTCCAAGGAGCACGGGAACGAGCGGGTACGGAACGAGGCTGCTCGTGCACAGTCGTTCCGTTCCTATCTGAAAAAGACGTGTTGGGGTTCATGCCGAAATCCTGGGTCGCGCCAGTCGAATCGGCACGAACGGTATACTCTGCACATGCCACGGCAAGTGGGTGTCCACATCCATCTTCGGTGGTGTCCACCTACATCCATCTTTGGTGGTGTCCACCTACATCCATCTTCGGTGGTGTCCACCTACATCAAAACATAATCTGCTATTTTTTGTTCCCGTTCGGTCGGGCCGTTCGGTCCTCCCAGAACAAGAAAAAGAGGTGCAGCACTTATTCTTCCTCTTCCTATTAATAGATATACTGTTTTTCTCGGGCTGTACTGAATCTATTCGTTTCCCAAAACCAATCATCACCAATTCATGCGGCAAATAATATCCCATTCGGTTCGTTCCAATGCTCTCAGGGAGGGGAGGTTAATACATACCCTTAAGTACAACAAAAACAAAACTATCGCTGCTCGGGTGTAAGGTTAAAACTACAACAACATGAAAAGAAAAAGACGAAAAGTGAAAAAAAAAATTAGCTAAAAAAAACGGGAGGCCCTTCCTTGCCTCATAAGTGCGGGGCCCGACGCAAATCCCAGCCTGACCGCCAGCCGCTCGGTCAGTCGCTGGATGGCGGCGGCGAGCTCCGGCCTCACGGAGCGCCGAAGCAGGTGGTAGAGGGCAGTACGGGTGACCCTTGGGCTTGAAACGGCCATGTCCGCCACAGTGGCCAGGGATGTAGCCTCGAGTTCCCGGCGACCCACCACGAAGTATCTTGTCGATTGAGGGGGGAGAGGGAGGAGGATGGTGGGGGGGGGGGGTAAGAAGGGGAGGGGAAGAAGGGGGGGGAGGGGGGGGGGGGGAGGGGGGGAGGGGGGGGGGGGGGGGGCAGGGGGGGGGGGGAGGGGGGGGGGGAAGGGGGGAGGAGGAGGAGGAGGAGGAGGGGGGGGGGGCGAGAAGGGGGCGAGAGGTCAATTCTATTCTTCGTATGATACAAACAGTAAAAAGTAAAGGGCAAGCAATAAAATAGTAGAGCGTCCAATTCACGGCCCCTTGTCGATACATGATGCTAACTAGCCGCACTGCAGCGGACGGAAACGAAGGCGGCCAGAAATACAGCATTGCTCAGGGGGATGGATATCGCAGGGCCCGAGCTCTTCTCACTCGCGACCGAGGGGATTTTGTCTCTCGACCTGGCATTGAGCGGCGCCGCTGCCAGCGTTAAGACGCCCGCCGCAAACGCGGCCTAGAATACCTCGCGTCTGCTACCTGCACACGCGGCCAAAAAACAACTTGGGTCTGTTGAAGCACATGAACAAAGGTGTTGGCACCCACGCGAAACCCAAAGGAGACCCCGCACCCGTAGGCAATATCACTAGCGGAAAGGGTGTGGGCACAGGCGATCGGGGCGGGGGCTAGGTTTCGCACTTGTACGGACTCGCCAAGAGGGCTAGATACGACCGCAAAGTCGGGCGGGGGGGATGTCGTGACTTCGCCGGCTTCTTCCCAAGGACACCCCCAAACCCTACCTGCGCTCATTGTCCGACCTCCGGCTCGACAACTTGGCGTAGGCCCGCTCAGACGCCGCCACTACCGCCTCTCCGCCGCCACCGTCCTCATCTTCGCCGCCGTCCTCTACATCGTCGAAGTCCACGGCGACCACGGGCGGGAGCTTGGCCACGATCGTCGCGAAGATGGCCTGGTGCTTTCCCGGAAGGAAGCGGCGAAACAACACGCGGGTGGCGTCCGCGGCTACCGCCCGCACCCCTGAGTCGACGTCCCGCGTTCCCGAGAAGACACAGGCGGCGAAGTCGTCGCGGAGGCTCGAGTCCGGGTAGGCGTCGAAAATTACTCGAGCCGCGGAAAGTTGGGCCGCGCGGACCAATCGGCTGGTTTTGTATGCGGTAACAGAGGAAAGGAGAGGGGCGGGGGGGGGGGGGGTGGGGGGGGGGAGGAACGGAGGAGGAGGTCGAAGGTAGGGAAGGGGACGTATTGTACCGAAGATGTCTCGTGTGAGGGCGATACATGTGGTCATCCGTGGATTCGAAGGAGCACGCAACATTTTTTGGTTCTGTCTGGCCGTGCATAAGTCAAAAAAAGACCCTTTGCGCCTCGCTCGTACAGGACAGGAGGCCGTACCAACTACTACCGGGGGCCATAGTTAATAGGACCAAACATTCTTAGTAAAAGTTGTTAAATATATATATAGGTTTTTATTACTACCATAGGTCCTATTAACTATGGTCCCCCGTGATAGCCTACGCTTCTTTAGGCGTGTGTGCTTGTCCACTATATAGGCTGCCTGTTCACCCATCTGTCCGTCTGAATGTTGCGGCCTGGTGCAGATCATTTTGGCGCTCGCTGGGGAGTCGTGATCAGCCGAATGCACAGGCACAGCGGCAGCACATGCATCCGCACAGCCTAAGACAACGCACACAGCACACGCGCAGACAGAAACAGTACACGCGCAGACAGAAACAGTACACGCGCACAGCCACTTGCAAACCAAATAGAATATGTGAATCACCTTAACTTGGCGCCCGCGAGCACAAGCTTGTCCTTGAACACCGCGCGGGCCAGCTGAGCGAGACACGCCCTCTCACCCTCGTCCGTCGCCACATCAAGCGCGTCGCTGCTGGACACTCGTCGTGAAGCTACCGCCTGTTGGATGACCTTGAACCTCGATGACAACAGTAGCAAACAGCAACACGCGAGTACAAACAGGACATAAAATTGGGTACGTTGACGTCTGATACTCCACAATATCACACACAAAATAGAACGAGCCACTGTGCTTCGTACCGGGTACTGTTTGCAATAATCTTACAGGTTCGGTCGGAAAACTGTTTTTTAAAAGTTCTTACGCCGGACCAGGAACAACCACGGTCGGGCTATTACGGGGGACAATAGTAAGTAGGACCTACGATACACACAAAATCCTAAATATTTCCCTATTTTTACTAACAATGTTTGGTCCTATTAACTATGGTCCCCCGTAATAGAAGAAGCCACAAATTGGCATGCATAGTGGTCACAAGTTCCTGTTTTTCCTCTAGCATTTTGTACCTGGCAAAACATAACTTTGTACGCATCTCTACATAATTGGCGCGATAGGCGATAGGGCTCAATCCACGAGGCGACAAATGCTTCAGAGTCACGCAAGCGAGCCGCAAAATAGGCTGAAGTCTAGCCTTCAACACAGTGCAAAATGCGGTCTAGAGCGCCCACCAGCGCTGCCTGCGCCGCCAGCAGCATCGCCCCAAGAGGAGACAATATACCTGCACCACAACCCGGCGCCATTACGAAAACAAAACCAACTCCCCGCGCAAGAGGTACTTCACCGACGCATGGTCTACGCCACGACCTTTACTTCAGCGAGCCAAGCAGAGATTTACTGCACTTTAAAGTTGTCATGACAACAGCAACAACAACAACAACAGCAGCCGCAAAAACAACACTCACAAGCGCACACACAAAATAATCGCTGCTGTTCTGTTTCGCTTACCCCCAGCAGCCGGAGCAGCCAGCCGCTGGAGAGGTCTTCCGCAGGCGCGAAGGCGAGGACGAGGTCTACCGCCGAGCGCACCAGTTCCAAACCCGCGCCGTTGCCACCGTCTGGCGCGTCCGAAGCACCATGACCACCACCGCCACCACCGCCGATCTGCTCGGTGTTGAAAACCAAGGAGGGGGGGAGAGCGGCATGAGGGATTGGGGGGGCGGGGGGTTACTCATGTCATGCGTTGCCGTAGTCGTATGACCATAGACCCACGCGTCCCTATATACAATGCCGGGAAGGAGAAGTTCGGGTTTTCACCAACCATGCAGATATTGCTCTTACACCAAGCTCGAAGCGCCGCGAGGTGTCGGGCGAGTCGTATGAAGGGTTAACTGTATCCTACTGGGTTGGAGGGAGGGTAAGCGTAGGGTGGTGCGCGTTTGTCACACACCCTCAGACGCCTCGGGGTGTCTTGATGAGCGTCCATATAGCGCTGGCAACGAGAGCGGCTTTACGTGTGTACGGGAGGACGCTTCTCACACGCCACGGAGCCTCCAGCGGGCTCCTGATGAACGCCGTGCGCGGGATAACATAGGTGGGTAATCAAGGTTGCATGTTTCGCGGGCTAGGAACGTTAGCATCTCGCCATGTGCGATGTCTCCACTTGTTACAACAATCGGCCTTGTCTTGTGGCGGTCAAAGGAGGGCCGCGCGAGGAGGGGGCGCATCGGGGGGAACGGACGAGTTGGGCAGAACACGAATTCCACTTCAAGCCAACATCAACCGGGGTACACGCAATACCCCCCCCCGCCCCCCTTCCCTCCCCCCCAGACAACACACGAGACAGATGCAGCTAACACACACCAGGTACCATCGTGCGAGGTTTCCCTCCTACCCTAAAACACAATACAAGAAAACAGGGTACAGCGAACGCACATCAGGTACACAAAAAAAACAAAAAAACATCGCGCGAGAGCAATTTTATGCGCCACGCCAATATATACGACGTCTATTCACAAAAATCTCAGGGATTTCGGAGGGAAAAGAAGCGACGAAACTATGTGACGACGGCGGCATCGACCATCCGCAAAACAAAGAAAGAAGGCCGGGCTCCTGTGTGTTTCAGGGGTCGATTACATCTCGTAGCGTCCGAAGAAATAATGCAAGGAGATGCACGCAACGTGCACGGCAAGCGCGAGGCATTCCGCCGAGACCACACAAACAGAGGCAACTTCCACCTGTCTCATTTTCCTGCGGGTTCGTTCTTTAGATCGTTCTTCCGATCGTTCTTCTCATATACCTGGTACTATTAATAGGTACCTGCCCCCCCCCCACCACCACCACCACCACCACCACCACAAGGGATATTCTGACAGGTTACGGCCGCCGCCCAAACAACGACAGTTTTCCCGCGCACCTCCTGCACGTCATCCTCGTTCCGGCCTCCGCTAAAGGCCGCCGCGGCCTCTCTTGCCACCGCAAAGAGCTCTCGTTCGTCGACCAACTCATCGGTGTAAGCCTGAGGCGAATAGGCAAGATGGAGAGGAGGGGGGGGGGGGGGGAAGGAGAGGAGTAGGCGTAAATAATCACGCTGCGCAAGCGGGGTCTTGAGTCCAAAGCAGAGTGGGTTGCGAAGTGGAGGGAGGCGGGAGGAGGGCGTGGGGGGACGGCACCGGCACCGCCTTGCGGCGTTGCGACTAGATGTGTGTACTGTAGAATAGAGAAGGCAAGAAGTTTCATCAAAGAGAGTGACCCGTCACTCGAGAAAGCAGGCGGCATTATACCGAAACCCTCGGCGCGTGTGAAGAGCCCCCCCCCCCCCTTCCGCCCCCGCTGTCTCTGGAAGTGGCTACACCGGAAATTAAATTAACTCATTGAAGCTGTCATCTATATGCAAGTCCGCCTCACAAGCGGGTCTTAGTAGGATGCAGCTCACCATGCGAATCGCCAGACACCTCACGGCGCTTCGCGCATGGTGCAAGCAGTGTCTGCCAGTTCGGTGAAAACCCGACATGCTCCGTCCCGGCAATTGTAGGGGTGCGAGGGTCTATGGTCATACGACTACGGCCATGCATGAGATCGAGTACAACTCTCCTATCGAGTACACCCCCCTCCCCCGGGGGGGGGGGGGCTTGAACGCTCGGACAGGGAAGTGCAAGGCACCGCTCAGAAGGGTTTCCTACAACAGGGCAAGGCATACGTGGTACTTACCACCCTACCATCACGCCGAACGATTGCCGGCCTCAATCAAAAAAGAAAACATAACGCAGCCAACGGGGATAACACCTAAGAAGGATGCTTCGACTAAGACCGCGGCTTCACCCCCCCACACACCTATCTATCATACCTGGGAACGCCGGTCGCCCCGGTGGTTCAAGTGGTTAACCTCGAATTCTACTTGTTTAAATCCTGGGTTCGAGCCCCAGGTGGGTCGGACTTTGACTTTATTTGCAAAAATAAAAAATGATTCAATTGTTGAGAGCGTGGGTAGGCACAATTCGATGCGAGTCGACGAGGGAAGAAAAGGCTGAAATCTTCTCGCGATAAAAACGAAGGCACGTACCGTAGCGGGAAGGGGGGAGACTAGCCTGCTATGTGACCCCGGATCTGAGTTACGAGTTGGAAGGAGAGAGAGAAGAAGATGTGCGAAGATAATGAATGGGATGAGAAAAAATATATATATCATACCTGGTATATCATAGATAGGTTGGGTTGGCGTCGGTTGGCAACGACACTGTACAACATGCCGCTCACTACTTGAGCTACCAGTAGATAACCAGGGTATTGTTTTTGGTTGTGTTTTTTTTGCGGTCGGTCACAGCTGGTGGTCGAGTGAAATCATTTTGTGGATCGTATCACGTGGTAGTATTTATGGTAAGGCACCCAATAGGCATTTATATAGTACTCCCATTGCCCTCTCTGGAAGTGGTCACGCCGGAAATTGAATCAACCCATCGAGCATCCGTATGCTAAATCACAAGCGGTTCTTAGTAGGATGCAGCTCACTCTTCCTGCCACTCGACGGACACCTCACGGCGCTTCGCGCTTGGTGCAAGCAAAGTCGGCCTGGTCGGGGAAAACCCGCCATGCTCCGTCCCGGCATTGTAGGCATGCGAGGGTTTATGGGCATACGACTACCGCCATGCATGACATGAGTACACCCCCCTCCGTTTCTCGTCCCATCGCCGCCTAACTTTTTCGCAAGTACAACGTTTTTAACTCTTAACTTCAAGTAAGTTTGTTCCCAAAAACCGTGCCCTCACCTTCCCGAAAACTTGCGAAAGCCGTCGAGCCGTAGCCGGGTCGGCGCTGATGACTAACGACAGCCGCGCGCACCACACCATCGACCCTTTCAACGCGCCATCAGGACCCTTGCCCTCCCCAAAGTCCTGCCCGTCTACCCCTCCACGGCTTGCACCATTCCCACCGCCGGACCCTCCTCCTCCTCCCCCTACTCCTCCCTTGCCACCGCCTCCGCCCCCCTGTGTGGAAGAGTACTGAGACGCGAGCAAGAGTCCCCCCCCGCCGCCACCGCCCGCGCCTTCCCACGCGCCCCCCGAGCCCCCACCGCTGCCACCCCTGCCGACGTTTGAGACGAACGAACCGACATCGTCGTCGTCGTTCATCATATCGTCATCGTCATCATACGTAGGGGTGACTCTCCCGCTCCCGCTACCGCCGCCGCCGCCTCCACCGCCTCCACCGACGGGAGACCCTGCGCCCGCGCGCGGATGGCGACCCGCATGGAACCGCCCGCTGCCTCTACCCCCACTCCCGCTTCCGCCGCCACCACTGGACCTTGAGGGCGAGCCGCTGCCGCCTCCTCCACCTCGCGGGTAGTTCGGTCGTCCCAGGGAGCTCGCGGCGGTCGAAGGGGCTATCTCCGGCAGGTTGCCTTTATGCCAGTCCTTGACCTACCATGGGTAGGGGCGGGACGGGTGAGAGGTCGGGCTGGGGACAAATATGCCGGGGCATCGCGGTGTATCCCCTTGATTGACCACCCGCCACACTGAAACCAGTATAACAAGGTCAAGCGCGGCCTTGATGTGTAAAAAAAATGTGATCTCCGAAATACAGTAGCATAGTTGGTGGGCGGGAGGGGGGAGGGGGGAGGGGGGAGGGGGGAAGGGGGGGCACGACAAAGAGTGGACCCGAAAAAAAAAAGTGTCACAAGCAAAAAATCAAACAGCAAACACCAGTGGACACAGCAGTAAATATTGTCGAACGGATTGGCGGTCAATGCCACAGGATGACTACTAGTAGCATACAGCAGAGCTACGTACATACTCGCACACGCACAGGAGTTCCACTCCACACACCACGCACCGTGCTTGGGATATACACCGCGAAGCAGCGACCCCTCTCACTGTTGCACGTTAATGAACGCATCACACGGGTGAGATAGGGAAAAGCAGCTACCAGGGGTAGTGTATATGATGCATAACAGTATATATATAATAACTCATCGTCTCCATCTTCGTCGTCGTCCGGAGCAAAACCTCTGCGGTGTTCCGGAGCACACGGCCTCTCACCATTCTGGAGCAAAATCGAAGGACCCCCTCCAGCGCAGCCGCGGAGCCGACGTCTTTCTCCCCTCCCTGTGCGATCCCCGAGAAAGAAGAAGGAAAGGTTGAAGAAAAAAACACACACACACATACAAACGTGTTCGCAGCACAACGGCAACGATGACGAGTCGTAACGTCAAGCAGATGTCGTTATCGTTTGACGAGACGCGCTCAGATCATCACAGAGCACTCGCCTCCCCGCAAATCGCCGAGCATGTCCACAGTCGTAGTTTCCGCATTGACTGTTATCCCCGGTCGCTGGGCACGCCACGAACCACATAAAAAAAATCCCGGATTTGGGAAGGCCATCCCCAAGCCGTGAAGCGCAAAAACAAAAAGGGCAACAGCTACGCTGCAATCCCCCCCCCCGAGTGGTGTAGGCCATCAAGCTCCCAACAGTGAAGCGCATGGGCGGAGCCTACGCGGCGTAGCCGCGCTCCACCAGCGGTCATTGCGTGCTTTCCACACCCCGCACCTAAACGGCGGTATTGCGCCGACTCGGCCCTATTCGCTCTCCCCGTCCCCCCTACTCTCTCCCGCCTGCGGTCGCAAACATCACTATATATTTCGTGACATTTTCAATTGCTTCAGCCTTGCCTCGCCCCCCCCCCCCCCCGCTACCCACCACCCCCCTCCCCCTCCCGACCCTGTGTACCACGCGTCGGATTCCACGGTCCGTCAGCTCGAGGCGACGTGACCCGTCGGATTCCACGGTCCGTCAGCTCGAGGCGACGTGACCCGTCGGATTCCACGGTCCGTCAGCTCGAGGCGACGCGACCAAACGTGCCCTCGTACAACGTGCTGCTTGTCACCACCCCCGTTGTTTTCGTACCGACTGCCAAACGTGAAGACCGCGCATGCATCAGACCTAAAGTTGCGTACTGCTGTATACCACAATGTCCCGATATCCAAAGACCATTATTACATAAATATGGCATTCAATCGTCTCTTGTATATCGGGACAGAGAGGTAGAGTGCGGTGATTCTACTTCGTTTTTGTTCGCTGGGTGCGATGCTCTCCTGGTGTCATTCATCTTCGGCTTTTTTTTTTCCAACTGACGGGTATTTTTTTTTCCCTCGACTGAACTACCAGCACCGATGGCAGTCTGTCTTGTCACCACGAGTAAGACTACGACGGTGTAAGCCATGTGAGAGGAACGAGTTCAAACAACAACACCTACGGATGCACCACGTATAGGCCGGTTTCATCTCCATTCGCAAGTACCAGTATCTCGCGCTCAGCCACCATGTTGCTCTTCCAATCAATGCAAACCCCCTCTCACCACCACACCACACATCCACCGCTTCACCTGCCGCTCCGCCTGCGACTGGCCGCCGGAGCGCGCCGCCTCCCGAAGCAGGGCTCCAACGATACGGTCAAGCCTCGCAAGGCCCTCGCACAGAGTCCCGTAGTCCACGTTCCTCGCCACGTGCTCCAGCGCTCTCACGGCGGAGGCGACCGACGCCCAAAGCGCCGATTCCAATTCCGGGTGCTCCACCCCCGCCTCGCACGCGCGGCTGTCGACACGCACGACAAAGACGTCGCGCAGGTATGGTGAGCTTAACTTACCCTTTTGGTAGCGCACTGTGCATACCCCTGACCCGGGCTATACTTCCAAGAGCTTTGGTGCCTGCAGCGGAAGTTCAGCCCTAAAGAGGGTGACCGTTTTTAGGACGGCAGTCCCGTTTTAGGGGGCAAAACCGCTTGTAAATTGAGTGGGTCGTCCCCAAGACGGGACGACAGTCCTACGCTAGCAGGGTAAAGAGCTATTTGTACCCGTCCACCGGAGGAGTGAACGAAAAAAACACAACAAAATTAGAGTCCGACCGCGGAGCGCGGGCTTCACAGGCGAAAGGGGTCGAGGTATAAGGTAACTGTTGCTATGTTAACAGAGGAAAGGCCGGGTCGCGAAAGTGTGACAGGTGGGGGGGGGGGCGCGGACTACATACGCGGCAGCAGTTGGGTGAAGTAACGCATCCCACAGGAGACGTCAGGCGGTCGGGCGTTCGCTCACCCGCTCGAAGGGAGCGGGGAGGCATATGCCATAGCATACGTGGTGGGACACATGTGCCAGACCGCGCAAACACCTCCTCATATTGCGGGAGGAGCTAAAAGTAGCGGGAGCGAATACACAGGAAAAATGCCGGTGCCTGTGCTCCCGCGGTGCAGCGCTGGCAGCAGTAGCAGTGCCGAGCCGAGCTATAATAGCAGCCCTGCGCGGCATGCTCGCGCGCGCTCGGGTGCAAACACGCATACAACGCAAGAGGCACCCCTGAGCACCAGCCACCTTCCATCAAGCCCATCTTCACGCGAGCACGAACCTGAAAAACACCGCCAGCACGCCCAGCGAGTGCAAGATGCCCCGAACCGCCCCGGCTCTCTCCGGCGCGAGCAACGTGGGTTCTGCCAGTCTGCCGCTGAGCCGCTTCGCCTCCTCCCGGAGCCATCGTGCGATGAGGTCGTGCATCGCCGCTGTGTCGTCGCGCGATACCATGTTGCTTCCCCCACCACAACCAGCACCAACATCATCCCCACCGCCACCGGCACCGCCGCCACCACCGCCACCGCCGCCGCTACCACCGCCGCGGGAGGCCGCGTTAATGCTGCCTAGGTTCCCCACGCTGCCGCCCGAAAGGACGGGCGTCCGGGAGTCGAGCAGGGTTTGCGCGGAGGGGGAGGACGACGATGTTTCATGGATCGGCTCTGCGGTGGAGCGACACGCGAGAGAAAACGAGAGGGGGGGGGGGGGGGAAGGGAAGAGGGTCAAGAGAGAAGATGAAGGCTGGCGCTGTGTTCCACCGCGCTCGTTCGGCCACCGGCGGGTTCCGCTGCGCAGTATACACTCCGTCGTTTACGCTGGTTCTGGCGCAAGCAACGCCAGCGCTCGACGCACCACATAAACTCAACCGCGATACAAAAGGAAACAAACACGTGGAAGAGACATAACTCGGGTCGAAGCCGAAGCTTTTTGCCGGAAACAAGGGCCAACGTACCGCAGTCCCGTAGGGTGGAGGCCACGAAGCGCACGTACCCCGGAAGGTCAACGCCTCCTCCTCTCGACCCCCCACCCGTCGCGCCCTCGCAGGCCCACACGGCACTGGCGGTGCCCGCCGCAAACCCCCTCCCCCCCGCAGGCCCGACCGCATCGCCCTGGCGTAGAAACGGCCCGACGTTGTCGAACGCCCCGCCCCATATGCCGTCCGCAACGGTGCCCCGTCCATCGCCTCCCGAACTGTAACCCCCAGCAAAGACACCCGCTCCCATCGGCTCGCCGGGGAGGGCAGCGTCTGCACTCGTGAACGGGCACGGAGGGCTAGCGGCGTCGATGAGAAAAGGACGTCGGGAAATTGGAATGTTCGATGCCGGGCCACCTGTACCACCCCCGCCCCCGCCTACGCCCCCGCCCCCGCCGCCACCGCCGCGCCTCGCATCGCGGGCCCCCTCCGCAGCTGGCGGTCCAGGGCACGTTACGGCCACCAAAGCGACGGCAGCCGCAGCGAGCGCCTCGTCGTGTTCCGCCGAAGCCCCACCCCCACCCCCGCCGCCCCGCCGGAAGGCGGAGGCTTCCACCCAGCCGAGGAGGTACTGTAGGAGGCGCCAGCGCCGTCTTGTCTGGCGCCGGCCGCCGCCCCCGGTTTTCCTCGCGGCCCCTGGCGTCTTTTCTCCCGTCTCGGCGTCGCCACCGCCGTCAGACGAGTTCGAGTCAACGGCGGCGGCTGCGGCGGCTGCGGCGTTGGTGGGGCTTGGGGGCATGGCGCCCGGGCCTGGATGCGTCTGGGTAACGAAGGGGAGACAGGACAGGGTACACGTCGAGGCAAGTGACCGACCGCAGCGGGGACGGGACACCACGAAAGAAAAGGGAGCGGCGGTGTGGGGTCAGGTCAGCCCACACCGGACTGTGCACTTCAAAGGAAAAAGCGTGCGGAGTGGTTCGATAAGTTTTCTGCGTACCTAACAACCTGCCGCCGGTCGAAAGACGGCGAGAAACAAAACAGGCCGAAGCGCGGAAGGAAGGCAATTGTCTCAAAAACCCTGTGAGCTTCCTTCGCCTGGCCGACCATTTCCGGTCACAAAAAAGGTCCGCACGCAGAGATATACTCTTGTCAAACCCCCCTTACAACTAAGTCTCCCTTACAATATTTACGAAAAACAAAAAAACATACCTGGTACATATCTACAGCAGCAGCCAAATATACACGTACCGCAAGCCCCGAACGAGCCCACTCCTCGTCGTCAAAAACACACGCTGTACAGCAGAAGCCTACAGACTAGCACTCGACCCAGGTGCGCCCTGCTGCTGGCAGAAGCTGCAACTCGGCACCGCGCGCCTCGAGCGCCCAAGCGACACCCTAGCCGGGAGAAGCACATCATACGGGCGAGAGACACCGTCACGAACGACTCGTCTGCATGTGACCGGGTGGGAGACACGCACCTCAGTGGTATGGTTTCGACGAGGCCTCCTGCCCCGAACCAGAGGGGGGGGGGAGGGGGGGGAGGGGCGGTGCACTCGGCGAAAAAACACCGCGTTGGGTGTGCGCGCTAAGCGCGGCGACCCTCCAAAAACAAAAAAGCTGGAACCAACCTTGTTTCAACCCTTGACCCGTCTGTTCAGGTCGTGACTTTTACGGACGATATCGTCGGATTCGCAAAAAAACACACACACGCCCTGACAAAAAAAAAAAACTAAAAAGCAGTGTCTCTCAACCCAGGCGGCGGGCGGAAAATATGAAAATGGCGCTTGCCTTTGGAGGAAAAACCAAAAAAAACAACAAAAAAAGGAGAGAGAGTTTCCCGCAACAGAAGCATCGCTCGGCGTTCGTTCACTCTGCACACTTGCCGATAAACCCAGCCTGGAAATTCGTACGACGAGGGGGAGGTGTGTTATCTTACCCCCCGGTGTGATATACGGTAATAGCGTCGCAAGAGACTCGCCTGCATGTGGGTGCAGATGGTGTCCCGTCCCTCCACCAGGTCCCCCCGGCGCAAAAACGCCGTCACGAGCCGAAACGGCTCTGTCGATAAGGAAGCGTTGGCCGGCGACCGGAACAGGGGGAGCGCCCACAGGCGGTCCTGGGATTGCATGGGGGCGGTCGGTCGGTAGTCAGACCCGGGGGAGGGGGGGGGGTGTACTCGATAGGAGAGATGCACTCGATCTCATGCATGGCCGTAGTCGTATGACCATAGACGGGGGGGGGGGGGGGGGGGAGGAGAAGAGCAGAGCAGGGCGCGCGGTAAGCAAGACAGCAATACCGTCAAAACAAAAAGAAAAGAAAAAGAGCATGATGAGGCGCGGGACAAGCTTCGGGCGGGGCAAGGTGAGGGGTGGGGGGGGGGCGCTCTCGGCATGAGGCCTGGAGGGGCGTGGCAAGTTGCTCTCGGGAGAAGAACTTTTCACGTGTACGGTGAACCTCAACGAACACAAGCTGCTCTTTATCCTGAGCCATCCTACGGCGGGGTTGCGGTAGGGGGGAGGGCGGGGGCCCTCATGTCACGCATGGCCGAAGTCGTGTGGCCATAGACCCTCGCATCTCCTACAATGCGGGGACGGGAGCACGTCGGATTTTCACCGACCAGGAACACATTTCTTGCACCAAGTGCGAAGCGCCGCGAGGTGTTAGACGAGGCGCACGAAGGGTGAGCTGCATCCTGCTGAGAACCGCTTCGTGAGGCGGACTTTCTTGCATACGGATAACAGCGTCGACAAAATTGAGAAGGGGCGCGGGGGGAGGGGGGGGGGGGGGGGATGCATGCTGTTCGGGCCTAAAAAAACTGACTGACCGGGTCCCCCAGCTGGGGAAAAATGTGCCAGAAAACCCATTCTTGTTTTGTTGTTTTTAGTCGAAATACACTTTTGCCTGTGGGAATCCCTCAAAAGTCGTTTCTAGGGTGATACATAGAGCTTTGAGCGTTGGGGATCCTCATCGAAAAAGCAGGCGCACTATCACACCGCACCGTAGGTACGTAGCGCCCACGCGTCTTGCTGGCGCAAGCGCGCGCCGCTCGGAGGTCGGAGAGGGCTTGTCCGTCGGTGCCGTAGCGACATAGAACATGGTTCGCACAATTCGATGCGAGTCGACGAGGGAAGAAAAGGCTGAAATCTTCTCGCGATAAAAATGAAGGCACGTACCGTAGCGGGAAGGGGGGAGAAGAGCCTGCTATGTGACCCCGGATCTGAGTTACGAGTTGGAAGGAGAGAGAGAAGAAGATGTGCGAAGATAATGAATGGGATGAGAAAAAAAAAAAAAGAACATGGTTCGCAGCATCGCATGCTCTCCGCGAAAAGTTCAAGGAGTTTTTGCTGATCACAACATTCCGCGGTTCTCATCGCGAGTCAAGAGCGCTCATGAAGAAAAAAAAATCGACGCCCGTCTTGTGGGGCTATGTTCTGCACACTCATAAAATGCCCCCCGAGCAGCCAGAAATCTGGGCTGTACACCCAACCCCACGCTTAGTATCATCAGCAGTCACGCTTTGATGCGGCAGTGGTTGCATTCGTCCTGTGGAAACGCCTCCCCCGAGAGCGAGCGAACCTTCCGCGCGGGATTAAAAGACCTAACCATCGGAACAACCGAAAGGCGCACCCGCCCCCACCTGCTCCTTTGTCACGAAGCCCGGCCCCAGCAGCTTCTCGCGCATGCACGCTCCAAGCACCGCCACCACAGCCTCCCCCACGCCGCCCCTCTGGCACCTACCGGTCGGGTTGGAAAAGCGCAGGTCGGCGCGCAGCAGCGTCCCCCACGCCGACCGCCACGCTCCGCACAACGACAACGCCGCCGCCCCCGGAGCCCCCGCGGCCGCCTCGTTTCCAGCCCCAGCATGGACCCTGCTGAAGTCGGCACCGACACCATGACCGCCGGGTCGTCGTCCGCGGTAACGAGAAAGGTGCGCGCCCGATGCCTCCGCGGCGCGCAGGAGGCACACGAGCGCCCACAGGTGGACCGACTGGTCAGCCGCGGACTTGAGCTGGGCGTCCACCGCGGACACCGCGCGCGCCAGCTCCGTAGCGGTGTTCTAACGTTTTCGCCGTCGCCAGGTGTGATAGGGCGGAGGCAAAGGGTCAAGGGGGGGGGGGGGGGGGGGGGGGGTACTCATGTCATGCATGGCGGGTAGTCGTATGACCATAGACCCTCGCATCTCCTACAATGCCGGGACGGAGCACGCCGGGTTTTGATCGATCAGGCAGACATTGCCTGCACCGAACGCGAAGCGCCGTGAGTTGTTGGGCGAGTCGCATGGAGGGTTGAGCTGCTAGCATTCGACTGAGAATCGCTTGTAGGGCGGACTTTCTTGCTTACGGATGCCAGCGTCGAATGTACTGATTGGAGGGGGGGGGAGGGTAACGCCGAGGCGCATTACGCGGTGTGCATACCAGAAACTTTGGGTAGTGACAGGCACCTATCTCGCGTCTTCGAGGGGTATACCAAAAAGTGGAAAGGTTGGGGGTGAATGAGCACCCGTGGGGAATCGAGCGTGTGGGGGAAAAAACATGATCGGGGAGGTTCGTTTTCATCGCGCCAACAAGCGCGATGGGATACGTACACACACAAATATACGATACGCAAGCAGCAACACCCCCAGCCCTCCGCGAGGCGGAGGAGAAGGAGCAGGAGGAGGAGAAGAAGAAAGAGGCGCCCGCAAGAAAGCACAGCGACAACGGCCTATACAACACGTATACGCGGCTTTAGGATGTACGGGTAGGAGGTAGATGAACATGCAATGAGAAGGGAGGGTGGAGCAAGGACATGCAGAGTGGAGTAAATCAACGCCAAGCCCGGAAGTAGACCGGGCGCCTCTGCCAAATAAAGCGCTCGCACCAGCAACAGCGAAGAGACGGCTCACCTGCGGGCGCCAGCAACCCCCGCCGGGGTATGCTTCCAGCACCGCCGCCAGGAGCTGCAGCCACGGGAGGGAACGTGTGGGGTTCGCCGCCACAATGGTCGTTCCACCTGCACCGGCGCTGCCGCCTCCACCACCGCCAACCGCGGGCGTCGCGCTAGTGCCGCTTCTCGGTGACAGCCTTGCCGTTTTACGGGAGAGCCGGTAGTATACGGAAGAATCGAACGGCGGGTGGGTGGGTGGGTGGGTGGGTGGGTGGGTGGGTGGGTGGGTGGGCGAGCGGACGGGTAGACACTGAGCGTCAAAAGCCGGGAGGCGTCCGCACGCGTCCCGACGGTCAACAGTCGGACGATTTCACTTCGAGTCATGTCCTGCTACGTACTGTTTGGCAGCGGTATTTCCCGCGGGGTTGACAGCTGCAAGAAGACCAGACATCTCCGGCGACGGAGGGAAAGGAAGGAAGGGACGGCACCACGCAGCATGCGGCATACGGCATCGTTCCTTTCCAATCCAGGTGCGCGAGCGGCCGTCCCCGTACGCCCCACTCGTCGGCGGCGGTATGATGCCAGATTACGCACCAACGCTAGTGCGCTACACACTCGACGGCGTACAGAGTATAGCACAGCCCGTGCCTGCATGCGCGCCGGAATTCCTCACCTGCCACCCCCTCCCCCGTCAGGAGCACTAGTTGCGCGCCCTCGGCCGCTGCTCGTCCCGACCTGCATCACCTCCTGCACCGCCAGGGACCCTAGAATATCTTCCCAGGGATCTGCCGCGCGGTACCTCTTCTTCGCGCTGCCGCCGCCGCCGCCGCCGCCGCCTCCCCCACTTCCGCTGCCCTCTCCACCGCTTCCACCGCCACCGCTGCCTCTGCCGCTGCCTCCAGCGGCCGCCCGACCACCGCCTCGGGCGCGACCGGTTCCGTCCGAGCCTTCCCCTCGGTGCCTGGCTTTCCTCTTGCCGCGTTCGCCGTCGCCGGAGAACGAATACGCGGCTGCTTCGTCGCCGTGCCCGTGCTGATACTCCTGCTCCAACTCGGCGTCCCCCTCTCGGTCTCGCCGCCGGGCATACCCACCTCTCGCGGCCGCGTCGGCCCCCTCTCTGCAGAATCGGACGAGGTCGGCGCACAGCATGAGATGCGCGCGTCCTCGCCGCTCTAGGGACAGCCACAGGCCAGGACCCCCCCACCGCCGCTGGCTGCCACCGCCGCCTCCGGTGCGGTGGAGCGCCGCTGATCCGACCGCCCCGGCGATTTCTTGCTCATTCACGAGCAGGCTGTTTTGGGAATCGGCGTCAGCAGGGGGGGGGGGGGGGGGGGGGGGGTCGGAGTCACGGTAAGACGGTATTTTGTCAACAGCGCGCAAATCGCAGGTGAACTACTGCGTTGGGACACACAGCATTACTGGGGACCATAGTTAATAGGACCAAATATTATTAGTAAAAATGGTTAAATATATACTTTCGAAGTAGGTTTTAATATACACCATAGGTCTTATTAACTATGGTCCCCCGTAGTACTAGTCAGACCCAAATATGGTGTGTGAACATTGGGGGATACTTACTGCAGTTTGTTTTTAGGTCTATCGGGGGTTCTGGTTCTTACTACATTTGCCCACCCGTAATAGGACTGTTGGGCGCATGAGCAGGGAGCCGGGACCGAGAACACACTCGTGACACTCAAGAATGTGCCCGCAACGAGCGGCAGAGCTATTTTGGGCGCGTGCTTATGAAGTGAGGACTAACCTAATGCTCGTGGCACTGGGAGCGTGTTGCAAGGCGCGTTAACTCCCCTTGGGGGCATGAACAGGGAGTCGGACGGTCGAATAAATCAAGGCCGGAAGACAATCGAAGGCCGCAACGTCACAACCCCCCCCCCCCCCCCCCCCCCCCCCCGCGCGCGCGCGCCCCCCGACCATCCCCCCCCCGGAGGCGCTTCTCAGTGACACCCTGCACGGTTCATCCACATCGTGGGATCGTGGGCGATGGCGGGGGGGGGCTCGAAGAGCCGGCACCAGCCACGACAGCCTCCTCAACCCGACCCCAGCGCATAGCTGCCACCTAACGCTAACACAGGGCGGGGAGGACACCGACATCGCACACATGCCGTCGAGAAAAGGGCGCAATAACTCTGAAAATGGAAGTAACCCCTTTTTGAACCATAGCCCCAAAAGATTACGGGGGAAGCGCACACGCACATGGCACTGCGGCAGACTCGAAACATCGCGGCAGAGCGTGGGAAAAAAAGGGTTTTTGAGAGAGTGCCTGAAATTCGGTGGCGGTGTTTGTTTCACCTGTAAAGGTTGGGCACGGCGTCGAAAATGGGGTCGCGGGCTCCGTCGGCGCACCCGTCTCTAGCGGCCCCGGCGATACGGAGATGCAGCCGCAGATACTCAACCATGTACTCCCGTTGCGTCCGCTGCGAGCGAAAAACGAAAAAATGAAGCGGCGAACCGCCAACGAGGCGGCGGTCGGATGTGCGCGGGGGTAGGGAAAGGGGGGGGGGGCAGCGACACACGGTCGATCACAACATCGGATTTTCTAATAAATTACAGGATGGTCGGCTGGAGGTACTGTGCATATGATATGTATACCTGGTACCTCAAACAAAAAAATTAGCAATGTTTTCACTGGTAGGACGAGAAGAGAACAAAAAAAAAGGGGGGGGGGGGGGGGGGGGTTCAGCGGAACGAAGCGAGAGCCTGCAACAAGCCCCGCGTCACTTCGGGCGCGGCGAAAAAAAACTGACATCGACGCGTTCTACGATAGAGGTAGCACATTTACGCCAAAATATTTTCTGAATGACGAGGCTCCTTGACCTAAAATCGCCGGAATGCCAATCTTGCTTCGAAAAATGACGTTTTTTGTAAACTTGTGGCGTGGAAATTTTTATCGGGGTGCAATTTGATTTTTGCTCAAGTCAGTTTTCGGGTGAGGTATGGAGCTCCTTAAGTGAGGAGCCTCAGAAAATAGTGGGTGAACCTCTATCGTAAAACGCCTCCATCACTCAGACTGGTCGCACTACGCGCCCCTTTCCTCCCCCCCCCCACCGTCTTTTTCGTTTTCCGCGTTCCCCTGTGGCCACTGGTCGCACGGATCATATGGACGGCGAGCGCCTATCATAGACTGTATACCTGGTATACTCTATATATTACAAAAAAACGTGAAGTTTCTACGCACTGTAGTAGAGTCAATTTATTAGAGCGGTCTGTTTTATATTTACGAGAGGCGGAGCCGATGCTTGTGCGGGCGGGGGGTACTTTCGGGGGGCCGGCATTTTTTCGGCTGAGTGGGACTGGCCTCCCTTCCTCACCTGAGGACGTACCCGATGCCGCTCTGGAGGTACAAAGGCAAGGGGACCTTTTTCTGGTACAAACCCGAAGACCAAAACGGTCCTTACACGTCCGTCCTTAAGTACGCACCAGGTAGTATATTATTCGCGACTCCTCTGTTGGTGCTGTTTTTTAGAACATAGTATTCGCTGTTCGAGCGGGGTGCGTGTGGATATGTTTCCTTCTCTCTACCTCGAAGAAAAAGGTCAACATTTTGAGGGGTGCGCGGCGGATCACAGCGACTGCTTTAGCTCCCCGTGCTGCCAAATATAGGGGCCTGATAAAACGTCGGTGCTCGTGCCCCCCCCCCCCCATACGCAAGTCCGCCTCAAAAGAGGTTCTTAGTAGAATGCAGCTCACCCTTCATGCGACTTGCCAGACACCTCACGGCGCTTCGCGCTTGGTGCAAGCAATATCTGCCTGGTCGGTGAAAACCCGAAATGCTCCGTCCCGGCATTGTAGGGATGCGAGGGTCTATGGTACATACGACTACGGCCATGCATGAGATCGAGCACATCTCTCCTATCGAGTACACCCACACACTAGCATGGAGCATGACGCTTCATCGTTCCCCCAAACCGGCGGCTTTTTTCGCTGCGACGCGTGCTGCTGGAGAGAGGGGGTCAGTAGCCAGCTAACGCTTCTGCAGTTCCTCCACCAACAACAAACAACAACCGACTGTTCGATTGAAAAAAAAAATCGCAAGTTATACGTACATAAGTCTGACACACACAATCCCATGGACTACGTACATACGAGCTTCTATCTTTACAGAATAAGGTGGTGAAGAAGTGTTCCAAATCGACCCCCCTCCTTCCCTCCCAACAACAACAACCACCACCTTGTCGATTTGACAAAAAAAGCAAGCTATGATATAAGCCAGACACACACAATCCCCACGGAGTACGTATACACCAGCGCGAGATTCTATTTTACCGAACGTTGGGTAGCTCCTCCGTTGGGGACCCCCCCCCCCCCGCCAGCGCGAAAAGCCTCTTCCTATGTGGTGCTCCCTGAACCCTTCTGGGACTCCAGAGGGGAAATTTGGCGATCAAAAGTCGACGGATACAGCAACAGCGACTGCATGATTGAGGGATGATACGGCTCGGTCTCCGAGCGAGTGACAATGCGAGGAGTCGCACGGCACTGGGCCCGCGACATGACCCCACCCGCACCTCTGCGCGCCGACGCTGCTTCCTAAATGGTTGATTACTTACATACAATTGAACGTTACTAACCATAGTACCGGTCGATATCTCCAGGGTCCCAGTGGGGGTTAATCGAAAAAATATATACCTGGTACTAAAATAAGACTGCAGTGCCGATAAGGGGGGCAAAACACTCAAACTCTGAGTAGTTTGTCCCCAAAACGGGACTGCAGTCCTAGAAAGGTGGAGGGCCCGCACTCCCACTTCGGGGACAAATACACTTCGAAATTACTGTAGACTGATATACGTTACTATTACGGGGGACCACAGCTAATAGGGCCTACGGTACACACAAAAACCTATATATTTCCCCATTTTTACAAACAACATTTGATCCTATTTACTATGCCCCCCCCCCCCCGTATAATGTCACCCTACAGTGTGTGCAGTGCAGCAGTAGAGAAAAATAAAAACGGGGGGGGGGGGGGGGGTTCATGCGCACCTGTGCCGTCGGAAACCTCCTCAAGACGAAGTCCAGCACGCCGGCTCCGCCCGCGCGGAGCATAGGGGCGCACGCCGTGCCGTACAGCTGCAGCAACGTCTTGAGGGCCTCGAACACCGAGGACACCGGCTTCAGAGAGCTCGTACCGCCCCGCTCGCAGTTCTTGTCCATGCTAGCGCACCACTGCGAGAAGAACTCTACGAGCGGGTCCAGGAACTGTCGATGGGAGGGGGGAGAGGGACGGGGTGTGCTCATGTCATGCACGGCCGTGGTCGTATGATGACCATAGACCCTCGCATCCCCATGTACAGTGCCGGGACGGAGCACACCGGGTTCTCACCGACCAGGCAGGCAGTGCTTGCTAGAACCAAAGCGTGAAGAGCCGTGAGGCGTTCGACGAGTTCGCAGGTGAGCTGCATCCTGCTAAGAACCGCTCGCTCGTGAGGCGGACTTTCTTGCACGCATGAATGGCAGCGTCTAATGAATTGCTTTGCTTTCTGGCATGGCCACTTCCAGAGGCAGCAGCGGGTATACTAAACAACTGCCCCGCGGGTGCCTTACCACGTACACACTACGTAACACGATCATTCCCCTCGGGGAGGGAGGGGGGAGAGGGCACGGAGGGGGGGGGGGGGGGGGGGGGGGGGGTATTCGATAGGAGATATGTACTCGATCTCATGCATGGCCGTAGTGGAATGGCCGAAGTCGAAGGAGGGGGGGGGGGGGGGAGAGGGGGAGAGGGGGACTCTTCACCTGTATACTATTAACACCCGTGTCGCACACCCAGACAAAAGCACACTACCCCCCCCCCCCCCCCGCAATGAGTACCCCCCCCCCCCGCAATCTCTGCCTCCGATCGGTGAAACCCCGGCGCATTCCGTCCCAGCGTTTCAGTGACGCGAGGGTCTATGGTCATACGAATACGGCAATGCACGGCAATGCACGGCGATGAGCACAACCCCTACCCCCCCCCCCGCCGCCCAAGCGTTGCACCTCGTGAATGTCCTTGCCGTAACCGCTGAGCAGCAGCTGCAAACCACGAGCGTAGGCCGCCGTGCCTCTTCGGTCTCCCGCTTCCCACCTCCCCTGATCCTTTCGTAATACCCTGAGGAGCATGTGCATCATGTTCTCGAAAAGCTTCGCCGATATCTGCTCGCAGTACTGGGGCTCCTGTGAATGAGGGGTGCGGGGGCAGGGGGGGCGTACTCATTAGCGGGGCGGGGGGGGGGGGGGGGGGTGTACTCGATAGGAGAGATGTACTCGATCTCATGCATGGCCGTAGTCGTATGACCATAGACCCTCGCATCCCTACAATGCCGGGAAAGAGCATGTCGGGTTTTCACCGACCAGGAAGACATTGCTTGCACCAAGCTTTTTCGAAGCGCCGTGAGGTGTCTGGCGAGTCGCATGAAGGGTGAGCTGCATCCTACTAAGAACCGCTTGTGAGGCGGGCTTGCATATGGATGACAGCTTCAATGAGTTGATTTTATTTCCGGTGTAGGCAATTCCAGAGACAGCAATTGGGAGTACTAAGTAACTGCCTCTAGGATGCCTTATCTTAAACGCTACGTGATAAAATCATTCCCGCTTGTGCGGAGTAAAGGTTTTTCACGTCGCACAAATGATCTAACTTTACAACCAGCTGTGGGCGACCGCCAAAGAAAGAAAGAAAAAAAACGGTACCCTGGTTGTCTAGCTCACGCAGTGAGCGGCATGTTATACAGTGTCGCTGCCAACCGACGCCAACCCAACCTATGTAAAATAGGGGGGGGGGGGGGGGTCACGCCATGCATGGCCGCAATCGTATGACCAGGGGGCGCGGAGGGCGGAGGGGCGTAAGGGCCATGATAAGGTGTTGGAACATCGCAAGCGGCGTGTGCACAAAAAACGGCCCTTGACGGTGAGCAGAGAGACAGCAGCGGGAAGGCCGCGGGAAAAAGCTCTAGGGCCTTGAAAAGAGGAGCAAGAGAACTTGGGACAGTTTTTGGTCTGTTTCCATCCAGCCAGCCTGATGCAGCGGCGTGTTGGTAAGAATCATCGGGCGAATGTTGTTGTGCCACCTGCTAACCCTGCACTGCTGCAGAACGTACGCCATCCAACTCCAAGTAGGCGTTTCCCAAAATGAGAGTGCCGTAGTAAAGGGGGTTAGGGCCGTTGTTACCAGAGAAGCTTTTTTTTCCATACTTGTGAAATAATTTCCAATTTTGTGAAAAATTACTTTCCTGATAATGCTGCCCTATGTTGAATTTCACATATTTGGAAACTATTTCACAAAATGTGAAAAATATTTTCAACAACTTTGGAACTTCTGGAGGGGGGGGGGGAACTCTTCGACAATAGCGGCCCACACGCCCGGGTCGTTAGAGAACGGACAACCTACCAGATTTCTCAGTTCATTAACCGGATTTCTCAGTTCATTAGACTGATTTGAGCAGGCCACTAAAAGCAGACCTTCGTCGCATGTATGTACGTATGTATGTACGTATGTACAAGGCGCTTCGCTCCGCGGGCGGCCTACGCCGCCCGCTACGCTCGCTCAGGAAGGAAAAAAGTACATCAAATTATGCGAAGCGAACAGAGGTCCACGATTGAATTTAGTTTTTTTAAGGATCGTAATTGCAAACCGGCGACTTGATAATGCCAAGAGTCCCGCCGCCATACTTCAGGAAAAAACAGCTCCGACGTCAGCTTGGATGCCACATATACGCTTCGCGTCGCGGATGTCGTACGTAAGTACATACACCCCAGGTAGGGTACTACTGTCTGTACTTATTTTCTCCTTTCGATATGCTCTATGTCTGTACTGTATGTACGAAGAAAGCGAAAGCACAGCACGGCACAGCAGCAAAAAACAATGAAAATGAAACCAAAAACGCGGAAAGGAAAAAAAATCCCCGTCCCCTCTCGTGTAATATTTTTCTGCCTGATTGGAACACGTTACACCCGGTCGAAAAGAAGAAAAGAAAAAATCGCACAGAAGAGCTTCTCTCTCAGCCTCGTACGCCGCCCGCCCCTCTCGCGACCACCTCGCTACCGATTCGGTCCGGGTAAAAAAATTATCACTCTCTGACACAGTCAGCCCCGTCGTCCGCCCCGCGTGAAGCCCGGTGCTCACCGTGGCCGTCGTTCGCCAGCTCGATAACGTTGGTGTTCAAACTGCACACCTCCCCCTTTCAACTTCAGCGTGGTCGCAAAAATAAGCACCGCTTGAATATTATCTTGCCCTCCCGAACGACCTTTATAAACTCGTACATACTCTATCAACAATCATAAATCGAAGCCAGACAAAAAGCCAGACAAATCCCGTTCATGCATCCCTCGTGTCTCGAGGCACACGCGACGCCTAGGCACGAAAGCGGCGACCGCGCTCCTTGCAACCCCCTCTCTACCCGCCAGCACCCGCTGGCACCCGCGACGGTGCCGGGTCCTCCCGCGATGCCGTGCTCGGAGAACACGTACGCACACGAAACGAAAGAAGAAAAAAGGAAGAAAGGGCCGAGAAAACAAAGAACTGCTGGAAAGGTCCGGCAAGTAAGGAAAGGAGGCGGTTTGGAAGTGGGAGCTCTGAGAGGCCAGGGATGCACCAACCGAGCACGCTCAGGGGCTGTGATCTAAGTATGTAGTTCTATGTATGTATGCATGTATGTATGTATGTATGTATGTATGTATGATTGTATGTATGCATGTGTGTATCCTACTCCCCTCACTGCATTACAATGAGGCTTCTCTGTGACGCGTCTTACGATAGAGGTAGAAATTTTCCGCTACAATGTTTTTGTAATGATGGGATTCCTTAACGCCTAAAATCGTCGGAATGCAAATCTTGTTTCGAAAAATGACGCTTTTGTATACTTGGGCCATGGGATTATTCATCGGGATGCATTTCAAGTTTTGCTGAAGTCAGGCTTCGGGTGAGCTCCTCGTGGAACGCCTCCTGGTGTCCTAGCTTTAGTGACCACACCACAGAGCTTGTAGCGGCATCTCCCCGCATAGGAAGAAAAATCACCGCGGATATACTCTGGGTGTGCTGAGTGTTGACGGGGTAGAAAGAACGGTTTCGGTTCGATGTGAAGAACACACGCGCATACACACCTCGAGCAGCTTGCAGAGTATCTGCGTGTACGCCTGGCCGTGCTCCTCTCTCGACCGGTCATCCTCCAGCACGCTCACGACGTGTCCCAACAAGTCCGCCGCGATCGGGCCTAGTTGCCTCGACTTCTCGTCTGACACCGCCGGCCCGTGACAGCAGGAAGCAACAAGGCGGCGCGAAAGAGGCGAAGGGCGGCGGAAGAACAGGGCAGATTACACAAAGAGCTCCGAATAACAAGGCTGCATCGCCTTAGCACGCCAACCGCCCACCGGTGCAAACGACAGCGCGACGTGCACGGGGGCCGTGGGTTCCAATGAAACCAAGCGATGCCCCAAGCTACACGTAACACCGCTAAGTTTCAAAGGCACCGGCCGCAAATAGTACGCGCTGCGGTCCTCTGCCTGCCTGCCCGCCGCCGCCGACTGCTTCGCCCGACGTGCACCCGTCCTAACCTGCCAGCCTCACGAGCTTCAGCAAGCAGTCTACTTCGTCCCTCCTTGGGGCGCGCCCCTTTTTGTCTGCGGCGGCCACCTGCGACGAAAGCGGACGGGCGCGCAACGGAACAAGCTGCGGGGAATCAATCAATCGAGCGAGCGAGCGAAGATGGGCAAGAGCAACGGGCGCTGTCAGGAGCGCCCGTTTCAATACCCAGTGTACCACCCCGGTACCGCGTGCATTGAACCACCACAGCACCGTCGAAACGGTTGCCGTGTCGCACGGCGGTCCCATGACCACAACACCCTCCCTCCCTTCTGCCAGCGTTCGTCGCCTACGTAGCGCCCGTGTGGCGTTACGCGAATACGCGGAAAGCATGATGGGTAGAGAGCGACGTGACAGCCAAGCCCCCCCTCCCCCGCCCAGCACTGAACAGGCACCCGGTTCGCACGAAGCAGCCCCGGACACGTCCGCTCCGGCCGGACTGCTGCGTGCTCTTGCCGCAGGACAGCGCCAGTAGATGTCGACTAACCTCCTTGTCGACTCCCAGCTTGGCGTTCTTGATCAGCCGCACCCACAGGCTGTGCACCCTGCATTGGCCGCGACCCATCGGCGGGAAGACAAACAACAGCAGTGAACTTAAAATCACAAGGTAATTACAGTGCGGTGCAGTACGTACGTAGGGATAACGGTAGCATGTTCGCAGCACCAGCACCAGCACCAGGACAAGCATAAGCACAGAGCACCTTGCGAGGTGCATGAGCTTCGTCGGGAGCTGCTTATGAATAGTACCAGTGCTTACTGGCGGGACGCTACGCACACGGGTGGACTACCGGTATACGAGCGCTACTGTACTGCGGTTCTGCTAAACGAGAGGGAATGACGATTCGGCCCCTGCAAGCAGCAAATTCGTGCGGCAGACTCATGGACAAGGGTTCTTCGCGGAAGCGACTCTACCGAGCGCAGGCCAAGCAGCAGTTGCGCTGACACATGCCGGTCACTTTGTCAACGGCGCGTGCGCATACATACCGCGCGCTCATGGGAGTGCTGTGCGGATCTGGGCGTATCAGTGCGCGCGATCTTGGGCGCGCAATGCAACGCAATGCAGAGCAACCTTTCGAAGATAGTATTAATAGTATTGCCATAATACATAGCCTGGTATCAAGCGCAAAAGCAGTGCGGGGATCCTGGTTTTTCTTTCGACCGATGGTGGTTGCAGTTTGCTTTCTTCCACCGCTGTTTACCTCTGGTCTACGTACGTACTGGAACATGTCTATACTCAAAGTTGGCGCGAGAATGGGAGAGTATATATAATTGCGATGTCCTCTCGCCAAATGAAATAGCACACGTAGTAGCTTACCCTGAACCCATCGCAGAGAGCGCAGCGCGATTGGACTCCTTCCCGGTGAGCTCTAGGACTCTCTTGATTGCCTTGCGCCGAGCGGTGGCTCCATTATCGCGCAGAAACCGGCACACGTCCTCGATCTCTTCGACGCTCCACATGATGGTACCTCGGACAGCTGATGGGTAGGGCGAGGAAAGCGAACCCCAAAATCCAAACTGCTGCTGCTGTTGTGTGCCTACTTGTCTGTAACAAGGCGATCTCGCGATAGCATGCCTTGCGCACGGCCGAGACCCCTTCCTACCCTCGTGAATCTAGGCTCCAGCGCTATGCTGCGATACACTGTCAGCCCCACGCAGTGCAACCCACCTCTGATGATGCTAGCCCCCTAAACCAGAAACCTGCTGGGCGAAGCGGGGCAATTTCGAGATCAACATGCATCCCCTTGCCCCTATTTGGTAGGCCTGCCATGTATGTTAAATACTCCGAGCAGGGGACGACGAGAGCGGAGCAGCCAAAACAAAAGACGTGTTTCATTTTTCTCGACCTCTTGCTCGAGTGTGTGTTGGTAGGCCGCGCGACTAAGGCGGTTCCAAAGCCTGGTGTGGACCCATACGTATCCAGCAAGAAGAGTGGGGATCGGAGTCCGGCACGTCAGATAGGGGAAGGTGAGCGCATACGATGTCCTGATATTTGGAATATTTGAAATCTCATTATTTTATGCCTCTCTTCTCATCCGCATCTTCTCACCATGAAATTTCTATTTTCCGCATCTGGTGCACACGCCCACGCGCGCCAGCTAGAGACGAGGCTACAGGGGAAAGCCGCGCCCGGCTTGGCTTTCGGACTTCCGCAGATGCTCTCTTAGCATTTGCTTAGCTAAACTGTTCTTATGGAGCAAGAGCTAAGCCTTACGGTTTGCGTCATGCCGGTATATGGGGTATCGTATACCCTCTGGTATATTAGTGCCTGGTGCTGCTACTCGTACGCTTCTCTTTCCCAACTTCCCCGCTGCACTGCACAAACTGCACTTGGAGGCACGACAAAGCTTTTGCCGCCACTACAGCAGTACTGCTGTAAGGCCCAGGCAAGACCCGCAAGTGCTCCGCGGAAAGAGAGCGGAGCTGGGGGCACCGCTGCATGCCAGCAGCACCCACCGAGCGGCGATGAGAACGCCCTCTGCGCGCCATCGGTCACACCTGCCCCTTGCCACTGGCACAATTCGTTTATTTTTCACGTACGTATACACCCAGTACAGCCAGCTCCGCAGCTCTTGCCGGAGAGTACTATGAGAGAACAGGAAGGTAACATGCGGGCGATAATCTCTCCGTCACAGCCGAAGACAACGAGATAACTAGCGCAGCAGCGCAGCTGATATTGCGGTCTACAGTCTACAATAGGCTTTACGGTATGAGGTATCAGGTATAGACTGCCACTACGTACGCGTACGTCCGTACTCTTTTGATGTTATGCGGACTGCCGTACCTGGTACTCGTCGTATTAGGAGTAGCATCATTTTTCGGAACATAACACATCCTCGCCCTCTCTGGCCAAGCAAGAGCCACGCTGTACATATAGTATGTCTTGGGTGCAAGCGTTGGCTGGATTGACTGAAAATTGAAACAGTCGGGTTATCATATTGACACGCCTGGCATAACCACTTCGCACTCGGTTGCGTGCCGCTTCGTTCCTCATCGGGTCGCCTCCACCAGCAGCAGCAGAAGCAAGAGTGAAAGCAGCGGCGGCAAACCAAACGAAACCAAACCAAACCAAACCAAGGCAAAGCCAAGCTGCAAAGCAGCGGCGGCGGGCAGCGGTGGCAGAGCAGCGGGGGCAAAGCAGCGGGGGCAAAGCGGCGGTGGAAAAAGCAGCGGCGGGGGCGGCAACGACGGCGATGGAATTCCTTTCGCTCGAGGAGAAAATCGCCTCATTCAAAAAAAAAATCGATGACCTCGACCAGTCCGCTCCGAGCGGGCCCCCGCTCGACGCCCTGTACGAGGCTCCCGAGCTCGGAAACGGCAAGATAGCTGCTATGAAGCAAAGCTTGGTGAGTAAGGGTCTCTCGGTGGACCAGGCGGCGGGCTTGGCTGCCGCGGCTGGTGCCGACGCGACCGCTGCAGGTGCCGCAATGAAGGAGGACGGAACCGCATCGTCGTCGAAGGAGGGCGGCGTCGGTGAAATGGAGGCCGAAAAATCGGCCAAGCTTGCCGCCGAGTTCGAGACGGGAAAGATAGCCGCTATGAAGTCCAGGTTGGTCTCGAAGGGGCTCGGCTTGGACGCCACTAGAGCCGCCAAGGTCATGCCCGCCGGTGCCGCCCGGGCGGCGGCAACGGCAGCGCCCGAGGCTGCACCGGCCGCCAAAGACGCCCAACACGCGGAGGATGCCGCGATATCCACCGAAGGTGAGCCAGAGCCCGGACTCGAGCCCGCACGCGCCGCCGCCACAGACCAGCCGACTGAGCATGCTGTCAAGAATGGCAGCAGTGGAGGCAATGCTGAGAGCGAGGAAGCCGTAGATGCACCGACCGCCCCCGAGGCCCCCGTCACCCACGAGATCGGGGGCAAACCGGTCGCCGAGCCCACGGTGGAGCACGTAGTGCAGCCGACCATCTCGCGCAGAGAACCCACGGAGTTGCCGGAAGACTCCGTCTTGGAGCCCCCCGCCGCTGGCGGCCCCCCACTACCATCCGCACCGGCATCCTCGTCCGCCTCTGAAGCTGAAGACGTGGTCGATGTCGCCGTGAATCGGTTTTCGAGAGAAGATGCAGCTCCCGCACACCCCTCTACCGGAGATGAGCCAGTCGAAACGTCTCCCGTTGCCGTCCTAGACGATGCCCCCGCTACGGTGGCCGAGGATGAGCCGGCGTCTCTTCCGGAGCCCGAACCCGAACCGTCCGCGGCGGCGGCGCTCGAATCGGCAGCGGCTTCGGAATTGCCAGCGACTTCGGAACTGGCAGTGGAAGCGGAAGCCGCAGAAGCGGAAGCGGCAGAAGCGGCAGTGAAAGCGGCAGAAGCGGCAGCGGAAGCGGAAGCGGAAGCGGAAGCGGCAGCGGAAGCGGCAGCGGAAGCGGCAGCAGCGGCAGCAGCGGCAACGGAAGCGGACGCGGCAGCAGCGGCAGCGGCAGCGGCAGCTACAGCGGCAACGGCAGCGGCAGCGGAAGCGGAAGCGGTGGCGGTAGCGGAAGTGGAAGCGGCGGCGGCAGCGGAAGCGGAAGCGGAAGTGGCGACAATGGCAGCGGCGGCAGCGGCGGCGGCCACTTCCACTACGGCGCCCCCTCCCGCACCCGTCGAGTCGACTGCCGAGCCCCCTACCGCACCCGTCGAGTCGACGGTGGCACCCCCTCCTGCGCCCGTCGCATCGACTGCAGCGCCCGCTCCCGCGCCCGGTGTGTCGACCCCTCCTGCACCCGGACCGCCCGGGGCGGGAGTGGGAGGGGCGGAGACGACGGCGTCGGTCGTTTCCACTCCGCACGCACGGGAGCCAAAAGGGGGGTACGAAAAGAATGCGCCCCCCGCCGCGTCAGCCCCCAGGCCCGGCCAAGATTTAGGCCCCAGCCCCGGTCCATCGCGGAGAGTCGGGGAAACCGCGGTCGTTGCGAGCAAGGCCAAGGCAGCCCTGGCCGCGGCGAAGTCGCACGCCCGCCGTGCCTCCCTAGAACCGTCGCAGCAAGACCAACACCAGCGGCGACAGCAGCGGCGCGAGTCGACGCCCGACGTTAGGCCGTCATCGAAGCGATCGGTCTCGGGCGGTGGCAGGGGTATGTCCCCCGCCCGCTCCCGGCTCCGCGCCGGCGCCAGCAGCGGTGCCTCTCCGGCTCCCGTGAGGGCGTCGCCGCCGGTGGGGAGCGTCTCTCGAGCAAACCCGAGCATTGCCCTGTCTTCGGGACCGCTCGGATCGCCCGTGACCCCTGCGCCGGAACCCACGTCGCAGAGGCGCCACCGCACGCCTACCCGCGTCAGGCCTGGAGGGGAGCAGCAGCAGCAGTTGGAGACCCCCGTTCGCTCCGCATCGCACGGTGTGGTAGTGACCCCGGCGTCGGCTGAGCTGTCGGGCAACCGCCTGCACGGGCAGGCCCGTGAGGCCCGCGAGAGGCTGGAGCGCCGGAGGAACGAGGGGGCCTCATCCCCCTCCATGGCGTCGGGGCCGTCGCCCGTCGCGGCGGCCGCGGCTGCGGCGGGGGGAGGGGGGGGGACGGTGGTCGTGCTGACCCCGGCCTCCGCGGAGCAGTCGGGAAACCGCCTCCACGAGCAGGCGCGGGAGGCGCGGGAGAGGCTAGAGCGCCGGAGGAAGGAACACGCCTCCCCGCTGTCGGGCTCGTCGGGCCTGTCCCCCTACACGCCTCGGCGGTGGTCGAACCGGCGCAGGGGAAACCCGTCGGTCGGTGGGGTTGACCGCCTCGAGAGCCTCTACCTCGACGCGGTCCAGCGGAGCTCGAAGCTGGAGATCGCCCGGCGTAACGAGGAAGAGCGGCCCCGCGACTGCACGTTCACTCCGGAGATCAGCAGGAGGGCGTTGAGCAGGGGGAGAGCTTCCTCCCGGGGACGGAGGGGAGACGACGGTGATGACAGCGACGGGGGCAAGGGTGGCGGAAGCGGTGGCGGCGGCAGTGGCCGCCGGAGCGGTAGCCGTGGTAGACGCCGCAGCACTGGTGGTGGCGGGGATCTGTCATGCTTTCACGCGCTCTACCTCGACGCGAAGCGCCGGCAGGCCAAGCTGGAGGCACTCACGGGGGAGCACATAAAGCGGGTGTCGCGGCCGGGGTCGCCCTCAATCACGGCCCGCGGGCGGCAGTCGTCGGTGGAGCCCCTGGATGTCCGCATGAAGGTGAACGCGGAGCGCTGGACGCACAGGTGGCAGGAGCTGGAAGAGAGGAGGCTTGTGCAGGAGCGGGAAGGGTGCACCTTCATGCCCAACTTTTCGATGGGCCGCAGCGCTTCTGCCCCGCGCATGAGGCCGAGGCGCAGCAGCACGGGAGGCGGCGGCGGCGGTGGCGGCGGCGGCGACGGCAGCCCCGGAGGAATCACGTCGTTCGTGGCTAGGTCCGCCAGGTTCCAGGCGGCGAGGGAGAGGAACATGGAGAAGCTGATGCAGCAGGCCCAGGAGAGGGAGCGTTTAGTTGCGACCTTTCAGCCCAATCTTGCTGCCCGGGGGGGTGAAGCGGCGGACGGCTACGGTGACGGCGGCGGCGGCGGCGCCGGCGCAGACGTGTTCGAGCGCCTCGTACGCGCTGGGACTGAGCAGGAGATGAACAAGGCCGCGCTCAAAGAGGAGTACCTGAAGCAGGAGCGAGAGGAGTCCCAACACTTTCAGGTCAGTTGTTTGAGTTTTTTTTTGTTTCAACCTATAATTTCGAAAGGAACCTCAGCTGCTGCTGTGAGATCGAGAATTTCGTCGAGCCCCATCGTAGTTGCCAGCTGCGTGTGATTCGTCGTTTTGCGTCGAGACTCTTTGTGCTCAGTCAGCCTCGTGAGCCGTGTCTTCTTGCGTTTTTTTTTCTGCGTGTTTATCTATTGGCGCTTGCTGTCGTGTGCCTCTTCCTTGTTTTCTCTGGTGGGTGTCCGTTCCTCGCTGAGAGGTCTTGTAATATGCTCGTGCATTGCAGTTATTTTATATTCTCCTCCATTCATGTGCGGCAGGCTCGGTCCATACCGGTATCCGATGCTACAGAAGAGCTACAGTGAAGAGCCGTGGCGTGCGACGATCGATTGACCCTCTTGCCAGCGTTCACCCATAGCTTATATATATGACACAATGCCGAGGCCCCATCGTGTCATTTGATGTGCCGCAACAGCCCAAGGGTTGGTGGTCCCCACCTCCCTCCCCCCCCTCTCCCTGAACCAAGACGCCGCCGCCCACGATCGGTGCCGCCTTGGGTGTTTTTATCGCGCGGTCTTATAGTGAGGGCCCAAGGAGCCTTGATGCGCCCAAGAAACCGGTTTTTCCCCTCGCGGTCGACTTGTTCACGCTTTTGGCGCCTACGGGTACCGCCCCCCCGGCCATGCATGTGAATCGCGTTGCGGAACGTTAGAAGCCTGCTCTGGCCCCCACCCCCGAACGCGGATGACGTTCGTACCCGCTTTCGCCGTCGGCCCCACTTTGCCGCCCGCTGCCGCGGCCACCTCTCTTTCTCTCACACACACACAATCTCTCTCATACCTCCCTCACACACAATATTTCTCTCGTTATCTCTTTCACACACACACTCTTGTTTTCGGTCATTATATCACTCTTTCTTTCTCTTGCTTGTGTCGCTTCCTCTCTCTGCTCTATCTCTCTCTCTCTCTCTCTCTCTCTCTCTCTGCTCTATCTCTCTCTCTCTCTCTCTTTCATCCTCTCTCTCTCTCTCTTTCATTCTCTCTCTCTCTGCCAGCCCCGTCTCCCCACGCGGCAGTTCGAGGGGCCGATTGCCCCGCTCGACGCTCGCATCAAGAAGAGCACCGAGGAGTGGGTCAAGAGCAAGGCCGTGCGGGAGCAGCGGCGGCGAGAGCTAGAAGCCGAGCAGTGCACCTTCTACCCGGTTCTAGGGGGCGGTCCCGGCGGTGCCACTGGTGGCGGTGGTGGCGGCCGCAACAGGCGCAGCTCCTCTGCCGGGCCCCGCACTCGCCCGAACGCCTCTCGGGCGGAAGCACCGGCGGGGGAGGCTATGGGCGGGGAAGAAGCGGGGCCGGGGGCGGCCGCGGCGAGGGCGTTCGAGGCGAGCGCGTCGGCGCTCCAGCAGGCTCAGGAGGCCCGGCGCAAGACGCTGCGCAAGCAGAAACTGCAGCTGGATCTCCAAGAGACGACGTTTGAGCCCGCCGTCGGCGGCGGCTTCGAGGGGGGGCGCCCGCATCGCAGGGCCAGCACCGGCACAGGGGGTAGGAGTGCAAGCGGCGCTGCCGCCGCCGCCCCCGCGGACGCTGCCGAAGCGACGATGCTCGGGGGGGTGGTGGGCGGTGGGGGTGGCTCGGCGGGAGATATGAGCGCGGCGCAGAGGAAGGAGCCCCCGTCTGGCGGGGAGAGGAAGGAAGCCATCGGGTTCAAGGTGGGGCGCACGCTGATGTTGTGTTGCTAGCTGTGTATTTTGCATTTCGGGAGTAAGCTGGAGCGCTGCATGTTACGTTGCGTGTTGCAAGCTTCTCGGCAAGCTTGGTGCGGTAGGACTGACTCTTTTTTTGTTCAACCAGTTTTCCAGCCCCTCCCCCCCCCCCCCCCCCCCGAGACGAGCGGCGTCGAAGGGATGTCTCGAGTCGCTATATATACCACTCTGTCCGGAAACGCAAGGAGCGTATGTGCATTCATCTCAATACTCGATACGAGCCACTCACGTTGTTCCGGACACGACAAGAAAAGTGGTGTGCATCATGTGCTGGTTTTCATCCGCCAGGGAGGCGTTTTGTTTCGTTTTTTCAAGGGTGGAAGTTTTTTCTTTTTTTTCTTGCGCTTTTTGGGGCCCCCGTTAAGGTTCATCCCCCTTGCTACCTATTGGTATAGATAGCCACCTGAAAAACGAGGAGTGCGGTGTCATCAACCCCCTACTGGTATGTAGTATTACGGGGGACCATACAGTAGTAAATAGGACCAAATACCGTCAGTAAACAGTAAATAGGACCAAATACCGTCAGTAAAAATATCGAAATATATAGGTTTTTGTGTGGACCGTAGGTTCTATTTAATAGGGCCCCCCGTAATAGTGGTCTCTCAGGAAGGAGGTGGTGGTGCCGGAGCAACGTGACCGCCTTACAGAGGGAAGCCGCCTTATTCATTATTCCAGGTTTATGAGTGCAATTCTCTAGTCGCGCCGAGCGGTTTCGACGTCCTTATATCAGGATACCGCCTAATATCGGGACACCGCCTGGTGGCGGGCCCACCTCTAACCGTTGTATAGCAAGGGCTTGCACAGCTCCATAGGAGAACGGAGGCGCCTGCAGCAATTCAGCGCCCACGCTTGGGCCCGAAAAACCGTGTATCCCCCCCCCGTATTTACGTATATTTTCCACTAGCATATTTTGGTTTCGTATGAGTACTGCTGTGTTCCTTCGTAACTATAGGCGTAGTCCTTCGCGCAGGTCGTACGTGCTACCGCTGCGCATCTCTTCACGTTGCGGTGTCGGACGCGTCCCACTCATACGTACTCCCAGCGCGACTCGGGCTGCTGCGGCGTGTGAGCGATGCGCGCTGCTGCTGCTGCACAGATTACCGCACAAGAGCAACATTGAGTTTCGCATATCATATTACGGGGTACCAAAGTAAATGGGACCAAATATTGTTGTAGTAAAATAGGTAAATATGTAGGTTTTTGTGTGTACCGTAGGTCCTATTTACTATGGCCCTCCGTAATAGTACGGGAAGGGTCGGTTGCCAATGCCAATGCCAATGCCAATGCCGAACAAACATGAGGCGTTTTCGGAAAATAAGCTGGTCGATCCAGAGAGAGGGAGAGAGAGAGAGAGAGAGAGAGAGAGAGAGAGAGAGAGCATTTCCCGAAAATATAATGTTCGGGCTTATTCATCATCCCTGTGCTCGAAATCAACGTTTATTTTTAGGGTACTCGGTAATATTTAATTTCCGGTAAATGCTTCCGTGAGGGGTATTGACCCTTTTAAGGCAAAACTGCAGTAGTTCTACGGGTCTCCATCGGCTCTGTGCTGTCGAAGAGCTCTTCAAGGGGTTTCGTACGGAAATCGGCGCTGCCCCGAGCGGGGGACGCTGTCTTTTTTGGCCATTGACGTCGAAACTTTAGAGAGAGAAGAGAGAGGGGAGTCAGGCATTGTGGACTCAATTTTCCTACTCGAAACCATGGTATTATGTACCCCCACCCCTTACCTTGTGCTGCCTCCTTTCTGCCCATATCGTACAACCTTTGCCCAAGTTTTTGTCTTCTCGCTTTAAGCGTGCAGTAAAAGCCGCCACTCTGCGGTCTCTTGAGGGTCGATGTGGGAGCCGGATATTTCGGCTCGATCGCTCATTGCCGCGGTGTCTCAGGGTACTGCTGGTATAGTTGTTCTGCTGTCTGCCGTTTGATAAGTTATCTTTCGTGTTCGTCGCTTGCCTCTTTCGACGCGACGTACGCAGTGCCTGGGGTGCCTGGTATATTTTTTGTTTTTGCTGTCTCAAGAGGAGAAGGATACTCACGCACCACCCTGTTTCTGTTTCGTTTTTTTTTTTTTTGTTCGTGCGTTTTTCAACGCCCTTGTCATCCCGCCTCCATGATTCGTGAAACCCGCATCGCGCCCGTGTTGCCCCACGCAGCAGTCACAAGGTCGCGCCGTCGCGAGGCCTAGGGGGGTCGGTGGTGGTGAAGGCGGCAAGGTGCGAGACCCACGCCCTGACTCTTGTGCATTGTTTTTTTTTTCTCGTTTTCTTTTTCATTACGAGCGAATGCGAGCTTGTAATTTTTCACGGTTTCCCAAAAGTAGGAGTACTTTTCGATATGGCTGAAGCGACCGACCGACCGACCGCCCGACCGACCGCCAGACCGGCCGAGATTCACTAACGCACATAGTTTGACGACAGTTACACCACACCCTGCTGCGCGAGTTCCCAGGGACATCTATGTGCTATACATGCTATTTTTTTTACGATGCTGGGTTGTCCTGGAACACCTACCTACGTAGGCTCTTGCACTGACTGATTTCCGCGTTATGTATAGGGCTTGCGGCGCTGTGAGAGGGAGGGAAGGCCCTCTCTTGTTGCAGGCTGTTTTGCCTGATGTGTCGATGCCTTATGGCGGGGGGGCTACGGTCGAGCGTTTTTTGCGTGTGGGAAGGTGTGTGTCTTTGTCTGGTCATCCCGCTGTTGTAGCGATGCGTGTCCACACGCCTTGCCACGCCCACGAGTGCGTAGCCTACATAGCCTACATAGCCCTCATGACAGGCCCGTTCACAGGTCGGGTCAGACCTCGCGGGTCAGGTCGGATAAGGGTGACCTGACCCGACCCGTGAGAGTTGGAAAACCTCCTTCCTGACCCGACCTGACCCGACCCGACCCGACCCGACCGTGAGACTTCAAACAGTTTTTTTACCGAACCCGTGGGTTGGGTCATGACCACATGAAGAGCCTGCTAAAAACGAGCCTGAACGAATGTGCACCCAGTACTACAGTAGGTGTCGGGCACAGGGGTGTACGTGCGCCTCGCGACGTCCGCTATTGATACTGCTGTGTACCAACTTTTGGCCGGGAATATTACCCCCCCCTCCATTAGGTATGAACGCCAGAGTCCAAATGGTAACCTATTGTCCAGATTATTTAGGGCGCTGCAGTACAGAAGCATAAAATCTACTCTGCCATTCCAAGAAATTTGGCCAATTTGTCCACGAAGCGGAGGTGCAGCCTTTGAAGGTTTTTCTCTTCTTGGGGCGCACGCACCTCAGGCGGTCTCTCTTTGAGCTTGAAACGGCCAGATGCAAGTAATACGATAAATATACGATCATATATATATGATATATATACTCGAATATATACCGGTAAACGAAGTATATATGTACTGGAGTTCATCTGGTGAAGGTGGCTTGGGCTGCGTGGTTTCTGTATTATGAGTTAAAACAAAAACAAAAACGCCTCAGCTGCAGTGATATCGAAAGATTCTTGTAATCTCACACGACGTTTTTGCAAGCTGTTGTGTGTGTGTGATGGATGCTTCGAGCGCGCGTGCTACATATGGTACGCACGGGGCGTGTACAGCAGTTTTTCTTTTTGGTGTGGTTAAAGGTTCCGGGCGGATCTTTGGTGCGCCGTGAAAAAAAGCCAATCGGAAATCTGGCGTACACACACTAGGAAAGACAACACGACAGCAGTGGTGCCGCGCCCCCGTCTTCTCGGGCTCTTTTCCGCGTATTACGGGGGGCCATAGTAAAAAATACCAATCTTGATTTTAAGGGACACCATAGTAAATAGGACCAAATGTTGGTGGTAGAAAGTCGGTGAATATATAGGCTTTTTGTGTGCCTTAGGTCCTATGTACTATGGTCCCCCGTAATAGTAAAAATAGCGAAATACATGGTTTTTTGTGTGTACGGTAGGTCCTATTCAATATGCCCCCCCCGTAAACAGCACCTTGCGATATCTCGCTGTCTGGCAGCCCCTCTTCCCTTCGCCCTGCCTTCGACGCTCTTGGCTCGTATTATAACTATTACGGGGGACCATAGTTAACAGGACCTATGGTATACGTAAAAACCTTTCTCTTTAACCGTTTTTACTAACAATATTTGGTCCTGTTAACTATGGCCCCCGGTAATACTAGTATATTACAGTATCGATAGTGTAGGATGCCACTCTGCCCCGACATTTAAGGGGTGTTTGGATGAATTATTATTACGGGGGGCCATAGTACTTCCGATCGCAGGGATCACGGGACGGGATCAACAAACAAAATGCGAAAAAGACAATTTCAATGATTTTTTTTTTTTTCTTTCCAAATTTCTCTCATTTTTTGTTTTCTTGCATCCCCCCCCCCCCCCCCCCCCCCCCCAGTTTTCTTCGTTTCTTTTGTTCAATTATTTCAACATTTCCATGTTTTTGTTCTTCTGCCACACACATACGTCCAGGCCTTTCTCGAGCGCAACGACGCGGAGGTTGCTCACCGCCGCCAAAGGGAGGTGGAGCTCGGTCGCGAGCGCGTCCGCCTCGAGGCGGAAGAGCGCGGTGGGCGGCAGCCCCAACCTCGACGGCAACAACAGGGGAGGAGGGGGGAGCGGGGCGGCGCCGCCCCCGCCACGGCGGGAGGGGGGAAAGCGCCGCCGCCGCCGCCCCTGCAGGTGGGCGAGGCGTTCGACGGGAGAGGGGCGGGGAACAAGGGGTTAGGGGACGGGGCTGGTGGCGCGGCCCCGGCCATATCGCCGTCGTCGTCTTCGTCAGTCCCCAAGGTGGAGGGGGTGGCGGCTAGGCGTGGGGGTCAAAGGGGCGGGGCCAGGGCCGGGGGCGCAATGGGGGGTAGGGAAGGCGGCGACCATGCCTACGAAGAGCGGGAGAGGAGGGTGAAGCAAGGTGGGGGGGATGTATGTCCCAGGTATTGTTTTTGTTGGGAGCTAGTTTTTTTGTCTGTTTCTCTGTGTTTTTCGCGACGTGTTTTTACGTTCCGCGGCGGACGTGGAAAACGACCACTCTTTTTTTTTTTCTTCTTCTTTTTCTTTTTCTTTTTTGTTTTTTCTGCATGTAAACCCCTACCCTCTTCCTTCCCCCTCCCCACCCATCCCACGCCTCTCCCTTCCCCCTACTTTTTTGTTTCTAATACGGGGGACCATAGTAAATATAACCAAATATTGTTGGTAAAAATTGGTAAATATATACCTGGTAGGCCTTTGTGTGTATTGTAGGTCCTATTTGCTATGATCCCCCGTAATAGTGTGCCATGATTTATTGTGCGTACTCGTAGAGGTGTGCGGTTGATTCAGTTGTTGCTGTTGTCGTTGTTGTTGTTACTGCATTAATGTTGTTGGGGGTTCTGCTCACAATGTATCACGTGCCATGTAGGATGGCTCTCAGGGGTCCGTCCGTGGTCTCAAGAAAACCCGGCTTGGCGTTTTAGATACGAGAGCCTGAAAGCAGTCATAGCACTGGAACAGCAGATAATAAAAACGAATAGATGCCAATTACTCGCTCGGAGTAAATGGCAACTAAAACTCTTATTTTTCCCCTCTAATACTGTAAGAGATATATACCACGCTGTCCGGAAACGTAAGAACCGATTTGGTATTCATGTTATGTAAGTTCTGTGACAATTGGTACAGCTCGATGGGTCGCTTACTGCCACATCGAAGTACGCAAGCCAACACTCTGTTTACAGCAGGCACCCCGATCGCACCGCCTCTTCGCCCTATCGCTACTCGCCACAGGCACGCTCGATCGATCGATCGATCCTTTCGTGTGTGTGTTTTTTTTTCTTGTTTTTGTTCTTTCGTTTTTTTTTTGTTGACTCAATTGCACCGCCCCGTCGCCTGGCGACTACCGCCTTCCTTGCCCAGCTGTCGACTTGAACGAGCTGTCGGCCCGCCTTCAGCAGCTCGCGGAGGCCTCGCCCTCGTCCATCGAGGACCGCGACGGCGACAGCGCAGACGACACCAACGGTGACCCTGCTGGTAGCGGTAACGGCATCGTTATCGGTAGCCGTAGCGGTAACCGTAGCGGTAACGGCAACGGTAGCGGTAACGGCAGCGGTAACAGTAGCGGCAGCGGTATCGGTAACCGCAGCGGTAACGGCAGCGGCAACGGCAGCGGTGTCGGTAACCGTAGCGGTAACCGTAGCGGTAACGGCAACGGTAGCGGTAACGGCAGCGGCAACCCTGTCGGCAAATACGACGACGAGGAGGGAGGGGGCGAGGGCGCTGTCGGTGGCAACTGCTTGCAACCCGCTCCCCTTCGCGGGGACGGGGGTAAAGGGGAGAACCAGGAGGGTCAGGAAGAGGAGGAGGGAGGGGAGGAAGGCACGCAAGAGGAAAGGGGAGGGTTGTTGGAGGAGGGGGAGGAGCAAGCGATGGCCCCCCTCGTGGAAGGTACGGCCGGTGACGTGGCTGCAGCCGCGGGTCATGCCGCCGATATTGCCGCCCTCTCAAGCATCCCCGGGGAAGAGCAGTGGCTGAACCACGACGATGCGGACGACGGCGTTGAGCTCGGGGACGCAGAGGAGGTAGTCGCAGCGGACGTCGGGAAGCAGCCGCAGAAGCAGAAGCAGAAGCAGAAGCAGAAGCAGAAGCAGCAGCAGAAGCAGCAGCAGAAGCAGCATCCTCGCGGTGAGGTTCACTGCGGTGGTCATTAGTTGTAGGCGTGGGTCTGGGTGATTGGTTATGGTGTTGTCTCCTTGGTGCTAATGCGTACGCGGCGTGCAGTGCGGTAGTGCGCGTGTGTAAGAGGCGGGACCTACAGTCGAGAAGGCGTTCTCCCCAAACCTCCACTCGTGCGCGCCTTTTTACTGACAGCGGCCCGTTACGTGGAGTTGCATGGTTTCGGGAGGGCGTGTGTGTGCTTCGTGAGGGCGGGCGGTGACTGCATGGATGCATGCCCGGCCCGGAGCTTGCTGGTCGTGCTACGGCTCAGGTTTTGCTGCCGGGATGTGCAGGCTAAACTGAGACGCTCGCTCGCTCGCTCGATTGCCGGTGCAGAAGTGGAGCGTTCGTTGGCTCTGCTCCCCCCCACCCCCTCTCCCCGGTCGGCTGGCTGATGTGGAGCTTATTTGCAGGGCTGCCCAAGGTTCTGGTCAAACCTCGCGGGTCGGGTCGGTTCGGGCCGGGTCGGGTTAAGGGCGACCCGAACGGGTCCGACCCGACCCGTGATAGTTTGACAACCTCCTGACCCGACCCGACCCGACCCCTGGGATTCCAAAAACTTCCTGACCGGACCCGCAGGTCGGGTCATGACTTGCGAAGAGCCCTGGATGATACCCGGGCCCAAACGTTTTCCCGGTGTCGTGGCCCACAAATTTCGCGAATGGAACATGTAGCCTGTCCTCCGTTTAGCGCCGTCACAGATGCGGTGTCGCTTGTTTTGTAGTGCGTGAGCCTGGACCTACTGTACGTTCTTGAGGATGAAGTTTGCTTGGAAAGGATGTACATACTTAGATGGGAAAAAAAAGAAGAATTGGAGGGGGAAAAAAACGGCACCTGGTACATGGCGAAGGGGTTGTATCCAGGGCTGTTCACGAGTCCATGACCCGACCCGCAGGTCGCGTCAGGACGTCCTCAGAATCTCACGGGTGGAGTCGGTCCGGGTCGGGTTGGGTCAGGAGGTCTTATAAAAAAATCTCGCGCGCCCGACGGTTGGGCCGTCACCTACCCGAGCCGACCAGCGAGTCTTGACCCGACCCCAAACCCGGCAAACAGTCCTGGTTATGTCAGACATGGTCCACAAAAATGAGATGAAACCCATGTCCATGCGCGTAAACCTGTCCCCCGTTGTTTGCGCGCGTGACCGGCCTGCCCTGCCCTGCCTGCCTGCCTGCCTGCCCGCCTGCTTGCCCTTTTCCTCCCAGGCGGCACCAAGGGTGCTGCTCTCAAGAACCCGTTGCTGTCGCTTTCTCCGGGTGCCTATGACTCGGCTGCTGAAGAACACTACCAGTCCGACGGCTCGGGGGGGGTAGAGGAGGAGGCCGGCGGGGGGGGGCAGGCAGCGCACACGGACGAGAGGGGGGGGGAGGAAGAGGCTGGGAAGGAGAAGGAAGGGCAGGGAGGGATAGAGGGGGAGGAGGAGGAGGAGGAGGGGGAGATAGGAGAGGCGGAAGAGGGAGAGGTGGTGGTGGCAGGGGAAAGGAAGGAGGGGGAGACGGTATGGACGGGGCGAGATGAGGAGGGAGGGGGAGATGTGGGGGAAGAGGAGGAGGAGGAGGAGGAGGAGGAGGAGGAGGAGGAGGAGGAGGGGGAAATGATAGTGGAATCCGAAGGTAGGCACGCAGATGGAGAGAAGGAGGAAGAAGGACGTAACGAAGACGAGGAGGGGCAAGAGGAGAAAGGGGAGGGGGAGGAGGAGGAGGAGCAGGAGGAAGAGGAGAGCGACGACGGCGACGTCGTTGGCGAGGAAGAACAAGAGGACACGGAGGACGAGGAAGAGCCGCGGTCAGAGTATGAGGAGGACACGGAATACTCGTACACGAACGGAACTTACGACAGCCCCGAGTTGGGCAACCAGGTGATAAAGAAGAGAGCCGTTGTCTCCCGAACGCTACGAGGATGATAGTCATATGTATAGGTACTCTTATTTCCAAGAATTCTACCTCTTCTTTGTCTTCCTTCTCTTTTACTACTGCCCCCTCCGCCCCGTGTTGTGTCTTGGGGGGGGGGGGGCGCTTTGGACATCCTCGGTCCCCACTAAACCTGTGAGGTATCCACCAACGAAAACAAAACGGTCGGATAACCGTTTCACGCCGGAAATGTTTTTTTAGCTGATCACGCCGCATGCCAAGCGGTGTGCTTCGCTTATCGTGGCACACCACGTCACGTACACATACCAGATTACAAGCACCAAAAATAGTACGTCGCACCTACAGTAGTATATACCCTATGTGCGTACGAGTTTGGATATTGGGGGAGTTTTTTGTGTTTTTTTAAGTTTTCTTCTTTTTTTTCCAAATCACGAAGGAGATCGTCGACCCATACCAAGCTCAACCCCAAGTCTAACCCTATCCTGAGCCAGGCTCAGGCTACGCCCCGAGCGCGGCTTCGCCGCACGTTTTGGATTTCCTGAAAAAAATGTACGAACCACTATGCTAATGGTTATTCTGCATAGTTTTGGTACTCTATCTGGAGTGTTTGGAGTTTTAAGCATACGGTGAGTATACTGCATCAACGCCCCACCTTAAGGGCTACTTCGCGTGTTTTTTTTCATGGCCCCATTGTTTTTATAATGTCACCCACCTCGACCCGATAGACTTGCGATTGTCTTGACAATGCTCCCCCCCCCCTGCCAACTCCATCGCCATCACTCTATTCTTATTTATATGTGATAACGCCCCCCCCCCCCCCCCTCCCCCGTCTCGAAAGGAATGCGTGGTCAATGGCAAATGACTAAGGCGAGCAGCAACTGAGTACCCCCCCCCCCCCCCCCCCCCCCCCCCCCGCCTCTCGTATCCTCCTTTCCCCCCGCCCTACCCTCCCCCTTCACCCCTCCCTTCCCCCCCTCCCTGCCTCTTCTCCCCTCTCTTCACCCCCCCCCCCCCCCCCCCCCCCCCCCCCCCCTCTTCCCACTCGCTCCCCTCCCCCCCCTTTTCTTCCGCCTTCCTCATGAATGAACGGGTCGTGTGAAATGCGGGAACAGAGGGCTCGCTCGTTGGCGGACTTCGATCGCGCCCAGCGTGAGATAGAGGCCAAGCTCAGAGCGCTGTGAGGCCCCAACAGCAAGCTGTGAGGCATGACCGCGGGGGGCAGAACAATAAAAATAAAAATAAAAAAATGAAGCGGACGAGCACGGACGACCTTGCTGCTCCTGCTGCTCCACCCAAACGCGGACGGACGAGCACAGGCGATTGGTTGATTGTTGCCTGTTGCTGCTCAACCCGCTCTCTCTATATTTTGATTGTTTTGGGCGGTCCTGGTGGGCGTACGATAGGAAAAGATCACTTCTTTCGAGGGGTTAGGGTAGGGTATCCCCCCCCCCCCATCAGGGGTAGAGTGTCGCCTCCTCCCCCCCCGCGCGGGGGTGGGGTATGCCCCTCCCCCCCCCCCCCCCCCCCCCCCCGATCGGAAAGTATCACGTCCCTCGAGGAGTGTCAGGGTAGGAGTATCCACTCCCCCCCCCCCCCCTCCCCCCCACCACTCCCCCCCCCCCCCCTCCTCCTTCTAGTATCCGTCGGCTTGGTGCCGCGCCAGTGCCCGATGCAACCTAAGGAAAGAAGGCGGGTGCGGCTGTTTTTTTTTTGTTTTGTTCTCGTACGAACACTGTGCTCGTTTTGAGGGCGTGCTGTAATGAGGCGGTGTTCCTTGTTAGCTGTCGGAAACATTTGTGAGAAGATTATTGGGTGGGGGGGGCGGGGGGGGGGGGGGGGGGGGGGCGGGGCGTTTCAAGGGTGGCCCCCGATTTGAGTTGTGACAGTATGTATCCGGAATGGGACGTTTCCAGGTGGACTTATGGAGTGCCCCGGTGTCGGAAATGGGACGGTTCAAGGTTGCCCGATTGATTGCGACGGTATGGGAGAGTGAGAGACGGTTCGGTTCGATGTGGGAAATGGAATGTTTTCAGGGTGCGTGGCCTGATTGAGTTGTGACGATAGGGGAGGGTTTTTTCAGAGAGTTTTGGAGGTATGGAGGCGGGGGTGGGGGAGGGGGGGGGCGTGTTGTCCGTCCGTCTGAAGCAATGGACTGTGTAAGGCCAGATGCGAGACGTGCCTGTGGTGTTGGTTTTTAAAAGTATATTGCTTACGGTACGCAGTTATTTCGTAAAGGTTTTGGACAAGGCCTGTGCTACTTAGTCTTTGTTGTGTGCTCGGGTGGCAGGTGTGGCGGGACTTTTTTTTTCGTGTTCGGTGCTGTGTTTTTTTTTTCTTCTTCTTTTTCTTTCTCTTTTGAAGCGAGCTGATGCCATGCCGCGCAACAACACTCACAAACAAGTATCAAACTTCGCTCGTTCTGACATTTGTTTTCCTTCTTTTCTTTTTTATTTTTTTTCGGTGGCCTTGGTTTATTCTCGACCCGGTTTTGCGGACATTTTGTACGCCTTGCCATCCTGCTTGACAACATTGACGGTTTTGGTAAAGTTTTTTTTTTTTTTTTTTCGATTTTTGTTTCTAGGAATTTCTAGGAATTTTCTAGGAATTTTCCTGCGATTTTCTTCCATTTCTTGGGAGAACGCTGGGTCGGAAGGGGAAAAAGAGAGGAAGGGAGTGGTTGGGTGAGTCCAGTGTTTTGGTAGGTGTGCTGCCGTTGGCTTGCCGCACGCCTTGGATTATGTTGTTTTATTTTTTTTGACCTCAAGGCCGAAGGTTCCCCCCCCCCCCCCCCCCTCTTCTCCCGTTTTTTTTGTTTCGAGAGAGACATCGAACACGAGTAAGTGTTTTGGGGGTCTGGTCCAGGGGTGTTCTCCCTTTTCTTCCCTTTTCTCTGTTTTTGGTCTTGTGGAGAGTGCGGTCTTCGGCCCTCCCCTGTTTGCCGCGTGCAAGAAAGCTGCTCTCAGCGCAAGTAAAGAGAGCGGTAGTTGCGGTGTTTATGTATCGTGCTTGCAGTGCTTGCAGTGTTTGCAGTGCTTGCATGCAATTTTTGCAGTGCTGGCGTTGTTTGCAGCGTTGCCCTTTGTTTGCATGTGGTGCTTGTCATGCTGCAGTGGCTAGTGCTGCAGTGGCTTCAGTGGCTAGTGCTGCAGTGGCTGCAGTGCTCGCGTGCATACAATCGCAGTGCTTACACGCAACGATTGCAGTGCTGGCACTGGTTTGCTTGCGTTGCTTTCTTCCAGCTGCAAGCGGTTGAGGCGTTTGCGTACCGGGTGTGCGCTGATGGCAGGGCTGACATCGCTTGCACTACGCTGTGCTTGAAGCCCGTAGAGCAGCGGTTGCATGCGGTGCTTGAAGTCCGTGCGGTAGTGGTTGCATGGCAAGGATGGAGGTGCTTTGGTACGGTGCTTGCATGCATGCGGCCCTTGTGCTGCAGCGCTGGCAATGAGGATGCGCATGCCAAGCACACCAAGAAGCGACCGATGCACGCGCTTTTGCTTCTCCTCGTAGTGCCCGCCCCCCCACCCCCCGGCGCAGTCGCTGTTCCTTGTAAAATGAGAGAGACCCCCCCGCCCCAGTGCCGACTTTGTGCGGAGACGGGGTAAAATGAGCGCAGAAGGGAGAACGGTATCATGCTCGTCGCGGCGCCCACTTGTCAGCCTTTGCTTCTCCACCTTTGCTTCCGCCGGGGCTTCCATATTGTAAGGCTTTTCCTTCATTTGCCCCCCCCCCCCCCCCCCCCCCCCTCCCCTGTCTTGTCTTCCGGGGGGGGTTCATGCAGCGCTGCTGCTGCTGTAGAACCGCCCTGCCGCTTGGGGCGGTGATTGATGATGAAACTCGTTTTTTTGTGCATGAAGTATTTTATGGCGCTTATTCCGGTCACGCCTTTGCGCCGCGGGGGGCAGTGATTGATGAAACTACAAGTAGTTTTTTTTTTGGCACGTCAAGTATGTTTGTGTGTCCACTTAATCCGGCTATTTGTTCACTGCGGTAGTCGTACTTTCATTTCGTTTTTTTGCTCATTTTGGTACTCGTACTTTTTTTCTCTCTTCTTGGTTTACTTATTATCCTGTTGACGTTTTTCTTCCCTTGGGGTGCATGTGGTTCGTACGTGCGATTTGTTCAGCGCACATGGTGGCGGTTGCCCCCCCCGCCTCTGCCGAGAGATGGCGTGTTTTTGGCGAGTCTTGGCCTTCGTTCTGCCTCGTGTATCTACATCCAAGGCAACCAATCTGCTTGGTGCGCGTAGTTCACAAAAGAGAAAAAAAAAAAAAAACGAGCCCCTGTGGTTTCCCTTTCTGGAACCAGCATTGATTTGTTTTGCCTCCACTCGAGAGGAAGATAACCTACGGTAAGTCGTAAAACTGTTCCGTACCTACCTGGCTGGTACCTGGTAGGAAAAAAAGCGGTCGGGCGGGACGTTCAATCGGGAGTGCTTCGTATTTTTTTTTTTTTTTTATTAATCGTTTTGGCCATGAGAAAAAAAGGGAAAAGCGGTCATTAGTAGTTGGTGGCTTTTTTTACGTCGGTGGCTGATGGGGCCTTTTTTTTTCTTTTTCTTTTTTTGGCATCGAGCGACGCGGGCGTGGGTTTCCTTCCCCCGACGGGTTGTCAGGTCTGGGAGGCGATAAGGTCCGGGACAGTCCCCCAAGATGCATAAAAATGTAGCTTTGCGCGGGGCAGGTCCGGGTAAATATGTTGCCCCCGGCGGCTCCTAAGCGAAGGACTACTTTTATGTTTTCCGCGCTCTTGTGGACCGGGGGTCACATCCGGGTGGGATCGAGTCTTGGGGGGGGGGGGCTCCCAGCGAAGGGCTGCTTGATTTTGTTGGGGGCGAGGGGTCACACGCGGGCTGGGTCGAGTCTGGGTGGGGTGGCACACGTGAGCGAGGTCACGGGCGAAGAATTATCTCTGTTTGCTTTCAGGCCCTAGGGGATGTTAAGCCAAAATAATGGACGCACGAACGAACACGTCCAGCACAGCCAACGAGCTGCAGCTCTCCCCCCGGGGGGGGCGTCGGGATATGCTGCCACGTTTTTCTTATTTCAAGAGGGGAGTGCAAATACTACCAGATATATTTTATTTCTTTATTTTTTTACGAAATACTACAGGTAAGTACCAATCAATGTCGGCGTATACGAATACGTGGATCTTTCGCGGCAACGGCTGCAGGCAGAGAGAGAGACCTTCATCAAACAAATGTCAAAAGCTTGTGACGCTCGCAGTTATCTATCTACCTGTCACCACGGCACATCCTCCAAAATCCGAAATACTGCCTGTATGTAGGAAGAATGTGTGTTGCCCGGTCCTTTTTGCCCACCCCTCAATGGGCCGCGCCTCTACAGTTAGCAATGCGGTTTATGGAGGGGGGCACTTCTGGGCCCACCATTTCTGACTGATGGTTCGGTCTGACATTACCTACAGTAGTAGCACTAGCTTCACTTGACAATCTATCTATTGTACTACGGGGGACCCATAGTAAACAGGACCAAATATTGTTGGTAAAAATAGCGATATATACATATATAGGTTTTGTGTGTACCGTATAGGCCCTATATCATTAATATGGTCCCCCGTAATAGGGTCTTTTTAAGTCCAAACGTGCCCCTCCGTCCGTCCGTCCGCAAAACCTCGCCAAAATCTATAAAACGGTACACCGGTGGATTTTACCGCCAGTTGACGGTATAGGCAATTAAAGCAGTCCTCTTCAAGGCGGCAAGAAACTGAACACGGGAAAATACCATTTTCTGTCCCGGTATACCGTTTTGTGTCGAACGACCCTGCTCTACCGTTATCAAACGTTGAATTTTGTCAATAACCAAAAACGGGTATACCCGATTCAGTTTCTCACAAAAGCGGGTACACTCTTTTACCAAGTCGACAGCGCACCCCACGAGCCATGCTATTGGTCAGAAATATATCGTACCCGTTTTTGAGAGGGAATGACCCCGGTGTGCCAACCAGATATTATGCTCGGCTTTCAACCATTTAAGGTTTCTCGCTTTTCTTCAACCATTTGATGTCTATCGTGTGCCTTGTGTTCCACTGCCTCTGCCTCTGCGGCTGCTCTTCTGCAAAATAATTTCCTTCCAAGCTCGTTCACCTTCCAACTGACGGTATTTCATTCCATTCGACGATTTGACCCCTTTCGTACTACAGTCCCGATTTTGGGGATAAACCACTCTAATTTCATGGTGCTTTGCCCCCAAAACGGGACTGCAGTACTAACTGGGTTACGCGTGCTTTGCCCCCAAAACGGGACTGCAGTACTAACTGGGTTACGCGCACCCGGGTATCACGTTATAGACCACTGTACAGGTATACGTCTACACGTCCATATGTACGTACATACCCATGCGCCTGCAGACGGTCGCCACGTACGACTGCTGTGTGCCGTACTGTTAACAGCATTGTACCACAGCAGCATGACGTATTAAACAGGTATATACACGCTGGAACCAAGAAAAACAGACACGCTTGCCACCAGAACTCTGCTTCTAGACACCGTGGGTCTGCTTGGCACCCTCATCCCACCCAGACCTGACCCCACCCGGAGCTGGGCCCTCCCGCAGTCCGGACCTCGGTGCGTCGGAACTTTTCGACTACTATTTTACGGGGGGCCGTAGTTAATAAGACCAAATATTGTTTGTAAAAAATGTTAAATATATAGGTTTCTTGTGTATACCATAGGTCCTATTGACTATGCCCCCCCGTAATAATAGCCGCCGGCAAAGTGCGCTTTGTGTGTGTGTGTGGGTTTTCATCCCTCATAAATCGATACGCCTTTCGCGGAGGATATGTCGGCGGCGAGGCTGCGCCGCCACCGCCACAACAGGACGACCCACCCCCGCCGTTTCCAACCAGCCCGGCAGTGCTGACGTCGAGGACGATCGAGGGAGTCCTCTCAGAAGTACCAGGTGCATACCAAGCACCGAAAGCCAACTGAAAATATGTATCTGGTATATATTTATATCTTGGGCACGTACAAAAATACAAGAAGCAAATATCACACACATACACACACAATGGAATACAGCAACCATGCCAACCTCCCCGCGCCCCCCCCCCCCCCTCCCATTACCACGTGAGTGAACCCACGCGAAAAAAGAAAACGCACTAAAAATACTTGGAAACAAAAAAACACAACCAACAGTCATCACAGCAGCTACAGGTTCAGAAAGACACCAAACTAGGTGGGTGGTGTGCAACATGGAACACACGAGTGACGAAACCCCCCCCGCTTTCTCGGCACCCACAACAACGATGCTATCGCGGATAATGGAGTAGGTTATTCCTCGCGTCCTGCGAGCTCGTGGTCTTCTGCTTCCGCGCCCACGCGACGAATCGGGCGATGCTCTCGTCCGCCAGCAGCTCCTCCCGAGTGGTGAAGCGCTCGGCCAGCGCCGAGGCGTCGTGGGTGCGGTGCACGGCGCTGTGGCAGGGGCGGCAGATGTCGATCGTGCGGTTCAGCGTCGCGTCCGTGTAGCCCTTCTTGCGGTAGCGCTTGTGGGTGCTCCTGTCGGCAGTGGCGGCAGGCGGGGGAGGGGGAGGGGAGGGGGGGGGGGGGGTGTACTCGATAGGAGAGATGTACTCGAGATCATGCATGACCGTAGTCGTATGACCATATACCCTCGCATCCCTACAATGCCGGGAAAGAGCATGTCAGGTTTTCACCGACCGCAGACAATGCTTGCACCAAGCGCGAAGCGCCGGAAGGTGTCTGGCGAGTCGCATGAAGGGTGAGCTGCATCCTGCTAAGAACCGCTTGTGAGGTGGACTTGCATATGGATGACAGCTTCAAGGAGTGAATTCAATTTCCGTTGTAGGCACTTCCAGAGACAGCAATGGGAGTACTATGTAACTGCCTCTTAGGTGCCTTACCTGAACACTACGTGATACTATCAATTCTCTTGTGCGGAGTAAAGGTTCTTTACCTCGCACAACTGATCTAACTCGACGACCAGCTGTGGGCGACCGCCAAAAAAAACAACAAAAGAAATGGTACCCTCTGGTTGTCTAGCTCACGTAGTGAGCCTCATGTTTTACAGTGTCATTGCCAACCGACGCCAACCCAACCTATATATAATAGGAGGGGGGGGGGGGGGGGGGGGAGGGGGGGCGTACTCGATAGGAGATATGTACTCGATCTCATGCATGGCCGTGGTCGTATAAACTTACTTCTGAGCCAAATTTGGTTTCGGATTACTACAGTAGCCTCCCCCCTACAGTAAAATCTTTCTTTTTGCCTTTATAGATGTTTGTTCAAGAAACGAGCTGTATCATACAATCCCTCCCACCCACCCACCCACCCACCCTGCGTATGTATACACGTATGTGCGCAAGAGCTGCTGCGTCATGCAGATCGATCACCCCTCTGTCGGAAGGTGTTGGTGTTAGACCATGCAGATCATGCTGATTTATACATGCCCTGGTGTATAATATGGTATATATTTATATATATGCTGGTAAAAATATGGTATATATTTGTATATACTCCACTTTGCCCTGAAATATAGGAACCATTTTTATACTAATATTCTATACAAATTTGACTTATATTTAGGGACAGAACGGTGCCGTGAAACATATTCATGAAGTGAGAATCGCAAACCGGTTCGATGTGTGAGAGGCTTTCCCTCGGGGGGGGGGGGGGGGGGGGGGTATCGTATCGTACGGGCCTCCTCTCTGACGAATTTCCTACAGTACACGCTGTAGGAGTTTTTGTATCGACGACGCGGAGGGGGTGCGTACTGACTGTAGCATACCTGGTACTATCGTAGTGGAAACACCGAGCGATTGCGGATATACTTTACAGAACTGCGCCCTACGTTTTCCGCGACGAACCTCTCAGGAATTCAAATAGGACGCGTGTTGCAAGATGTTTATATGGGTCGCCATGCCGTTTACGTATGTTTTCTCTTGTAGGCGGTGGTAGTACGACACTGTCGTAACCCCCCCCCCCCCCTACCCCCGCAGTACTAAGAGCAGGACTGGAAATGTGCCTGCCCACTTGAGACAAATCGAGACGTGAGAAAGTTGAAATGGCAACATGAAGGAAGGCACATGCCAAAGAAGAGGTTGCCAGCCATAGTTGATAGAGCTGTATGGGGGGAAGTAGCGAAACGGCGAGCTGGGATAAGGTGGGATAGCGTAGCTGGGAAAGTGTGGAAGTATAGAGAAGGAAACCAAGAAGAGGTGATGTCCGAAGACAAGTTTGGGAGGTACAAGACATGAATGGAAGAAAGGATAGGGAGAAGGGAAAGGCTACGGAGCGCCAAGAAATAAGGTGAAATCGATGAAAACAGAAAAGAGAGGCACGGGCGTTTTAGCGAAGAGATAGGAATGAAAAAGTATTTGCACGACCCAATGGACCCCGCGAAATCGCTGAAACTGCGATTTCGTGTAGGTGATCTGGACCTGCCAGAAAGAAGAAAGAGGTATGCCAGTAGCCGGGAGGACGAGGAAGAAATAGATGCACAGATGTGCCCGTGTGGCAAAGCAATGGAGAGTAGAACGCACATGGTCGGAGAATGCGAAATGTACAAGGAGGAACGGAATGTATTGGGAGAGGAGATGAGGGAAATAGACCAATGTGGCATGGAGGAGTTTGGTACGCTAGGCAGCAGCGAGAAAACGATCGCTATCCTGGGAGATGGATGGTGGCCACCGGCGGTGAAACAAGAAGCGGATGATATAGCTTTTTTTTCTGTGTAACATAGGGAAACAACGTAATGAGCGCCCATTCGTTGGAGGTGTCTCTACTAGGAGTAGGAACGGAGCTCCGTCTCGAAAGGGATGCGTGGTCATTGGTCAACTAACTAAGGCAAGGCGATCAACGAGAATCCCCCCCGACCCCCCCCCCCCCCCCACCTCTTGCTGAACTGAACACCTCACGGCGCTCCGCACTTGGTACAAACAATGTCTGCCTGGTCGGTGAAAACCCGAAATGCTCCGTCCCAGCATTGTAGGGATACGAGGGTCTATGGTCATGTGTATTTATGTATATACTGTAGATATATGGACATATATTGGACATACATATTATATATAGGGGGATATGTTGTTTTTGGGTTCCATCGTGGATTCTGATCATTAAGCCCCCCCCCCCCCATAATAAACGTGTTTTATCTTGGCCTCTCCGATGTGTGGAGCCTTGCCGATGCCAGGTACCTGGGGATCACGTGGTGGCGCGTCAGGGGCATGAGCCTCTCGCACAGCAAGCAGCACCCGGGCTCCGCGTCGTCGCCGCTCCCGTCTTGTTCCTCGTCGTCCTCGTCTTGCGCCGAAGCATCCAGAGGAAACTGCTTCAGCGTGTCCCTGTTCAAAAAAACGAAAATCGTGCGAGCACGTGCATACCAAAAGCGGGACTCTGAAACAAAACGAAAAAAGACATACATACCAGGTATACATACATGTATCGGCTGTGAGACCGATTTTTGCCTCGAAACTCATTCGATTGTATACTTATTTACGAATCATTGTGAGAGTGCGCGCAGACGACGGGAACACACACTACAAAGTTCACCCTTCACGTTGAGCTGCTGTGGGGGGCGCCTCGCTGGGCGTAGAAGATTCGTTTTCAGTTTTTCTAGAAAGCGGTGACAAGAGATTTCTATCTAGGCAGTAACAGCGTTGTCAGGCGAAATCGCCGTGTGTTCTGCAGGCGTGCACTCCTGAAGGATGGAGGACTGTGATTTTCCCTCTCCCGGGCAAGGACATGCGCCGAGTTCAAGGGGGCGTCAGGGTCAACATAGTCCAACAGGAATATTCTTCGTTTTTGAGGCGAGTTTTCTCTGCGACCGCTCCCGAAACGTTTCAGATACAACCACAGCATTTACAGCGATATATATATACCGGTATACTCGAAGTATATCATTACAGTAAGGACTACTGCAAGAGAGGGTTCAAACCTTGCCGGCAACAGACAGAATAGTCGAACAGCGCACTACATTATATAGGTAGGGACCAGCAGGTATATTGCTGTAGGCACCAGTACCAGCAGGTACTGTTGATACGTGAATGTCGCCGAAGGCACTCGCCAACCCTTTCGGGGGACATCAGCCGAGAAAAAAAAACAAAAAACAAACATCCGACCAAAGTAGTCGACGATCTCATGATCTGTCCGAGTTTCTCCAGACAAGGTGGATGCTAACATCCTACCTGGTATCTCTTAACCCTGCACGGGTGCAGTAGTAGTCAGCATTATACGTGTGTCCGAATAATAATTACCAGTATGCAACAAGGGGTAGTGCGACACGCGGCCGGCCCGGCCCGATACCTCTCGTACTACCGCGCGCCCGTACGTACGTACGTACGTACGTATTGCAGTATACTAGATGTTTGATACGGACGACTTTTTCAGCGTTTGGGTCTCTACGTACACGGCACCTGCTGTGGGCTCGTACTAATGTGAATACATCAGTTGGTTCAACGACTGAGCGAGCCACGCTCGGGGTCGAGCTCGGCGTGTGCGTGCACCGCTAGCTGTAGAACGGACTACTTTGTACTGCTGGTCACGCTGGATGTCGTTACTTGCTGCGGCTACATAAAAAGTTCCGGACGGCATGATATTAGACCGCTTGCGCCAGAACAAAAAAAAATGAAAAATGGACGCCCGTCGGTAATTCGATACCTAAAATGAAGTATCTCCGGTGTGCGTGAACCACGTTCTGGCTGGAAATTACCTCTTAAAAAGATAGATCGCGGCCCGCTGGGTGGCCATCCATGCGGAGTGATAGATTAGTGTACGGTAGGCGATACCGAGAGGTACGCTGTATGAAAAAACGTTGCTGGTATTGTCCTGTCTCCGCGTGTGTGTGTTGATGCGCACTGCAGCGAGTCGTCCATAGGCACAGTACCCCGACGGCAGGACTACAACGCCGCAGACGACAGGAAACCTCTCGCGGCCTGTGTTTTGCGTCGGACAAGCTGCTGCCGCTGCTGCTGCTGCTGCCGCGCGCTCCTTTTCTTGCGAATGCATTGCCGTTGTCGGAGACAAAACACAACAACAAAGAAACGAGCACGAAACACAGGCACCTCAGTACACACAGCGATTTAGCAGCGGGACGTTATTGTCCAAGCAGCGATGCTCGCAGCCAGCGCTTGAGCGCTTCCCCTTGGGTGCTCAGTCAACGCATCAGCGCCATCGTCACAGCTCCCCCCTATCTTATATACCTGGCATATATATATATACATATAGGTTGAGCTGGGGTCGGTTGACGACGACGCTGTAAAACACGCCTCTCACTGCGTCAGCTGGACAACCAGGATGCCGTTTTTCTCTTCTTTTATTTAGGCGGTCACCACAGCTGGCGGTCGAGTAAGCTCATTTATTGTGCGGGAACCCTAATAACTCCGCACAAGGGGGATTATTGTATCACGTAATGTGTACCAGGTATATGATGAGATACCCGCGGGGCAGTTATATAGTGGACCCATTACTGTCTCTGGAAGTGGCCACACCAGAAAATAACTAAATCCATTGACGCTGTCATCCATATGCAAGAAAAACCCCCCTCAAAAGCGGTTCTTAGTAGAATGCAGTTCACTCTTCATGCGACTGGCCCAACACCTCTCAGCGCTTCGCGCTTGGCGCAAGCAATGTCTGCCATGCCGGTGGAAACCCGACGTGCTCCGTCCCGTCATTGTCGGGATGCGAGGGTCTATGGTCATACGACTAGTATACGGGCATGCATGATAATAAGTACACCCCCACACACACTCCTTGGCTTCTCCGCACCCTGATACCCTCCCAGAAGCAACGCTCTCGTCCAAGTACAGGGCTCGTAGTGGCACGAGGAAACACAAACAACCGATTAATCTAAAACGACAACGAGATAGGTGCTGTCAGGGCGCTGCACTCGTGCATAGGTCGACAAACAAACAAGGCGCAAGCGGCTAGGGAATCCGCCATCCCCACATCGCAAGCCCTGCCCCCCACCAGAGCTCAGCTCGAACACCTCTTCGGTGAGGTAGGAGCGACGGTCGATTGCCATCCGGGAGGGCACCGCGGTTGACTCGCGCCTGCCCTCCCCCAACCTTTCAGAGGAGGGTCTGCTAATGAAGGCACAGGTGCGATGCACGCACGAACACAACCAGGCGCGCCCTTCAAGGAAGGGTTGCTTACCACCTACCAGGTATTCGAAAAAATGGTTGACATACGCCGTGTACGAAACGAATAGAACTATCCCTAACCCTAGCCGTAGACCAAAGCCAATCAAAGCAGCCCAAAATCCTGACCTTGGGCCAATCAGACCGAATCTCGAACAAGTGGTAAGCCATACTACTTCGAGCGTTCAAAATTCGCGATATCTCCGGGTTTAGTCGGCCAACCAACGCTGCGCCTTTCGCTTCGGAGGGATGTTGGGCAACAGAATGCTGGGGTCGTTGCCCTTGTAGGCTTTTATCAATTTTCGTTCTCCAAAAACAAAAAAAACTTGACTCGGAAGATTTAGCCAAATTCGGCCCAAGTTCGGAAACAAGGTCTAACGAACTGTCGGTAACGGGATAATAAAAGTGGCCGTCCTGACCCATTTTTTTTGTGGTGAGACGCAAACACTTTTATTGGGCTATTATTGTAAAGCCGATGCTCGCAGTGAGAGCCGACGATGTCGCGGAGAAGTCGCCGTGGAGAGGTCGCGAAGCGAGGGTCCCTTGTAGCCGTCCTTACGGCCGACGTAAGCCGAGCAGAGTTCTTTTTCGTATTTAGCACGGAATTGCCGAACCCAAGAGGGTCAAGGTTACTATTAATAGAGTAACACCGCAGATCGTTGCAACGGCCTTACCTGATCGGGTCGGTTCTGGAGGTCCTCGTGGTCAGCTTGAGGGTAGAGGTGAACACGGTCCATGCTGCGGACCTCTTAACAACCCGATATCTAGCCCGGTGGGATCTTTGATGCATGACTTTGAGAGGTATGACATCCTTCCTTGCATGCGCGTTCCGAGGTCTACGACCGATACGTCTTACCCTGTCCGTGACATTATACCTCATGCACACGAATACGAATATGAACCTGTGCTGGTGGTATATATCAATGTGACACGTGTTGATATCGGGCAATGTTGAATCACTGTTCTACACGCTTGTCAGACAGATCATACCACTGACGTCCAGATCACACAGATCGCTTTCAAAACTCTGGGATTATCTGTAAAAAAAAAAACACGTGACTGATCTACGCCAGGGTCTGAAGTATCTGTACATGTTTCTGCCTTGTATCTACTGTATCTACCGGTAATATATGGACAAAACTAAACTGTTTAATGTGAAGAACACACACAGCTGGTATGCACCGGATATCACGCGTGTGCCCAGAGCTGAGAGCACGCTCTACCGTGATCTGGTACGATCTGTGCGATACGTAAACGTTTACATTTGGTGATCTGTAGGATAGGCCTCATCTACACACGCGTCCCAACCCATTGATCTGGTGGATAACTGCTGTACTACAACTGTAGTAGTACTCATCTAGGCCGCTGAGGCGGATCATGATATGTCGGGGCGTGTGCAACGTTCAGCGTGGCGTATTATTTACCCATACCTGGTACGATTTTAAGCCTACAGCAGCAGGGTACTTACTGGCTGCTGCAACATTCGACGTGTGCCGATACACATGCTCCACCCCACTGATCTGTGCGATCTAGTAGGTCACAGGCAGATCGCGTTATGTCGGACGTGTGCAATGCTATCGTGATGTTCTGTGAGGGAGGGTATGTAGGACTTAGGAATGTACCCGTAGTACGATTCTCGATCAGGGCTACTCGTTGTACTTCTGCCTGCACCTGCACCTGCAGTACAGTATGCAGTACCAGGTATGTATTACAATGCACCACCATGCATGCCTACAGCAGTACCCGTCGTTTGCTCCACCAGGCGGTTATTCAAGCTGGCATACGCAGTACCCCCGGACCCGATCTCTTTCGATGTTTTCGGCCCGGACGAGGGCCGGCAGACAACGGCTGCAGCAGTGCACGACACCGGCGAGCGGTGCGTCGCGATGGTTCATCACTTGTCACACGACAGGCGGATCAGCGTGTACTGTCATGTACGTACACTTACGTACGAGCTGTGTCCCGATGATCGCAAGGAGCAGCCAAAAGACCCTTCTTTTTTAGGGTTATTACGTATTATTAATAGTTGCCCGAAAACAAAAGCGATCGACATTTTTGCAGCAAGAGACCCTGGGAAAGAGGAAGTAACACAATACCAATGCAATACTGAGTATGAGCCCACGATGTCGCCTACCGCAAGATGTCCTCGAAAAGTTCCTGCCGATCGGAGCCCCCCGCCAGGCTGGCGTGCGGGAGGTAGTCGTCGAATTCTTGAGCCACCGCCGCCGTGTCTTGTAACGTGCCCGCCTCGGCGGCGTCGAGAAAGGCCGACACAAGCAGTTCACGGTCTTGTTCTTCGTCCGCTCCGCCCGACCCGAGGTGAAACCCCAAGTTTCGACGTATCGCGGTCTCGAGAGCTTCTACCCTTGGCTGGCTCATCGGTGAGCCCGATACCCGATACCGCCCGTGTACCTCGACGACTCACGGCTGCTGTGGCGATGCTCCTAACTTCCAGCTCACAGCTCACACTACCGACAACTCCTGATCTGGTGTGGTGAGCTACACTATATCTGGTATACTACAGCAGTACGAGTAGTGATGAGCACACAACACCCTCTTCGGAAATTACGGAGATTGCGGAGATTGCGGGGAAATAAAAGAAACGAGCTTGGAGCTTGGTGTTGGCGATTTGGGGCTTGCGGAACAACGCCGGAACGACGAAGCCTGCAGTTTAAAGCTCCAGAGTGCAATGCAACAAAGAGGAGGCAGTAGAGTAGTTCACATCAGCAGCAGCGGTACGTCAGTCTGAAGTCTGGCTTTACGTACAGCGTATCAATGCACCACGTAATATGTTATACTGCTAAAATGCGGCGCAATTAGCAAATACGACGAGCTGCAACACTACTGAACAACAATATACCTGGTCACGTACGAGCATGCCCACTACAGCAGTAGTCTGTTTCGCGTTCGATAGTCTTTTCTATTAATAGACACACTATTACGGAGGACCATATTAAGTAGGACCTACGGTATATCCAAAAACCTCTATGTTTCGCTATTTTTACTAACGAAACTCGGACCTATTTACTATGGTCCCCCGTAATAGTCTGCTGCTGCATACCTGGCTTGTGGCTTGTTGTATGCCAATATCCACGAATACCGCTGTACTGGGGTTATACTGGAATGAGGAAGCATGCCAAGGCTGGTCCAGCGGCCCGGCATCTACAGTAGTAGTCTCGGGCGTGAAACCAGACGTATGTCGCCCCGGTGGTTCAAGTGGTTAACCTCGAATTCTACTTGTTTGAGTCCTGGATTCGAGCCCCAGGTGGGTCGGACTTTGACTTTATTTGCAAAAATAAAAAAAGGATTCAATTGTTGAGAGCGCCTTGCAGCGTGGGTATAGGCACAATTCGATGCGAGTCGACGAGGGAAGAAAAGCCTGAAATCTTCTCGCGATAAAAATGAAGGCACGTACCGTAGCGGGAAGGGGGGAGAAGAGTCTGCTATGTGACCCCGGATCTGAGTTACGAGTTGGAAGGAGAGAGAGAAGAAGATGTGTGAAGATAATGGATGGGATGAGAAAAAAAAAAATGTCGCTTCTAAAAAGGCCCTTAAATTTGAAAAGAGGGGGTCGGAGGTCAGACGGATAGAGAGACAATATATAGAATTTTTCGCCACAGAGACCCTGTGAACACTGACTGGGGAACTATATGTAATTACAGCGGTGAGAGGGGTGGTCGTAAAACGTGCCAGGTACCAGGTTTTAGATATCGTACCTGGCGCAGCAGCGTACATGGTGGTGTTTGCCGTTTATTGCAACTGGCAGCTGGAAGAGCAGTAGTAGCAGCAGCAGTAGAAGCAGTCTAGTATTTGGAGTGCAATAATAATAGCAGCAAGTGCCCACAATGACGAACAGAGGAGCAGTAGGTGGGTAGTGGTACAAGCACAACAACACGTTGCCACGGCGGTAGCGAGGCGTAGTCAGGTGTGAGATATGGAAAACTGCGTGCCACAAATATCTCTTTCTCTCCCTATCCCAGGTAGGTATGGTGGTATGTATTTTTTAGTGCTGGACCATTACTGTAATAATAGTACGATAGAGTAACGTCACGGCATTGTTGCCGCGAAAAAGTATGCCGCATGAGAAAGGTGTTGACATCACGGCAAAGCACCCTGGCAAAAACGCCAACATGCCGTGAGGGACGAGGCATGCCAACTCGGAAACCAAAGGCCGTCGAGTTGGCGCCAAGCTTCACCCAGCAAACAGCCCCCCCGTCACCGCCACAGGCGAAAAAGGAAAGGGGATAACTTGTGAAAATAAATCCATATAATACATAAAAACAACAGTTATACTCGTAGTCTGCATACATACATCCTTGTACAAAAACCACACGCGGCAGGGGTGGTGGTACGTGGCTCTTCCGTACCGAGAGGGCTCAATCTTTCGTCGGGGGATGCCGCCTGCGTTCTTCAGACGCCAGAAGAGAGATGCTCAAAACGCTGAGATGAGCCGACAGATTGATCCTTGTTGCTAAACACACCGACAACAACAAAACAAAAAGTGTACCGCGGTGTACCACGTACTAGGCTACCGGTCGAGTATACCTGGTACGATGGATGACGGTCGGCATGCATGTGTTCAGGCATCGCGTCCTATGAAAATACAAACATCAAGAGAAACGCAACAACATGGGGGAAAAAATTGTACCGGGTACGCGCATTTATTATTGGTACGTATTCGTGCTTGAAGGTTCTCGACAAAGTGCTGCTTGATATGTATTCCTCACGCCGCCTACATCACAGCAACATGAGAACGGACATATATGTAGTGGGTATCATAGCAGGCAAATGTCAGATGCGCCACAAAAAAGTCCAAGAAAAAGCAAAAAAAAAACAAAAAACAAAACAAAACAAAACAAAAAAAAGGAAAAGCGAATCAATCTTCCAATCAATCCCTATGTACGAGTATAGAGACGCGAGAGTGGACGCAGCCCCCGCGGAAAAAGTAACGTACGCAAACACAAACCAAGGGAAGCGAGTAGAGACGAGATCAGCGCTAGACAGCGCGTTGCAAACCCCAGCAGCACAGCTCAAACACGCAGTAAACTACGTTGCAGTCTACTCTTTACTACGGCGCACTGCGTACCAGATATCCACCAACCTACAGCGAACGGGGCTCGTATTACATTCACGAGCCCGCAGTCCTCCCCTGTACAGGGAACGACTTTGGGATTTCTTACTATGACGGCGACGTGGCATCTGGAGGGATTCCCCACCAATAAAAATACATCCATATTGTTTAAAGCTGGCCAACCAGAAAGCTGCGGGGCACGGGCTTCTGTCTCTCTCTCTCTCTCTCTCAGGTGCCCAATACCCGCCACAGACAAGTCCGCTCGCCGGGAAATATTTGAGGACGTCACGTGCACACTTGTCTCATCCACCACCTACTGCTGCTACCACCGCGCGCCAAAATATAAGGCGAGAGCGCTAGGGCAGACACGAAACAGCAGACTAGGCGCGGACGCACGTTCGTGTACACGACGACGGTCTACCCGACGAGCCAACAAAATTTCATAGGCCTACACCATACACCAATCACGTCGTGCAAAGTTTTGAAGTTTTAGCAAAAACCCAATCCGATGGCACACCGAATCCAATGGGAACGCCGGGAGGAAAAAAAAACACTTTTTAAACGCATGCAGCCAGTAATGCACATTTAAGAGCCATATACGCACGCAATGGACGCACCATAAGCAAACGCACGATCCACATCGCGTTGCTATTCATGCTATGTTCTTTCTCTCCGTTTTGTGTCATAAAACTGCTGACACCGCTCCACACGAAAACCGCTCAAGAGTTTTTAGATACCGTCAAGGACAAAACAATCATGCCCCAACCAACACAAAACCCCCGTCCCCCATCTCACCTCCTGGCCCCCCCCCCCCACCCCCATCTCCCCCATGATGTTGCTCGTGCCGAGGAATTCCGCAGATAAAAGCTTGAGCGCTGTGCTCCCGAGAGCAAGAGAAAAAAAAAGGGTGTCATACCGCTGTTCTTGCGGAACCTGTCTGTTTCGGCCACTATTTCCACACCACGCGGTACGGTCAAGCCCTCGTGACCAATAACCACTCCGAAACAAACGGCAAAGGAGGTGTGCAACACCGACACACGAAAACGCAAGGCAGCCAGGGCAACTCTTCCGACGCATTTAAGCGCGCAGGAAAAAAAATCCATTGCATATTACAAACAGAGGACGAGCACCACGATCTAAAGCTGTAGATGAAAAAAGTCTAGATTCTGTGCTTGCCGTTATGATAGCATATGTTCGTGTGCGTAGAGCCGAAATCATTCAGATCTCTCACCGCGCGGCAAACGTATGCGCAAGAGCCCCCCCCCCCCCCCCTGCCCGGGACAGATACCACCCGGTAAATCATGACCTACACCTCAATCTAGATCATGATCGAGATCATGATAAGATAGATCGTGACAGAACCCATACCGGCGAACGAGTGCGCATGAGCCGCCGCAGACAGATAACCCCCCGAGAACACGTCCCACATCCCAAAATCTAGATCATGGTCTTCGGTAGATCTGGTCTAGAGCTAGATCATGATATGATAGATAATGATCTACAGCAGATGATGATATGACAGGTCATGATCTAGCTCCACGAAAGGAGGATCTGATCTGTTCGACGCGAAGAAAAAAAAAATGACCCGTTCATCTCTCTTGCAGGAACACATCCCACACCAACTCCAAGCAGATCGTACCCGAATCGTGGGTGCAGGTTCTACAAAGGGGTTACGTAAAAAGCTTCGTACTAGTAGGAAGCTCCAGCAAGCACACGATGATTTGGAACAGCAGTCAACAGTCAATTCGCAAACGCAAAAACACAAACACACACCGCCACCGCGCCGCGACCACGTACACGTTCATTGGGCTATTTCAAGCATGCGGTGTTCTACTGTAGTACAGAATAACTAGCCCTTTCTTCGTATCATACAAGCAGAAAAACGAATAAATCAGCGCACCACTCCGAACGTCGCCGCTAAATCGACCCAAAAACGAATCCCGCCACATATTATATCGAGCAGACCAAAAACCCAGGTCCATGCATAGGCGAAACACTAGAACATAACGCCGCAGAGATCCCCCCTCCCCCCCATCCCCGCCTAATCCGCACCCCCCCCCCCCCCCACTCCCCGCGCGCGTTCCCTCCCCCCCCCCCCACAATAAAACTCAACAAGGCACAACACACAAGAAGAAATCGACGTCGAAAACAAGCAAAGAAGAGGAAGAGAGCAACCAAAAAAAAAAAAAAAAAAAAACGAGCGAACATAGAACTTCGTCTCCGTCGTCGTGCATATTACATTACGTTCTGCGGCGTCTCCTTCGCCATAGCGATAAACTCAGCTTGCAGCTCGGCCCAATCCGTCGCCGCATTCCCCCCCTGAGCCTCGCTTATCTCCCCCCCCTTGCGGAGCACGGCGCCAAGAACCTCGGCGCGCGAGACGCTCCCCAGAGCCCCCGCGAGGCTTCCCCTGCCGCGGTGAGCGGTCATGACAAGCTCGATGCAACGCCGCAGGATGGGCAAGGGCAGCGACGCCGGGGACTGAAGGACGTTCTTCAGTTCCAGCGCGAGCGCCTCCTCGGCCCTTATCGCATCGGCTTTGACCTAGACGGGGCGGGGCAGGGCGCGCGCGTGAGCGGGTGGGAGGGGAGAGGGGGGGGGGGGGGGTTACTTACCAGTGAACGAGTCAGCCAGCACTCTAGCGAACGAGCCAGCCAGCAGGCCTCACGTGCCTAACAAATTTCGGTACGACAAAAACGCCTGAAACCATCATCGGCACTGCACTTTAAGACGATCACACTACTGGACGTAGGAATCGTGCACAAAATCGAGCCAAAAATCATTGGCTCCCACTTTCTTATGTGCTGCTGTACGCGCTGCTGCTGCGTGCTGAGGTACGCGTGTAACCAGCTACGCACAATCGAAGCACCCCATGGCGGAAGAAAGGCCCCGGCTCCGATATCGGCCCACGCTATTGCATTCTAGGTTTGCCGTTGGAATGGGCGTATCGATATCCACGTGTTTCGGAAAGGGTACGCCGTTCGTTATGTCAGCTCACCTACGCACCCCGGCGCAAAACAAGTGATAGCATTCCCCATGGGTCTCGAAATACATCGATGGGGGCGAGGTGGGGCATGCGTGGGTGTATACATGTAGATGGTGGTGCGTGTGAACAACTAGTGCCGGTCGAGACGGCCCCGCTGCCGAATGCTGTAGAAAGTAGAGCCAGAGAAGAAGCACTTGAAACTACTGCTACTACTGCTACTACTACTACTACTCCTGTACTATTTCTACTGCTACCTCTACTGTTACACCACCAAATCACCTCTCGGGAGCAAAGCGCCTCCCCCCCCTTCCCCCCCCTTGTCCACACCACAGAAAAAAAAGCCAGACTAACCTGCTCGCTGGGCGCATTCCGCAGGCTAGCCGCCGGGGCACGGGCCAAGGTCAACGCCAGTACGCTAGGCACCAGCGCTGATCGCTGCCCGGGGGGGAGCATGGTCAGGCACCGAGAGAGCAGCTTCTGCCCCTTGGTCAGCTCCAAAACCGTGGACAGGACGCGCAGGTCGAGTGAGGCTTCTAGGGTAGATGCGTCCGGGGCGGGTTTTCCATCGGCCTGCAGCAGGGGGAAAGCGGGGACGGGCCATTGGAACGGATAAAAAAAAAGGCCATCAAGTTTTCATGAGCCACGGTCTTGAAAACACACCCCACATGCTGAGGCTGAACATCGGCGGGGCGGGTGTGGATGTGGTGGATTGCCGGAGATGACGCAGGGGTCGAGCGACCCCCCCCCCCCCCCCTTCCCCCCCAATCAAACATGCACAAACCAACACGTGGCCCCACTAATGCATAGATTTACAGCGAAGAAGCGTAGTTCTGGGGGCACCCCGGTCGTGTATGTGCGGCGTAAAAACGGCTGCTGTTGTGTCGTTGTCGCGAAGCTGGCATCCCTCCCAGCTACCGCGGCCCTGCCCGCTAATAACAGGGCTGTACACGGCTCAGGAAAAAAAATATATCGCGGGTCGGGCCGGGTCGGATCGGGCCGGGTCACCTATTACCCGACCCCGACGGTTAAGATTTGGGACGGGCAACTTCTGATTGACCTGTTTAACCAATCAGCTTCTCGTGTTTGCCGGCTTCAAATATTTTTACAACCCAACAAACTTGGATCATACGGAGTATTGCAAATATTGCAGACATCCTACTATTAATATTAATAATAGCTACTACTACCTGGTATGCTTCAGCATCTACGAAGGAGAGGAGTGGGCGTGCTACCATAGCGCCTCACGTACCACAAAACAACTGCGACCGCCACGCACGAAGCTGACGCCATGAATTTCGAGCACGGCACAAAGCTTGGCCTCCTTAAAAAACACCCACTCTTAGTAGGCATGCAGCAGCTCGCCCTTCATGCGACTCGTGCAACCCCTCACGGCGCTTCGCGCTAGGTGAAAGCAATGTCTGCCTGGTTGGTGAAAACCCGACATGCTCCGTCCCGGCATTGTAGGGATGCGAGGGTCTATGATCACACGACTACGGCCATGCATGACATTGAGTACACTCTTTCCCCCACCCCCCCCCACAACCGCCCCCCCTCCGCCCCCCCTCCGCCCCTCCATGTCCTCAACCTCCGCCTCGCCCCCTCACCTGTTGCAAAATAGTCGATCGCTGGAGGCCCAGAGATACGGCGAGGTCGACAATCACGTCTCCGAGGCGGCCCGATACGACGGCCTTCTTCGCCGGCGGAGTGGACGGAAGTTGGAGCAGGTAGTCCAGCTGCCACAAAAAACAGGAGACGGGCGCGTACGTTGGGGTTGGGGGATAGCGTTAAGGTTGTGTTGTGTGTTGTGATGTGTTCATGTTGTGCTGTGTTGTGTTGTGTTGAGTTGTGTTGGGTTGGATGGGTTGGGTTGCATTCGGCTAGGTTGGGTGAGGTCGGGGGTTGGGGTTGGCGTTGTGCTGTGTTGTATTGTGTCGAGTTGGGTTGGGTTGGGTTGGATAGGTTGGGTTGCGTTATGCTAGGTTGGGTGAGGTCGGGGGTTGGGGTTGGCCTTGTGTTGAGTTGGTTTGGTTTGGTTTGGTTCGGTTTGGGTTGGGTTGGGTTGGGTTGGGTTGAGTTGGGTTGGGCTGGGTTGGATAGGTTGGGTTGCGTTAGGCTAGGTTGGGTGGGCTTGGGTGAGGTAGGGGTTTGGTTGGTGTTCGGCAGCACATGGGTGGGTGAGTTGATGAGTCGCGTGGTCGTGGGCGGGCCCACCGGACAAGGGCGACGAAAACAGTGGGCGAGGCGAAGAAGACGGACGGTTCGACGATGCAGAGAACGACGGACGAAACGGAGCACACCGATAAGAACAAAAGCCGGGCGCGAATAGAACCGTTGGTCAGGGACAAACTGCTAACAGGGCCCCGTTGTACTGTGCTAGGGTGCCAATGAAACAATCCAGCTTACATCCCAAATGTCTTGTGCCCGAAATGCAATACTTTTATACGCTCAGTTTCTCACGGATATATAAGGGGTCAACAATAGGGCTGTGAATCGGAGCCGTTTTCAACCAATTAATCGGAGAGATTGAAAATCGGAATCAGAATCGGAATCGGCAAACCGGGACGCGATGTTTGTCACCAGCAAAACATCGGTAAACAAAACGAAAATCGTCCCGTCCCGACTCGCACGACTTGAGCTGGTATTCACTGACGTGTATCATAGAGCAAGGGATTCAAAAACAGGATTCACTCACACGCCGGATTCGCCGAAAAATCGGATATATATCGTCTGCGTCGAAAAACCGATTTTTCAACACGGCCGATTCACAGCCCTAGGTCAACAAACCGGGGCACGCACAAAATTCGAGTGGTTTGTCCCCAAAACGGGACTGCGGTTCTAAAAGGGGTTAATATAGTCGACGAATCAGACACGGAGCCGACGGGAGAAATCAGTTACTCACAGTATAGAGGTAAAAATCCCCCCCCCCTCCCTCCCTCCCTCCCCCCCCCCCGCCGCTCTCCCGAAACGAGCAAAACAAATACGGAGACATAAAACACATTTGGGCTTTTACACGCCGTCGGTCACCCCACCCGCCCGCCCGTCCCGCCCGTCCGCCCGCCTGCCCGTACAAACAACTGTGGCTCCGGCATGCGCTCCGATGGTTGTTTCGTCACAGGAGTAGCAACCATCCTACACTTGGCTTAGACAGATCAGTCTTATTACTACCTCGTACGTACGTAGATTTGGATTGTAACTCCCAAGTTGCAGCAGGAGATGCTGTGCGGGATGGGATTTGCAGGGTCTGTGTAGTACACATCAAACCCCAAGAATCACGAGCTTGTGATGGTATCACGTACCAGCAGCGTTAAGGCCGTGCAGTACGTACCGGTATGAGAGAACGTGACGAGTTACTAACGGAAACGTCTCCGTAGAGAGTATCAGCACGAGGAGGCAGTCAGATACGTACTAAGAGTATAAGAGCACGTGACGTGCTAGTAGCGGAAGGGTCCAGTAGATGGTACGTGTATGAAGATGCATGCATCAGGGGACAGTCTGGTACTCGACTGTCCCCCTCTGTGGCACTCTAATCTCGCACTCTATCATTAAGCTCCCTTGAGATAAGCAACAGGAAGCACTTTACCAAGAAGAAGCGTGTCGTGTAGTAAATCATTATGTAGATATATTATGCGCCTTCCACCCGGCAACATGAGCTACAGTACCTGGTACTGCAGATCACAACAACTGCCGTACATCTTCCCGGAAAGATCTAGATCAGTTCAAGTGGGAAGGATTGATCTGAAGATGATCTCTCTTCGAGGTGTGAACTATTCAAGATCTTCCCTGAAATATCTACTGTAGATCATTTGAGTGGAAATGATCTGTAGATGATCTGTGATCAAGGTGTGAACTAGATCTCCCCAGAAAGATCTACTGCAGATCATTTCGGTGAGAATGATCTCTAAACGATCTCTGCTCGAGGTGTGAACTAAATCTTCCCTGAAATATCTACTGTATCTGGTAGATCGTTTGAGTGGAAATGGTCTGTAGATGATCTGTCGTCGAGGTGCGACTAGATTTTCCCAGAAAGATATAGACCAGATTGAGCGGGAATGACCTGTAGATGATCTGTCCTTGAGGTGTGAACTAGATCTTCCCAGAAATATCTAGATCAAGTTGAGTGGGAATGGTCCGTATACGATCTGTCGTCGAGGTGTGATCTGGATCTTCCCAGAAATATCTAGATCATATGACTGGCATGATCTGTAGATCATCTGTCCTCGAGGTAGGTGCGAATCCATTCCGAGGGTGTGTTCGGCAGGGTATATATATATACATAGTAACCAAGAGCGTTGAATTCCCACCAGAGTGAGTGCGAGGATCACGTTTCGGCGCGCTCGACTTTCTCGGAACGGAAAGGTTGCCGACAAAATAGCGAACGACAGCAGTAACGGTGTTTTCGGGAAAAGATAACCGATCGAGAGCCTTCCGAAAACTAGCAAAAAAAAAAGGCTCTATAAGTATACGTAGCAAAGCGCCCTTTTACCGTCGTCGTCGAGAGAAAAATAAGCAAAAAAATGCCACCTACGGTGATCAAGGGCACCGGGGTGCCAAGCCCGGTCGTAGTGGGCGAACTCGGATGTACCCGGGTAGGTATCTAAACCCACCATTGCAAGCATCCTCCGTTCGGACAGATAATCTGCAGACAATCTACAGATCATTCCCACCTCATGATCTACAGCAGATCAATCAAGACAGATAGATGTGTACGTATCTATTCCCGAATCTTGTATGATTTAGCTCATGTTGCCGGGCCGGAACCCGTAGAATCGGCATGTTTCCTGGGTTGGATCTGAACGATGCAGCTCCTACAGACCCTGCACAACCTCTGAACAACGGCACGTAGGTGATGAACTAAACAGTCTACGTACAGTAAATAGGTAGATCATCATGATCATAATCATGATCTATCTATCTATCTGTGCGAGGTGTTCAATCACCTCCTTTACATCGTCGGGCGGGAGCAGGCTGGTGTTGCGGACAGCAGTCTACAGTACGTAGTAAAAAAAGTGTAAAAGAGACTTGCATCGCACCATCAGGAACATGCTACGAATCTCGCCGTACCGCAAATCAACTCGTGTGCGGCCACTTGCGGCACGCGCCCAACCGTCTGTTTCCCCCAGCGACATCCCCCTGCTCCCATTGCCCACAGCACTCCCTACATACAAACGTACTCCAGCATAGCCGCCTCTTGCCGATCGCTGGGTACTGACTCTGTACCACTCACAAAAATCTACATCGACGCAATCCAACAACGCCTTGAAACCGAACATCTCCACAACACCGAGATTCCAGGTCCCTAAAAAAACACTGGCCGGCCACTTTTTTCACGGCGCAGCACCCCTGCACTATCGACGCCAGAGCACCGCCGTGCACAAAAACGAGCACGCACAAAAATCGGGAAACCCTCGGAGGAAGAGATCAACACACCTCGTAGGCCTCTAGCATTGCGTTGGTGGCTCGTTGGATGGCCAATCGTGCGCGCCACAGGTGAGTCTCGAACGGCGCCCCTCCCGACACCAGGACATCGCCGTCCTGCGACGCAGCATCCCCACCGCCCTCTTCCCCTTCTGCGCCGGCCCCTTTGAGCGTTGCGTCGGTTGTCGCCAAACCGTGTGAGGATCAACAGCAGCAGCGGCGGCAAAAAACAAGAAGCATTATCAGTAGCCGTAGTAGCAAGAAACAGGCAGCAGTAGGTGTAAGCAGTAGCCGACGTAGAAAGAAACAAGCAGCAGTAGCAGTAGCCGTAGTAGAAAGAAACAAGAAAATAAGAAGCAGCAAATAGCAGCAGCAGCAATACACACAAGCGGCAGCACCAGCACCAGCACCATCAGCAGCACCAGCAGTAGCCGTGGTAGCAAGAAACAAGAGGCATCTTTTAACAGAACCAATCGAGAAGCAGCAGTACCACCAGCAGCAGCACTAGCAGCCGCAGCAGCAAACCCGTAGTAGCGGGCCCAAAAACAATACCGGGGGGCAGAGAGGGGGAGTCACAGGACAGACACCCAAGCTAGAGCTGAACCCGGGCAGCCCAACTGCGCAACAAAAACAGAGCTGTTCGTGCGTGCGTGCGTGCTGCAGGTGCGTCCCGACCACCCTCGCGGAGGGAGCACTCTCCGAGGTTGGGTCGCGTTGACCCGGGCCCTGTATTGTGGCGTTTTTTTTTTTCATGGTGGTGACAAATAATTCGCGTGGGGGCATCGGGCACACGCGTACCAAGACAGGAGGCGTTCGCGTGTTCGCCCCTTCTCCGGAGTGATAGCTCTGCAAGGTGGGGTCCAGATGGTCTGCAGTACACACACGCGTAGGTAGACCGTGAAACTCGTCCGAAAAGTGCTGGGGCTGCTGCAAACAGGGCTGAGATGCGGGGGCCAGCGCGTCGTCGCACCGCTGAGATTGGCGAGGCACACGGCGCGCGGTTGCAGCGGGACGCACAAGGCACGCCCATTGACGAGGCACACGACTCGCTGTGGTGGCGGTACCGCACGCAGGCACTGACGGGAGAACGCGGTGCTCACACGCCAAGGCCGACACGCAACGCGCACACGCAACGCGCGCACTCACCCGAAAGCACCAGAAGCGCCCTGGGCCGGTGCACGTCCGAGCGAGCGTGGTGGCCGAGAACACGGTTCTCGCTTTCCCACTGACGGATGCGCTTCTTGACGGCGTCGGCCTGGTCGTCCTTGGCCTGATAAACCAAACCAGACAAGCAAACGAGCGAACGAACAAACAAGCAAGCAAACGAGCACGCAGACGAGGAAACACACGGGCGAACAAACAGCCAAATATGAATAAACGAGAGAACAAGCAGACGAGCAAGAAACAAAGACACACAAACACTACTAAACGAGAGAACAACCAATCGACCAATCAATCGATCGATCAATCAATCAATCAGTCGAACAAACAGACAGACATACAGACAGACAGACAGACAGACAGACAGACAGACAGACAGACAGGCAGACAGAAAGACAGGCAGGCAAACGAACGAACAAACAAACGAGCAAATCAACGAACACGTGGGCAAACAAACGAAACAAAAACGAACGACGAACTAACCAAAATAACAGGCAAACAAACGAGCAAGCGAGAAATGCGTAGGAGTATACAAGAACAAAACACATCAAACAAACATCAACAGCAACGAATACAAAACTCAAGACACCAGACACACAAACAAACAACAAACGAGACGACAAGCAATGAAACAAATGACCAACAGCCAGGAACACGACACAAACACACGACCAAAATCCAACAAAACACAAAACACAAAAAAAACGAACACCCCCAACTCACCACACAGACGAACATACACAAACCAACCAAAGAACACACATAACTACGAATCGAACAAACAAACAAATAAACACACACAAACAAAACGAACAAACGAAACGAACAAAACAAAACAAAACAAACACGAACCAAAACGAAAACGGGCAAACACCCAACACCATCGAACAAACAAACACAACAACCAACCAACCAACCAACCAAACGAACGAACGAACGAACGAACAGACAAAACGAATAAAACAAAACAAAAACAAAACAAACAAACGGGCAGCAAACCATTTCGGTTGAGACCTGTGCCGCCGCTTGCCGCTCGCCGCTTGCTGCTCAACAAAACGAACCGGCGTCCAACGAAAAAAGAACAGAAAGAGGCACGTTCCGTGCCGGCATCGTATACAGGTCTGCAACGGTCTATGGTCATACGACTACGCCCATGCACTACATGAGCACCCCCCCACACCTCCCACCACCCGTGAGCACAAACCTCTCAACCCTACCGTAGCGCGGCCTGGGAAGAGGGCCGGGGCGGGGGCGCCGGCCCCGTCTTCCCGGTGAGTGGGGCTCCGTCCAAGGCCAGAAACCTGAGATACACCCCCCCCGCGCAGGCTCGAAGCAAAACTACCCTCCCAAGCGGGGCCCCGGTCGGGCAGCGGACAGGACCGTTACACCTTGTACGATTGACCTCACCTTTTTGGCAATCTCCTTCGTCTCTTGCCACACCGGCAATGGCATCGGTATCGAAGGCGGTGCTTCCTGAATTCGGGGAGGGGGAGCGGTGTGTGTGTGGGCGGGGGGGGGGGGGGGGGGGGGGGGGGGCAGAGAATCCGAGGCGTTACGATGCGTCCTTCACACTGCGTGAAGCATCAGCGAAGCTTACGAAATGCACAAAAGATGCGCTACTTGTATAAGAGAGGGGAGACTAATATCCCTACTCGCTCGTGATGTCGATGCGACTCTACATACGTAGGAAAAGAGAGAGAGAGAGAAAGAGAGAGAGAGAGAGGGGGGGGGGAGGGGGGGGGGGAGAGAAAGAGGGACAGACAGGGAGAGAGCGAGCGAGCGAAAGAGGGCGAGAGAAGGAGAGATGGATGGAGAGATAGGGTATGAAGATAGGAGATAAGAGACGAAGGCGCATTCCTCCGCCAACGTTAGCGCGAACATGATTGCAAGGTTGCGGTCGACGTCAAAACGCCCGTGGACATAGTCGCGGGACGCACGTCTCGGGATGGGGGACCGCTCGTCCCACCGACCGTGCGCCTGACTGTAGAAAACGGAACTGCGTACATACAAGCGATTTCACGGTCCGGACATGAAAAAACACGCAGCCCCCCCCCCTCCCCCCCGCGCTCCCAACACACACAAAAGAACGTCGCGTTTGTGCCCACGCTCTCTGGTTTTCGCGCGGGCCCAGGCCGACCAACCCACAGAACCGCCGCGCTCATGATGACGCTCTTTGGCTCCCGCGCGGGGGTTTGTGCGCCGCGTGCGAAAGGCCAAGTGAAGTCGTAAAATTGCGTGAGGAAGCGCTGCTCTTTCTCCTTACGGTCGGAGTCTGTCCGACACCTCTATCTCCGGTCGGTTACGTAGCGCCGCCGTGAGTTGTCACGTCGAGAGACCAGCCCGCATGCTATACGCCAACGGGCAGCGGCAAGTGCTTCGCGCGGGGCCGCCAACAACAACCACCACCACCACCACCACCACCACCACCACCACCGCTACCGCTACCGCGATGGGCGAAAACAGCGAGAAACAGCGCGTGCGAGAACAACCAAGGGCAGAGAGGAAGGGGGGGGGTGTACCACCATCCGCAAAACACCTCCACCAGCTGCCGCCACCGCCACCGCCACAACCGGTGCCACCCGATAAAAAACGTTTCAGGAGCCCCCGCCCTCCGCCCTCCCCCCCCCCCCGCCCCCGGCACCGCCCCGAAAAACGCCACAGGTGTACTCTCTGTCCTCGCTCACCCTCATATTCGGCTCCGCCATGCCCATTTGGGCGTCCCGGCGGTTTTTCTCCTGCTTGCGGCGCATGGCGTTGTGGTAGTAGAAGTCGTCGTTGAAGGGGTCCGGTGTTTCGAGGGCGCGCATCTGCGCCATGATCACATATCTATTCGGCAAAAGAAAACCGGAGGGGGGGGGCGGGGGGGGGGGGGGGGGGGGGGGGGCACTCGTTTGTCGCTTGCCTTAGTTATTCGATCATTGACCACGCATGCCTTTCGAGAAGGAGCACCGTCCCTACTCGTAATAGAGACACCTCCAACATGTGGGGCGCTCAGTACGTTGTTTCCGTGTACAAGCTTAGAAAGATATTTGCTAATTTTACTGCTGCCTTCCTGTTGGCGTATTATGAACGCGTGGGCGATAGAAGGGATTGAGCGCGAACGATCGTTAGGCCTATACAAGCGGCAGCGGAACGGGGGGGGGCGGGGGGATAGGACCTGAATTCGCAAGGCATAGCGCACGCACACGCCAGAGCAAGCACCGCGAGCGCAAGCTCACCTCACGGGACGGGGACGAAAGCGACCCCGCCCGTTTTCCTTCCAGGACAGTTCCCAATCTACCAGATAGATCATGTACATTATCTGCACATATTTTATCTAGATTATCTACAGATAGACCATCGGGATAATCTACAGAGGGATCATCTAGATCATGTACAGATAGATAATCTAGATAATGTACAGATGTATCACATCTAGATGGTCTGCAGATGTATTTTCTAGATAATCTACAGATAGATCATCTAGATAATCTACAGATAGATCATCTAGATAATCTACAGATAGATCATCCAGATAATGTACAGATAGATCATCCACAGATAGACCATTCAGATAATTTACAGATAGATCCTAGCCTGCCGATATCAGATGTTGTGCGGGATCTGCACAGTACAGACGACAGATCCAACCCAGAAAGCCCGTCCTTAGACCATTCGGATTACACAGCTCCCGCGGGAGACCATGAGCTAGATCATTCAGGTCGGGAACGCAATCTGCCGAGCAAGACCTAGATTACCAAGTAGGAATCGATGATCCGCCCTACAAGGGCGAAGAGATAGTACAGCACCCAGGCGTACACGAAAACACAACGGAGCGATATACGCCACCACGTCGGAATCGAAAACAAACCAGCGGCTTGAGATTTTTGGCAGAAAATAACCTAGAGCAGTTAAATACTAACCCCCCTGCTCCGTCTCGAAGGGGACGCGTGGTCAATGGTCACATGACTAACGCAAGCCACAAATAAGTACCCCCCCCCCCCCCCCCCCCCCTCCCCCCCCCCCCCCCCACCCCATCCCCCCACCCCTGTGTTTAGGACTCGAAAAAGAAAAGTCGGGTGTCGGTTTTTTTTTTGCTCTGTGTGCCGTTTTGCAATACCGGGTAAATAGATGCCGCCAGGAACTTGCGCAGCAGCAGCAGCAGCACATACTTGCAACTGAGTGACGCGCAACTTGTTTGGGTGCGCTGGATCCCCCGGTCGATCGGTTGGTCGCTGCCGCTATCTCCAAAGGGCCCCTGATATTTACCGCCGCGTGAATTAGGAACTCCTATCCGTTCGTAAGATACCTGGTACACCGTATCAAGCAATGCGAAACAAGCTTCGCGGAGAAGAAGGGTCAAGGACTACCAATCTGCGTGCCATCGCCTGACCCCCCCCCCCCCCCCCCCTGGTGCCAGCATTTAATGCCTGCCTGGTCGGTGAAAACCCGAAGGGCTCCGCCCCGGCATTGTAGGGGTGCGAGGGTCTATGGTCAAACGACTACCACCATGCATCACACGTATCCTCCCCCCACCCCACCTAATATATGTATACTATTTAATCATCACTTTTACTTTCCAGCCTAACTCGTAGGAGGTTTTACCCTCAACGAGCTTCTGGCCAAGCCGTGGTCACAGGTGTCTACCCTTCTCCCCCCCGGTACGTGCCTTTATTTTTATGTCGATGTCGCGCATAGGGTTCAGCATTCCCACTGCTCGTCGATTTTCATCGAAAGTAGCTAACTCACGCTCTCGCGCTTTCCGCTAATCATTTTTTTTATGCAAAAAAAAGTCCCTACGAGCATGCACCCGGTGAGACTTGAAGCCACGAAATTGATCCTGATAGGCACGCGGACCACCTATCAAGCCACCTGGGACGCCATCCATATATTAATATATAGATAGGTTGGGTTGGCATCGGTTGACGACGACGCTGTATAGCACGCCTCTCACTGCGTGAGCTAGACAACCATTATTCTTTCTATTTTTGTCTTTGTTTTTTTCTAGCGGTTGCCACGGCTGGCGGTTGAGTTAGATCACTTGTGCGGGTTGGAGAACCTTGACTACGCACAAGGGGAATGATGGCATCACGTAGATATGGTAAGGCCCACAAGAGGCAGTTACATGCAGTAGTGCCCCCCATTCCTGCCTCTGGAAGTGGCGACACCAAAACACAAATCGATTCATTCGAAGCTGATATCCATTACCAAGTCCGCCTCACAGGCGGTTCTTGGTAGGATTCAGCTCACCCTGCATGCGACTCGCCCAGAACCTCACGGCGCTTCGCGCTTGGTGCAAGCAGTGCCTGCCTGGTCGGTGAAAAACCCGACATGCTCGTCCGGGCATTGTAGGGATGCAAGGGTCTATGGTCATACGACTACGGCCATGCATGACATGAGGAACCCCCCCCCCCCTCCCTCCGACACACATAACGTAATAGCAACACACTCGCCTAGTGTCGTAAGCAGTCATGAGCTCTCCTCGAGGGAACCGCTCGATCGGCGGCAGAGCCGGCCGTGCGTCCGGCCTTCCCTGCTCCTGATGTCGCTGGGGCACCAGCATGGCTGGGTGTGGCATTGGCGGCCGTACGAACTGTAGCTGCTGCTGCTGCAGTTGCGGAGGTGGCGGTGGCGGCATACCGATGCCACCCACTCCCACGCTCCCATCCCGCTGCAAAAACTGCTGCTGCTGCTGTTGCTGCTGCTGCCCGTGCATGAGCGGCATCTGCACGCCAGGCATGGGACCAACCCTCGGCATCGGACTAGCCGGCCCTCTCACAGGCATTCGTGCCTGCTGTTGCTGTTGCTGTTGCTGCTGCTGTTGTATCGGTGGGAAACCCGGGCTACTACTCACGAACTGAGAAGCACGCGGCGGCGGCGGTGGCGGCGGTTGTTGTTGCTGTTGCTGCTGCGGCGGCGGCGGCGGCGGCCGCGCCGTTCCCCCCGTCTGCTGCGCGTGTGCCATCGCCTGCTGCTGGATAAGGTGCGCCTGCATGTGCGGTGGCAGCGACTGAAACGGAGGCATGCCCGGAGGGACTCGGGGCGGGAAAGTCAGATGCGGTGGCCCCTGCCCCTGCCCCTGCCCCTGCCCCTGCTGCTGCTGCTGCTGCTGTTGCAACTGCTGCAGCTGCAGCGGACGCCCTTGCACGATGCCTTGGCCCCCTTGCCCTTGTCGCATGTGCGAAAACGGTTGGGGCCCGAGGCCCGGGCTTGCGCCGTGCCCCGAACCGAAAGGGAGCATAACGCCTCCCTGGTGCTGTTGCTGCCCCGCGCCCGGCGGCGGCCCAACCCCGGGGCCTGACAGATGTCCACCTTGTGGGACACCGCCGCTGGGCTGCATCGCACCCATGCCGGATGACTGTTGCTGCTGCAGCGGGGGACGCGGTGGTCCTTGCTGTTGTCCGTAGCCTGGGTGCTGGAGATGCTGAAGGTGCTGCTGGTGCTGGTGTCGCTGTGGTTGTTGCTGTTGTTGTTGTTGTTGCCCGGGCTGCTGCTGCTGCTGCTGCTGCTGTTGCATTTGCGGCCACGGCATGCCCTGGCTTGGGACAGCACCCTGCTGGTGTTGCTGTTGCTGCTGCTGCAGCTGCATTTGCTGCTGCTGTTGCTGTTGCTGCTGCGGTTGCTGTTGCTGCTGCCCCTGCGCTACCGCTGTCGCTGCCGCTCCCCCTCCTCCTGCTCCCTCCTTTGCCCCCCCCACCCGCTGGTCTCCCAGCGGCACGCTGGCCGCGCCAACCAGCCCGCCCGTCACCACAGCCCCCGCACCAATCACAGCCCGCTGTTCCTGCAGGTCGTCGCCTCGCACCACCGTCGGAGGACTCCCTACTCGGCCAGCAGAGGCGTTTTCGAGCGAATCGACAGCGTCAGGTTGGGCGGCGGAGGCGATGGCTGCAGAGGGGACGGGGGAGGGGCTGATGGAAACGGACGCGAACTCTGCTTCTAGCTCTTCCAGAGTTTTGGCGCCAGGCGGGAGCATGCTCGGCCCCGTGAGAGCAGCAGCGGGCTGCTGCGGCGGTGGCGGTGGCGGTGGCGGCGGCGACGTCTCCGTGGAGAACCCTGGCTCGAGGTCATCTAGTGACAACTGCCGCATGGTCGCGAACGCCGTCTGCGCGAGAATGAATGAGATCCAACGGGGAGGAAAGCAAATCACGAAACTGCAAATATACATATACATAAATATATATATATGCAAGGGGCGGCGGAAAAAACTGCTGAAACCTACTTACACTTGTTTGGTTTTTGGCGCTGAAAATACAACAACATACCCATTCGCAAGGGTACTGTTGAAGGTCGGAACAATCCTACGACCTCCCCACCAAGAGACGCCCAGGGCAGGAGTCTCTTCAAGCGCGGTCGTGAAAACATGTACGACGGCGGTGACGCCATGGTCTCTGCACCAAAGGCGTGCGTTTATTTGGTGGCGAGAGGAGGGCGTCATTCTTTTACGTGTATACTTACATACCAGGTACACGATTACCAATGTGTCGCCAGCACAGACGACAGATATCCCAAGCTGAACGGGGCGTTCAGTGGTGTACACTATATACCCTGCGGGTACCCGGGTATCTACCCGAGTATGACCAAAACGACCAGGTGTGGTACCCGGGTACCTACCCGAGTACGACCAAGACAACCAGGTGTGGTACCCGGGTACCTACCCGAGTATGACCAAAACAAGTGTGGTACCCAGACACCTACCCGAGTATACAACCTGCTAAACGCACTCTTGAGTGGTCGATTACATTTGCGCGCATGGCACGCGGTTCCCGGCCCAGGCCATCGGTCAGGAGGGCCCAGCAAGGACAATGGACAAGGCCGAGACGAGCAAAACGGGCGTGGGGCAGTCGAAAGGGTGGCCGGGCGAGGCTCAGCTTCATTCCGACATGCCCGACAAAATATGTTAACGAAAACATTCCTGCCGCTAACTGCCCCCCCCTCGCCTGCTCTCCGTCGTCTTCCGCCGTGTCCAGCACGTCGGCATTCCCGTCCTCCTCGATATGGCGGTAGCTGGGGAGGGGAAAAATCGAAGACAGCACAAGCGAAGGCGATGTGTTGGTAGCGGCGGTGACATCGGAATCCGCGGCGGGCACACGGGGAGAACTGAAACAAATAAATCCCACTACAGTTGGGGACTACGCCAGGGGGTCTCGACAAATAAAAGCGAGCGGGCAAATTGGTTGCGGCAACGTTCAACTCCTCTTCTTCAGTCAACACGACGACTTCAAACGAGTCCGCTGCTCTAATGCTACGGGCACTGCCAACCGCAAACTGCTGCCCCTAAGAGGCCAGCACGCGCTGGACTAGAGCAAGAGCACCTGATCAACCAACATGGCAAGTACGCAGCGACAGAAATGTCTTCCTGAGCTCGTTTCAGGTCAGGAAATAGAGCCGATAGTCTGCGCCTAGCAGAGCAGCAAAAGGCGATGCCAAGTACCAGGTTTACGCCTCAACTTTAATAGCAACAACAGCGAAACGTGAAAAAAAATCAGGGGGGCGATTATCCCTCTCTCTCTCTCTCCTCTCTCTCCCCTCCTCCTCTCACTCTTGCAAGAAGCTCTTGTTCATATCCTCGAATTGCTTCTGCATGCGCGCCCACTCCGATTGGTCCGCGCCGCCGAAGGACCCCCCCTCCTGCCCTCCCAGCGCTCTGCCACCCCCAACCCCACCCCCGCCGATCCCGCCCGACGACAGCAAGCCGCCGCCGGCGCCAAGGGGCTGTTCTCCCGCCGCCTGCAGCCCCAGGCTCGCCAGCAGAGCAGCTCCGTCATCGTCCTGACCCCCGCCCAACCGGAAGGAGTCTAGTGGGTCGAAGAGCCCCCCCCCCCCCTCCCCACGGCCGCCACCACCGCCAGCCAGCAACCCCTGTCCACCTCCCGCCGGCGATGCCATGAGGTTCGACGCGGCGTTCGGGTTGAAGAAGTCGGGGAGGCTGTCGTTAACGCCGCCACCACCACCGCCGCCACGTCCACCGCCGCCACCGCCGCCACCGGTGCCGTCGTAGAGCCCCTCCAGCCGGCCCGCCCCACTGTCCGCTCCGGCGTCGGCCAGTGCAGCGTCCTTCAAGTCCCTCATAAGGCTTTTCATAGTGGAAGGGGGAGGGAGGGAAAGGGAGGGAGGGAGGGAGGGAGGGAGGGAGGGAGGGAGGGAAAGGGAGGGAGGGAAAGGGAGGGAGCGAGGGAGCGAGAAGGGGAAAGGGAAGAGAGAGTTGTCGAAGTGCTGAGTGTTGTCGTTGGCGGTTGCGGTTGCGGTTGAATTCAGAGGTAGGAGGGACGGAGCGGCAAAGAGGAGGTGCATCCGTCTCTTGAATCTCCACTCCTCTGGTTCACACGATGCACATGGCATAGGTGAGCTCGACTGTTTCTTTTCGGGGGGGGGGGGGGGGCATTTTTGGCCCTATGCTTCAGACAAGGGTGGTGGTGTCGAAAAAAAGTTCAAAGGCGGCACCGTATATACATGTGGCGTCTCATTATGTTGATACTGGTAAAAATACGCGTATAAATATACCTGATGAACAACAAAACTACTCGTGTGACGTTACTGCTGTCGTCTGGACTACCTGGTACCTGGTACCAGGTATATCATACCACAGGTAAATCATGATAACAAGAAATTTTCGTTGATACCGGCCCACTACTGCCCAGTCGGCAACTACCACTCAGATTTGTCTTGTGGCGTTTTTCGGGGAGGGTTGAAACATCGAAACTTTACATAATTATGGATGCCCGCACTCTCGACTACTAATATGAATAGCCTCATTGGACCGGCCAGAGCCCAAGGAAGCGGTGCAAGCTGCAAGAGTATGAATTATAACGAGTTTGTGCATGAGTGCTTCAACGCTTCAACAATTATTTGCTGCTGCTGCTGCCGCTTGCACTCGCAGAGAGAGATTCCCGAAGTTCTCGCCGTTTACGCCTCGTGCCGCTTTCCCTATTAATATTATCAGTGTTGTGCGGCATTCCTTGTTTTCGTGCGGACCTGCAGGCGCCAGGCGCCGAGAAGCCTATGATAGGCTACTGTATCGGTACGTGGCATCGAGGTAGGGAGGGGGCGGGGTCCTCCTGCGACTCGCTCCGACTGCAATGCTCGGAATGACATTCAGGACATGTTGGGATTCAAACGAGCTCGAGATCCCAGTATTCATGATCACCTGTGTCTTGACAGTCCAGTACCCGATACCAGTACCAGGTATGTGTTAAGAATTTAGGAGTAAAAAAATCAGGATGATACATTTCGAAATTCAAGAAATTGCGGCTAAGCATTTGTGCCCCGCGAGAAACTCCACTCTAAATCATATGTAAGCCTTTGAGAACCTATGCTCAACGTTGACATCACAATAAGCCGTGAGCCTCAGCCAAAATAGGAGATTCTTAACGGCTGTCGCGTGACATCCAATCAAGCTTATCGGTACTGCTCTACCACGAGTTGATACTACAGTAATTAAACAAAAGGTGATTCTGGTGCAAGAGTACCAGATATTAACAGGTACCTGGTACTTAATAACTAAGGACGATATTGCCTATGACTAAATGGCGTCGCCGGCTGTTGTACAAATCGGACGAGATGGAGATTGAGATTGGTTTGCGCTTGGTGTCGTCGTGTGTCTGCCTGAATGAAAGCGCGAAGAAATCGCCCTCTGCGAGAATCTATACTATTAATACCTACCAGGTATGCCAATGGAAACGCCAAGTCCAAAACTTTTTTTTCAAACATATTGCTTTCAAAGAACAGCCCGAAATTTCCTCGTACCGCCGCTGTGGGTAAAAAGAAGATATCAGGTGGATCCATGGTCTCGGAGCTTGCCGGCGGCGTCCTACGTTATCCTCCCAAACCACTATTTTTAGCCATTCGAGACTCGAGACGGATGGAGAAGTTTGTCTTCTGTTTTGTGCACACCAGCGGTCACTTGTTTTTTATAACATACGCCTGGTCACCTCTCGCCAGATGACACCGGCCATGGCGTGCAGACGGTGACCCTAGGGTGGGTCGGAGCCCCTAACGAGCGCACTCTGTTCAGATTTCATGACGCTGTCGTTGGTTTTGTCGATCGATGTCTGTCAAGGACTCGGAATCTCGCCGCTTCGAACCAAAGATCGGCCTGACTTTTTCCAGATTTGCTTTTTTCGGGCTTTTCCAAAAGTTTGGACCTTTTTTTCTTCTCAACGTGCCCACAGGAAGCGTGTTCTAAAAAATTATGGAGGGTATCTTTGAAATTCGAACTTTTTATTAATACGTCGCTATTCCATTGGCATACGTCTACATCTGCAGTAATCATACTTACTAAAAAAGTAAGTACCTGGTATATTACGGGGGGCCATAGTTAACAGGACCAAATATTGTTAGTAAACATGGTTAAACATATAGGTTTTTATGTATACCATAGGTCCTGTTAACTACGGTCCCCCGTAATAGTATTTGTCAACTGTCGATCAAGTTGAATTGGAAAAAAACCCGCAAAAGTCACCTCGAGAACTCCTGGTCGCCGGAGGTGCCCTTCGCGAAGAAATCGGGCAGATGGTCGTTGAGGGGGTCTCCAGCGTCCTGGCCGGCGTCCCCGAAGGTCTCGCCATCCACGCCTGCGAGTGCGGCGGCGGTGGTGGCAGCCGTCGTCGGGTTTTTTGTCAGATGCCTCATCGTCTCACCGTAGGTCTACAGCGAATCAAAACATGTGCTTGTATGTACCTCTGGTAAACTTCTTGATTGTTATGTTCGATCTGCACACCATACATGATAGGCTCAAAGCAGAAGCAGCAGCAGCAGCAGCGTGCAGGCTGCGGCACAAGTTGTTTTTTCTGCTGTTTCGATACGTAGCAATTGATCTGATGCTGACTGCACAAAATGAGGCACGATATGGTGGTGGTGGCAGAACTGGATTTAAGACTATCACAGCCAGCTGCTGGATGTGACTGCTGGTGCTGCAGCTGCTGTGCTGTATCATAGCGCCAAAGGCAGAAGAATCGAATATTATAAATAGTAAGTGAAGGTCAAGCGAGGTACACAGATGATGAGGATTAGTGAACCACCACCTGTCTGCGTGGATAATGTGCCAGCTGAACGTTGATTCACTAAACGTGGTCAGCGATCATCACGTGCTTACGAACCATCGCGTCCACCCCTTATTTGATCTCGTACGTAGCTAAGGTGGACCCCACACGAGACAAGTAGTCAGGATACAACGCATCAGAGCGCAAACCTCTCAAGAGCTTCTCCCCCCTGTACACCAGACAGGGAGAGCTCTGAAAAAAGAGATGACCCTTACGCGTAGACGTTGCAAAAAAACAACTAAAGCTCGGAGTACAGAGGCCTTGCAAAAAGAACGACAACTCCCAAACATGCTGTGGCTTGCACTGTCCCGGGATTCCGCAGTGAAAAAAACATTGGCACCCACCGTTTTCCTCCATCGCCAGCCGCAACAAGTGGCTTAGCCGGGTGCTAGCCAAACGAGTCGCAAAAGTCACACTACCGGTGGTCCGACATAAAACCGCCAACATCCAATGGAACACCCTATTTCCCGAAATCAGCAGACAGCCACCCACACGCAAGCACTTCACCTTCACAGCGTCACATCAGCAGAATCCAGCCTCTGTTCCAACCCTCTGCAGCAGCAAGCATGTTGCCCGATGGCGCACAACCTAGTATTGGTCAGGTTGGCATGCGCACCTTTCCGGTTAGCTAGTGGCGCCGAATATGTACTCCCTGCCCTCGGTGTGTTTTGGTGGCGGCGAGTGTCCGCTCCTCTCCCCCCCGAGACAAGCGGATGGATGGCTCGGGTACGCTGCGCCAAGATTCTTCACCAAGATTCTGCACCGGCTTGGTGAAGTCATCCCTGCGTACAGAGTACGATCGCTCCCATGTGGGCTGCGGTGCAGCCACTCTTTACCTCCGTGACGAAGCCCGTTCCTGCCTCGTTCATGCATGAACGTGAACTCCTTGCTCTACGCGCCCGCCAACCAGTGGATGAAAGCTGGTGTTGCCTCCCTGGTGGTGAAGGGCAAGGCCACAAAGTGCTGGAGCTTCCTGTCATCCTCTGACGCGCGATCTATCTTCGGTGAGGAATTTGTTGGCAGAAAGAGTAGGGAAATGTCGTTGTTATACCGCGTCAAGTATCGACCACCTGTCCCACTGCTGTAGTTCGCTAGTAGAAGGAGAGCCTCTGGACGGCAATGCAGGGTGGCGTTTTGTAGGGACGAGGTAATTTGGATGTCGCGGTAACATGCGGCTTGCGGTTTCCTAGTGCATGCTCGTAGGAGGGGAGCTCAGCTGATACCAGTGGGCTGGCAGCAGCAGCATGCGAACACGGATTGAAACGAGTGGTGTCATTAGTACCACAACGGAGGCGAGAGAAAGGAAAAGATCGATGACGAATTATTGCAAGTTTCACGACGGTCATATGAAAGGCAAAAGGCCAGCATTTGATTATTTTGCTCTTGAACCGAGACCTTTCCCCTATCAACCGCCGCCGCCGGCGTGGACGCATCCCTCTTGCCTGTGGTTGTTAACCCACATTCTTCCGTAGAATATTTTAATCCCTAAACTTGAACTGTACCTGGCATACCATCAGCTGTGATGAGATCAAAAAATTCCCTCGAAACTCGTATTTGCCAGCAGTATGCTGTGAGTGAAAATTAATTACATCACGTGCACGGGGTGTGTATATATGTACGTCGTTGTTCTACATCGTACGACAACTTCTATCATCACACCCACGACGCGGTGTTTGTTGACCCCTGAAACACCTTGCCGTGGGTACCAACCGTACCGTATACCAGGTACCTGGTACCTGGTATCACTCATCACACAGGGTGCTAATATAACACACCCTGGGACGAAATTTCAGACACGGTTTCCTAAAAAAAAACCATTGGGGACACGCACAACTAAAATGGTGGCTTTGTAATTATTTCGTCCAAAAGATTGCATAGACTGCTGTCTCATCGCTCTTGTCGTATTCAGTACGCCCTCCCCATTGTCGAGAAGCCGCTTTGAAAATCGTCCTATTACGGGGGGCTATAGTTAACAGCACCAAATATTGTTAGTAAAAATGGTTAAACACATAGGTCCTGTTAACTATGGCCCCCCGTACAAAGTGTTCTAGTGCTATACGGCGGTACTTTCGTTTACCGGACTCTCGGTAAATCGATGGCGCGCGGGGGCCGTCCTGCACCACCCGGGTTAACAAGCGCGCGCCTTTCCTCCCCGTTGTTATTCGATCCCCTGTGGTGTCTCTATCGCGGACTGCGTTTTTGTAGTTGCTCGAGCGAACGTCCTCCAAGTTGGCGCTTCTTCTCGCACAAACCCCGGGATGCGGGGTACTTGGGCTGAAACGGATTGACTGGTGGCTTACTCCGAGTATCACGCCGAGCTGTGCATAGTACGTGCACGCCCGTTTCGAGATGTCGGAGTACTGGTACGCAGCTTCACCCCCCGTTCATGAGGTTGGATGCCGCTTGCGCCAAGGGCGATATCGTGGCCAGGACAGCGCGCCGCGCCCTTGCATCTTCTGTCGGTTGTCCGTCGCGGGTGGGTGGGTGGGTGGGTGCCCCAGGACGCATCCCCGGGTGCTGGCGTTGATCGCCCAGCTGAGCTTCACGGACTTGCATTGCAGTACCACGCCTTGACCTCGCCGCCCCCGGGTGGAAAGGAACGCGTCGGGGCCGAACGTGGCGAGGCACGCCCTCTCGGGCGGATCGAAGACCTACCCGAGGTAAACCTCCCTTTCCCTTCCCCGCCTCGGCGCCCTTGATCCTTTTGGAGCTGCAGTCCCCTTTTAGTTGGCAAACCACTCAAGTTCTACTAGTGTCCTGAGAACGGGCCTGCATTCCCAAAAGGGTTCAAAGCTGTCGTTTCAACATGTCGGTCGCACCCTCCCACACGTTTTCAAGGAGCATCTGGTGGGTGTCGAAGCGACATGGCCGCATGCACGCCATGCATGTTCATGGCGTGTTCGTGACGTCGCATCCATGTCCTGGGTTTTGCATGCACGCCATGCATGTTCATGGCGTGTTCGTGACGTCGCAACCATGTCCTGGGCTTTTATTTCGACGGCAATTTTTCGGCTTTGTCGCCATTCGCGAAAAGCCAAAGAAGTACCAAAGAAGTAGGAAAAAAAAAAAGACGGGATGGACTCGCGGCGATATGTGGTCGTTCATTAAAGATTCTTGTGGTTGGTATGGGCGGGATACCATTCATGTAAAAAACGTACCAGAGGTAACATTTACAGGTGTGAGCTACGGTAATAGGGATATAATTCATGTAAAAATAGTACCAGGTAGTATTTGTATGTACTTTGAAGTATGTGAGGCACAGTAAGTAGTACGAGGTAAGAGACGCCCTGCCTTTGTGTCAACACGTCAACGCCCGCCCACCAAAAGCCACGGGTGTTGCTCTTCTTTTTTTTGTTTTCTTCTTCTTTCCGTTTGTTTTTGTTTGTCCATGTGATGATGAACACTTTCTGTCAATCCACCGAGCGAATCGATGAAGACAAACAACTTATCACTATATTTTATCTGATGGACATTCGATACAAGGGACAAGACCATTGATATTTCCGCAGTATCTCACGTAGTACCAGCACACAAGATACCACTCCCTCCCCCCCCAACACCCCCTGAGCTAAAATTTCCGATCGGTTTTTCTACAAATTAGGAAACAAGGAAAAGGCGCACGCACACACTCGAGAACGGGGACCTTGGAAATATCTCGATATTTGTTTTGTTTGCTGGAGACGGATCTATCGGCGGCGTTTGCGTTCTCCCCGTCTTTTGAGAAACCCGAAACTTGGCCTGGAAATTCGTCCGTGCGACCTCGCGTGTTACATACACATCACTTTTTTTAGTAGTTTTGGATGTACGAACACATAGAACGGGCCTTTATGCATCCATTGCCCGAGCTTCGATAGGTAAAAAAAACTCTTGCGTACGTATCTCGGCAAGTTTTTTTTTCCTCACGCGTAGTGCACGGCGGAAGGAAGCATGAGTGACGGTACGCTATATGTTTACCGTATAGCTCGGAAGTGAACACACACCGGTATGCCAGGGTCGTCGTCTAAAAATGTTATCACCGGGTGTGTTTTTGTAGCGAAGTGTGGTATCTAACGTATCGCCGATGATGGTCACCATGCACGGTAGTCCCGCAGCTAGGGGGTGTGGTATTTTCGGGGTGTGCTAACGTATCGCCGATGATTCTTGAAAAGAAGTGTGACCAAACCCCGGCTGGCGCCCAGGGTGTTCTGACGGTATTGGTGATCGCTAGCGAAAGTGCACAGACCGCGGCAAGATGTTGGCGGTGTGATAGCAAAGGGGGTGCTATTATGGGGGGCCATAGTTAACAGGACCGAATATTGTTGGTAAAAATGGTTCAACATATAAGTTTTTATGTGTACCATAGGTCCTGTTAACTATGGTCCCCCGTAATAGTAGTGCTATTAATAGCACACGAGAGGTACGACCTTGAAACCAATTTTTCTGCCGGTGGTGATGAGGCACGCGTTCGAAACCTGGGGAGGATGACAGCAAACATACCGGCCTTGCTGCGATACCGGAAAACGGTTACCGTCAACGGGACCATACCAGTATTTACTGATGAGACTCACGACAAACGCACGTCAAATGCAAGCAGGGCACGTCCCAGGTGCCAGTTTATCTGCTGCCATCTTTAGCTGTAAACCCTTTTCTTCCTAGCCCACACCCAGCACAACAACAGCGGTATCGTAGCGTTAACACCGCAGTGCGCGCTGGTTTGTTGTTGACGTAACGGGTAACCGCCGGAAATATCAAATCAAATGAAAAAAAAAAACACACACACACACACAAGCGAAACCGAAACGGCAAAATGAATACGGAAGGGAACAACCAAGGAAAGGGTGGACGCAAAAAATAACATTGCCGACACTGCTTGTGGGTACCACAGCTACCGGCAGCGGCATCGCTCGAGAACCTTTCAAACTCACCGGTGCTCATTCTCTACCCCTGCAGGAAAGCACGGATAATTTAAGTCACACCTGAGGAAATCTGTCATCATGACAAGCTCCTGTAGTTCACAAATTAATGTGTTTTTATTAAATTATGAAATACGTTAACTGTGAGTTCGACTGATTGATGAATAGTTGGTACTCGACTTGAACTAATGTGTGTTCTGATGCTCCATTGCACCAGAGATACCGGTAGTATCCCTACCACCGGCAACGCGCACCTTGTTCCTGGGCTCCGTGCGCCATCCTATTTCAGATGGCAGTTGTTGACCCAACCAGCCACGCCGCACAAACACCACCACTGGGTCTGAACAACACGTTAAATAAAACAAGCCCATACGCGGCAAGATTATGCGGGGAAGTCAGCAGGTCGAGCCAACAACAGCAGCCGGCACGTCACAAATCCCCCGCCAGCCACCTCGTTGAATCCATCTCGGGCTTGTTTTTCGTTCGTCAAGCGGTTCGGGATCCACGGTGCAAGCGTCGTCTAGGCGAGGATTTCCAGCACTCTGGTGGCGTAACCCAAGCCGACAGTTGCCTCCGGGGCGCTTCCCACTCTCGACGACAGACGGCCTACCCGGTGGTCTTGAGTTTGGACTCTAATAACGGATACCGCTCTCGCTTAGGAACACCTTCCCAAACTCCTGAATTGTGCAGTCGGGCGCTCAGCTCCAGCCTACCATTAAATCATCTCGCCTCTGGTCTTCGAGGCTGTTGAAAAGATGAAGAGGGGGCTTCCTTCCCCATCGTCGTATTTCCACCTGTGCTCTCCCCATGCGGCTGAAGCAGCCAGCCGGCTTATGAAACTGCACGGTGAGAGCCACAAGTGGAAGCACAACAACGGGGATGTCCTTTTCGCGGAGCTCCCGAAGAGGAGAGGATTATGGTGGGAGGCTGGAGCTAAAGCCGCCCGACTTCAAAATTTCCGAGTTGTGACGGTGGTCCGAAGAGAGAGCGGTATCCGTTGAAGGGCTCGAACTCGAGGCGATCAGGGATGCACATGTCTCGTGTAACCGTGGGTGGACTCGTACGTCTGCGCACCCTGTTTCATCACCCGACACAAAAGGTGTGATTGAAAATAGCCCAATGCCTGGGCGCCATCACCAATCATTCCGTTACGTGACCTCTCTATCAATAGGCTACACGGCATTGTATTTATCGCTGGTACTACTGCGCCCATGACTCGCTCCCCGCCCGATGATGGTACCGTGTAGTGTATTAAGCAACAGAAGCAATGACGTGCCCCCTGGGCTGATTTTCGGAGCCTTTCTTCTTGAAAACACGGGGGGTTGGGTGTACTCGATAGGAGATGTGTACTGGATCTTATGCATGGCCGTAGTCGTATGTACCATAGACCCTCGCATCCCTACAATGCCGGGACGGAGCATGTCGGGTTTTCACCAACCAGGCAGACATTGCTTTCACCTAGCGCGAAGCGCCGTGAGGTGTCTGGTGAGTCGCATGACGGGTGAGCTGCATCCTACTAAGAACCGCTTTTGAGGCGGACTCGCATATGGATAGCAGCTCCAATAAGTTTTAAACACGGGGGGGGGGGGGGCATTGAAAGGTCACACACAAACAACGACAAGAGTGGTCTGGTTTTAGGGAAGGTCTTATCGAAGATCTCTCCCCATAAGCTCTCCTCTCGGATGTTTTTTTCACATGACCCGTTTTCGAGAAAAAAAAACTGGGAAATTCCTCCGAGGGCGTCGTGTTATCTTTTTGCCACCCGTGTAGTGAGGTATGCGACGCGTTCATGCAGATGTACCCGATGTACGAACGAACTGCTGTAAGTGGGAGTTGACCCGCTTGTCAAAGTGACGATGAACAACTTTCTGTCAATCCACCGAGTTGAATCGATGAAGACGAACGATTATCATCACTACTTGGTATATTTTTTTCTGATGGACCGAAAGGGACGGACTAACTTGTGGAAGTGGGCAGAAGGACCCGACAATGACCAGACACGTTGTATGTAGACTTGTCTCGCGACCACATTGAATTTCACATTTGGGCAACCTTGCGCTAATGCAGACTTCGGTGTATACCATACCACGGAGGAGTACATTAATACGTGGGTACAGGGGAACGGTGCTGCCCCGACTCTCATCAATTACGGTCGACTTGAAGCGTCTTCACGCACTATTGGTAATACTATGTTGCCATCAACTACTAAAGGCACGTCATTTGGAGCAGCAGCTGTCTCATGATGCCCTGTGTAAAAACCAACACGTGTCCGATGAACGACTTGCGTTCCTGATATGAATGGTGAACATGAGTAACAAACAACCTATATGATGTGTTGCCTACGGAGTACTCTCAAAGCACTTTAATGTTGTATTTATGTTTTTTTACTTCGTTCCCCCTTCGGTCATGTGGCTTCATCTCTAGACATGCCGACAGCAGCACCAGAGGTATTCAACCGTGTTTCATGCTTCTGTTTGGTTCGGTGTGACTCCTGCCTGTGCATGCATACATGCGAACAGAAACTGACGCGTGTGAAGATCACTTTTTGCGGTACTCATCGTGTCTTTCATTTTGCTTCGTCCACGCCCGCCCTCCTCTTCAGGTTCGGATTCGAGTGCGAGAAGGATGCCTACCCACACGGAGCCAGGAGACTCTCGTCATCCGTTTGAAGCATTCGGAGCTCGGCCGGCCCGAGCCCGGCCCTCCAGCATTTACTTTTGTGTTGTACTAATATATTAATATTAGTAATCGAGTTACTGTTGTGTACTACGTTTCCTGGTACGTTCATGCGTGCAATATATGCTCTTTGCTACGTGCCAGGTATGTACGGCGTAGTGTATTTCTTACTGCGGCCGCACACGGCAGAGGTTGAAGTATCAAAGGACAGCCGAAGACACTTTTTTTTGCGCGAAGTGAGACTTTGGAGGTCAGTTGTTTGTGCCGACGATAGCGGCTCTTGGTCGTCGTCGATCATAATACAGCTCCCGGGCCGCTTATTCCCAAATATGTCGATATATTTATTCTCTTTTTAAGGGTGATTTGGTGCCTGAGCGATTCGCACGCAGCGTTGGTCCCTGCAGGACAATCGAGGCTGGACCCACTAGAGGTCAGAGGTAAATAATGGCTAGGCTGATCGTTCGTGTATCCTACGCTTTGAGGTGGTGATACACAAGTATGGGTGTGCTGTATACAGGCATATGCTAGAGGTGGCAGGCCGGACGACAAAGACTGCTGCGCGGGCAAGTTCTTGGCTCTTGATTGGCAGTTTTTCCGGCAGTGCGGCCATTTGTAACGGGCGGCATATCTCACTAAACTCCTGCGCGAGATCACGTTGGCAAAACTATTTTCTGTGCGATTTGGGGCTATTCGTTGGTGCCAAGCATTAGAGTTTTGTGTCAAGTGGGGCGGAGAGTGAGTGCATTTGAGAGCCAGAGGCGGACCAATATTTTTGTTTTCAATTCTGTGATGGGGAGGCAATGCTTGTCTACTCCCATTGCAAGAGTCATTTTTGGCTTATTCGACGAGGTTTCTATCGAGTATGAACATACAGCTGTCTTTTTGTCGCTTTTCGGTTGATTTTTGTCTCACATGCACAATAAGTGTCACTGATGCATGCAGACATTGTGTGCACGAGGTTTTTGTCTCGAGCACAACACGCAAGCACGACATTTTCACCACAGGCTTTGCTTTTGGTGGACTACGGTCTACATATACACGCAATACGTTAATTGGCGAGTCTGGATACTACAGATTGGCAGACATGATGACCGAAAGTCCAGCATAATTTGAAGTTTTGGAAGTTCATCGGTACCAACCTACCAGTCAACAATAACATGAATCCGCGCACACCCTGACGACAGTACGATAGTTGCAATGTCAAGCGATTCGTAATTTTATCGCGTTGACTCGCCGATGTGTTGGCGATGACGAACAAACCCCGTGATACGAGACCACGATTCAGAGGGCAGTTTACTCTACGAAGACCAAAGGTAGGCCAAGAAAACACCTTGTTTGCTGCAGCATAAGCATGGTCCGACATGCGGTATCGACGGGCTCGGTCACACTGGGGAGTGCTTGATGCGTCGTCTCCCTCGTTACTCGAGTGGCTCTGGCGACTAACTACGCACAATATAAAGGGCTTCGGCGTGGGGCTTTCGATGCCGCCCCCCTCCTGGGGTGTCCGTCCGTTGTTCTATGAATACATCCGCTTACTGAATACATCCGCTTACTGAGGGATGTGGGAGAAGTGGCAGTGCTAGAAGAATTCGCAAGGGTGGGTCGGGGGTTCAAATCTCAACCGAATTCGTCGTTTGTTCTTTTCGAGCGTGCGCGCTGGAGACAATACTAATGATCATGATAATGTGCCTCCACACAGTAGTCACCAGTAGTAGCGTTTGGCGAGGGGAGGGCCCCGGAGGTCACAGTTACTAATAAGTAGACAAGATTCATACATACATGGAAATGATGCAGTCGCCCCAAAGTAACACGCGGTGCGTGTATATCACCAGGGATGACCATTGCCATAGTACTCAGGTACTCCATTGTCGACGTATATATAACCCAATTGACAGTCAGTACATCAGTTCAAACCAGGGCATCGGGGTACACCAAACCCAAGCCGGAGCGGGAAGGGGAGAGAAGAGCCTGCTATGTGACCCCGGATCCGAGTTACGAGTTGGAAAGAGAGAGAAGATGGGCGAAGATAATAAATGGGATGAGCGAAAAACAAAAACAAAAACAAAACAAGCCAGATACCTGGTATCGTTTTTTGCCATGGTGTAACTTTTTTCTGGCAAAATATCAATGTCCCCGGTCCGTCCACGCCACAAAAAAATAACAAAAAACGGTGCGCCAGTCAGTGTATTGTTGCCAGTTGACGGTACAGAAAAATAAAACCAGGTAATCTGAGGATCACCGCCCCCAACGGGTAGGATAGACTGTAACTGGACCAAGTTCGGCGGGAAGGCCTCATAGCCCCGGTTTTTGTTGGTGGGTGAGCTCGCGCAAGTCCCACACTACCCGGCAGAGATGACTAGAGCTCCCGGGTGGCTATCTTCACCGCACCTGCCCCTCTCGGGGGCCAGGTCGGGTCAACGTGCCCAAGCGCCAGTAGCAACAGCAGCCTGTCAGTGCTGACGTTGCAACGGGAGCTACCAGGTATAGGTTAAATTGACACACGTGTCACGACACGAAATTGGAACGTGGAAGTGTGGTGAGTTTAAGCTTTGTTTTTACCAATCCGCCGGAGGATTAAAAAAAAAAAAAAGTTATCAGGTACATCAAACCCAACTTATAGATAGATGACGTTTTCTGCCATGCTACATATTTTTCTGGTAAAACATCTAATAATGTCTTGCTTTTGAATACCTTATAATGAAATTATGAACAGAAACCGCGTTCATGAATACAACAAGTATGATATTATAATCATACCAATAGTCAAGCGCAGAATCAATTTCCGATCAACTACCTCACGAATGAGTGAGAAAAATACCACAACTAACTGGACGAATTCGACGAAAAACGTCAAGAATCGACAAAAAAAACTATAACGTAGTAGAAAGGAAAACGCCTAAAAAAAAATATTGACCAACATTAATTAGAAAAAAAAAATGGGGGGGAAAAAATCACGAAGGTAGCGCCACACAGCCCAGTAAAAAGAAGACAATCAGAGAGAAAACACGTTCGAACCAGTTGCGCCAGTTGACGGCCCGAGTAGCATAGACAATTCCCACTTACTTGCTAGTCTGCCTGGTGCCTTGCTATACCCTGTCTGCCATCTCCTTCCTACTTTCGTCGACCGCGGTTTCCCTTGTAGTTCTCCACGAGTAGCATGGGCATGTTCTACTTACTGCTGCTCTGCTGTAGTCGGCCTGGTGCCTTGCTATACCCTGCCTGCCATCTTCTTCCTACTTTCGTCCACACCGCGACTTCCCTTGTACTCCTCCTGTTACCCCTCCTCCCCGCAGTCGCATATATAGTATATCCATTCCAGGTATATACGAGGTATGCATGTTACACTCACTCATAATACAAGTACGTGCGTATCAAACGCTCAAGTAGTCGACGGCCACACCCTGGGCAATAGACAATGCCCCCTGCAATAGCAATAATAATAGAATATGGTGCGATGGACGGGTCTATTGTCGTCGGCAAAGTCTATCCATTGGCACGTTCCTCGATCCATTGTCGTCGATAATGTCTATCGATAGGTTACATCCCCAACATATTGTTCAGGCAGGAGTGTGCTGGGTTGGAAGCTATTGTCCCCGACAATGGCTATCGACGGATACATAGCTTGCAGAATCTTTTGCGGTCGACAGTGGCTTTCGAAGAAATTATTTCTTGATCTATTGTGGCCGGCAATGGCTATCGATAGATGTTTTTTCTGAATATATTGTGACGACAATGGCTATCGACATGTATGTATGTTTCTGAATCTATTGTGACCAGCAATGGCTGTCGATGGATACATTTCTATTACATTGTGGCACCGGCAATTGCTATCGATGGACATCAATGATAATATATAGTGGTGGATAATGTCTATCGATGGACGCCATCACCCTGCTATTTGTACACCTACGATGTACTCTGCTGATTCATTAAGCACTGCAGTATTGTGTGCCGCAGCAAAGTCAGAAGTTCATTTTGTGATCACCACCAGTTAGTATGGAATGAGTGCATGGTGTATGGTGATGAGCAGTAATGTGGGTGCATGGCATAGCGTGAAGGAGGGCTGGCGGCAACGTTGTGTGTCTCAACAAGGCAGTGGGCATCATGGGGGTTAAGTGTGTTGCATTGTCGGCTGTGTTGTTGTGGCTGGTACTCGGTGTTATTAATAGCGATTCCTTGGGATATATGACGTTGTAATGAGCATATATATGACCTGGACAATAAAAATGAAATAGAACATTGCCGCTACAGAAAAGCCCCGAAAACGAGCGCGTATCAATGGATATTGTTAACGACAACATACTGGCAACGCTGGCTCACGATAGACATTGTGAACCACAATAGACTAGCAGCACTGTTTATCGATAGACACTTTGAACTCCAATGGACTGGCAACGCTGATCGTCGATAGGTATATGTTGTTAACGACATTAGACTGGCAACGCTGGATATCGATAGATTTGTCGGGGAACAATATGTTTTCGGCAATGGACACAGTATGCCTTTGCCCTGACAATGGAGTCACAAGGTTGTTCATAAATGGCCATTGTCCTGAACAAAATATGTTGGGAACGCAACCGCGATAGATATTGTTTGAACAATAGACCAAAACGTTTGCCTATCGATGGATATTGCCGCCACAACAACATACACACAAGTGTATCCATCAATTGACATCACCACCCACCGTAGACTGTTGGGCGTGATTTCGCAATAGACTGTTGGCCAACCAAACCTATTGTATACCGTGGAATGATGCATGTCGATGGCCATTCTTGACGACCGCCGAAGCTTCTATTGCCGCCAACAACAGGGACGTGGTTGTGTCCAACAATAGCCATCGCCACCCCCAACAGCTTGCGGGCCGGGCTCTGAAAATATGAAGAATATGACTTACTTCATTCGAGGCACGTAAAAACTCGAGTTAAGAAACGAAAAGCTGAGGACTTTCTTGTAAAGTTGATCGGCATAATATGAAAAAAAAACTGGCTTACTTGATTTCAGTACGGGACGAAAAAGCTCGAGTTGAGAAACGGAAAGCTGATATTTTTCTTGTCAAGATGGTTCTATTTTCAATACCCAGAGCATTTTTGAAAGTGCAGTTAATATTGTTATTTTGTGCAGTTAATATAAGACAGCGTAAGGGTACTAAAGCGAATTTATTTCCGAAAATATAAAACGGAAATGAAAACAATCAGCATCCGAAAAAATAAATATCTCTTACTTGGTTTCAGTTTGGGACAAAAAACTCAATACGAGAAATGGAAAGATGAGATTTTTCCGCATAGATAGATAGTGTGGTTTTAGTTGAATGGTCTCCACGTTTTATTCAAAGTGGAGTTAATATAGGACAAATATGGGTATTAAATCGAACCAATTTCCGAAACTATCAGCGCACACAAGTTGACGACAGTTACCAATATCCTGGTGCGCGAGTTCCTAGCGACATCTATATATATATAATTATTATTATTTCTCTTGCCATCCGACAATATGCAGCATGATCTTCAACATGGATCACTCATAACTTTCCCGAAAGAAGAAAACCTCGGAAGCAAAAGGAAACCCATGCACCAAGTCTACCTCCCTTCCGTGCCAACTCTCAGCTTGTGATGTATTCTTTAAATGAGCGTGAGAGCGTATGGTCTCCACCACATGATGGCGTTGGCCCACATTACCACAAACATACAGAACACGATATACCTGATACATATTTGGCAACTTGTTGTGTTCCGAAAGAGAAGATAGAAAAAAATATCACTGTCATCGGAAAAAAAAACAATTATTATTGGGAAAAATCGGGTATGCGATTGTGTCCAACAACAACAGTAACCATCGCCATCCACAACAGATTTTTTGTGGACGAGCTTCCAAAATCGACGATTGACTCGCGTATATCGCGAGATGGCTGTCGATGGATAGCTTGTACAATCTGTAGTTGTCGGCCATGGCCATCGATAGACATACCGCATAATCTATTGTGGCCGGCAATGACCGTCGATAGACCTCTCGCACGATCTACTGTGGCCAGCAATGGCTATCGATAGATATCTCGCACGATCTACTGTGGCCAGCAATGGCTCTCGCACAATCTATCGTGGCCGGCAATTAATTGCCATCGATAGGCATCTCGCTCAATCTATTGGGGCCCGCACAATGGCCATCGATGGACGCGGTTCACCATCTATTGTGTTCGACAATGTGTAACGATCGACGGTATCACCAGTCTATTGACGCCGACAAATATCTATCGATATATATATACCTTCCACGATATGTTGTCGCAGACAATATACATCGATAGATTCCCCCCCCTGGTCTATTGTTGTTGAAGCAATAGATCATTGTTGTTGTGTCCATTGTCCAGAGTGTGGCTCATTGTCCAGAGTGTGGCTCCACCAGGCTATATGAACATCAATTGGAGCATATATACCCGGCGAGGGTGGTACCAGGTACCGGGTGCACATGGTACTCGACCTACGTGCAGCAGCTGTACCAGAGGCTGTTTGAACATAAATTGGAGCTTATATACCCGGCCAGCGTGGCACCATGTATGTATGCGTATGCAATACAGCAGCAGCAGTACCTGGTACCTGGTACGAAATAAGGCGCCGCCAAACACTTGAGGCAAAAAAAAGTGAAATAATCAGGCGGTACGTGACGTGTGTGTGTGTCCCCCTTTTCACAAAAAAAAGCGCTTGAATGATGATCAAATTTAAGACGACAGTTTTTTTCATCGTCGCATCGAGCAACAAGTTAATTCGTGTCGAAGTCACCTAGACGACCGACCACAGTACGACACGAGCTACGTGAGGTAGCTGCGGGGCGGGCCAAGCACTATTGCGGGGGACCATACTAAATAGGGCCTGCGATGCACACAAAACCCTATATAAATCGCTATATTTACCAACAATATTTGGTCCTATTTAATAGGGTCCCCCGTAATAGGACGAGGTCGCCTGCGTTGTCTGTCGGTTGTGAGTTTTCGGCAGCTCACCGTCATCATCCGATATTGAAATGCTGTGATACGCGCAACGTTCGCCTTTTACTCGACGTATTAAATATATCCATACGCGCACTTATACGCACAGCAGCAGACAGCAGCAGAAGAAGGTAGGTGTAAGTACGACCACGTACTCTGTTTTCCTTTTTTTTTATATCGTCGCGTCGAGCAGTATATATGTGTATCAGCAAAAGCGAAACAACTCTCTACCGATTCTCGAGATACATCAATTATTATCGATTTTATCGATCATGACCATCATCGTGTGTGATGATATATAATCATCATTAAAAATCAAGTTTTACGGTGATGATTATTTGATTTCCGTAAAATAAGCAAGCCAGATTTCCTGATTTTTTCCCACTGTCTTGAAATACGAGTAGTGACGTCTAGTCTTCGATCAAGTGATAGTTCGGTTTCTAGCCAAATTCACCGTGCAGAACCACGAGACTTTGTCGGCGGCGATGCATGACACAGGCGGAGCCACCCCCGCGAGCGCGTGGTTGTGGCCTACTCGAGCATACGTCGATATTTCAACGGCAGGTAGTGTTGGAAGAGACTCCGGCCTTTGAACAAGTGAACAAAAAACGTGGAATGCCCTTTTTTCTCGCCGAACTCACCAATAAGAAAAACGAGACTTTGTGACGGGAAGCGGCGGGGGAAACGTGTGAAGCTACCGCCGCGAGCGCGTGGCCGTGGCTCGCTTGAGCTGGGATATTTCAACGACCGGAAACATCATCCCACTGTAGGGGTGCACAAGAATTTCCTGAACACCTCACGTTAGGAGCTCAATATCCCACCCGTCACAATACTTGGAAGAAATTTGTTCGCGCCACCCGACCCCGGCACTTGTATGCGCAACAGTTTAACTGTAGTCCTGAAACGAAGACGCCAGTATTTTTTTCATCCTAACTGCTGGTTCCACACTCAGGGGACTCAATCGGTCAGAAAATTTTGACCCAAAGAAGAGTGCAACTCCTACCGTGGGGCGACTCGATGGTGAAAAAATCATGGCCGAAACAATACTGTCAGAAAAAAAACCCGAAGGAAAAATTACAGTCAGAAAATCACGGTAGAAACAAAGCGGTCGCCGAAATGTTCAAGATCAGCAGGCGGGACACATTGTGTCCCTGGACAGGAGCATTTGGTCTCGTCTAACGGGCTATCCGCCCTAGAGAACATTCCTAAAAGAACGTTATTATCGACTGACAGAATACCCGCCGGGTTAATCCATTCTTTGGATTACTCTCGTGTATCTATATCTAAAGCCCATGAGTGCTTCACTCATATCACATTTATTTGTCTATCAAGTCGGTACTCGTTGGTGCTCACGTGCGTGTTATTTGCTAAGAGGTAGAAGAAGAGCAGATTTATTCCTTTCGTGTACGACGGAGACTGAGACCGATCTCGTGCCTCTCCAGAAAACCCCTGGTTTTCCACCTAAGATTTCGCCTTCCGAGTACTACAAATACGATCCCAGTGCCTCAACCCAGGTAATTACCGGACTTTCAACCTCGTTCAAGGCGGTACCATAACACTAGCCCACTCTGATGAGCCGTATATGCAGAATTAAGGGAATTTCATGGAGACCCCGATTCCACGAGCTAGAACATGGGTCGAAGATGCGGCTCCTCAAAACCCACTCCGACACCTCTGAACGGCAAGGCAACGAAGCCGGCAAAAGTACGCGAAAAAAAAGAAAGGAAGACCTAGCCTCAAGGGTCAGATGAGGGAGGGTTTGAGACTGTTTTTCTTTCATCACTGAAAGATGTCGGATTTTTTTATTAATAGAGGGAACATAAACCAAACCCTAAAGGGATTTAGAGATTAGTCACCGAACTTACCGAGCAGAAACAACCATCAGACTCTGTGGGCAGTGGCGGGCGACGCGGGTGGAGCCACGGCCTCGAGCGCGTGGCCGCGCGGCTTTTGGTTGAGCATTGATCTTCCAACGATTGTCCTGGAAAGTGACTCCGGTCTTTCATCAAGTGAATAAACTCGGAGTGCGATTTTTCGTCGGACTCACCGAGCAGAAGGACGAGGCTCTCTGATCGGAAGCGGCGGGGGACACGTGTGAAGCCACCGCCGCGAGCGCGTGGCCGTGGCCTGATGTTGAGCGTGGATGTTTGAACGGCGGTAAAAAAAGGCCGCGGTCAGAAAATCAAGGGGAAAACAAAAAGTACGGTCTTCGCAATCGCGTTGAAAAAAACGCGGTCGTCAGACGATAGAGTTTTTTTTTCTTTCTAATATTCATAGAAGACACAGAAACTATTAATAAAACCTGAAGAGATTTGGGGTTTTGGTCAAGCTGGGGCATACTGATCGCGCCGCCTCCTCCACCAGCCCCGGCGACTCCTTCCACGCAAGGGCGTCCTTCTGCCGTTTGAGGCGGATGACCTCCTGCTGCCCGAAGCCGCCCGCCCCCCGCTATCAATAACGCTTCCTTTTCCTTCGCTTCGACCTTGGCTGGCACCGGAGGGGGTATGGCAGCTCGCATTGCTGTCAGGCTCTTGGTCGCAGTATTGAATGCCGAGTTCTCGCCAAAACTCGTCTTCATCGTTGTCCCCGGCTTGAGCATGTTTCGCTGCTCCTCCTCCTCTATCGCCGCCGCTGTTTCTGGATATGCCATTCTCTTCTTTTGTGGTTCCTGTTGCCCACCCACCGCTGTTGTTCCTGGAGATGAGATCCTCTCTCGCGGTGCCCGCTGCCCACCCATCTTCACTCCTGACCGGCGTGTCATCGTCGAAAAGGCTCCACCCCATCGGAATCTCGCCCAACGCCGTCCACAACGACGCTGCAGGTCGTCCGGGAGCGAGGTCCCCCATATCAGGAGGAGGAGGAGGTGGAGGAGGAGGAGGAGGAGGACGACGACGCGCGCATCGAGATAGGGGGGGGGGGACGAACACGATTAGGGGCGGAGGCTCCGGAGCGTCGCCGACATCAGCGGTAGGACGAGTTGGGCTGGCGCAGCGGTGAAAATCTGCATTCTCGTGGGTGGTGTGTTCGCCCGTTTCCGTCGTGCCACGTTTGCTGCCGCTTCGGCACACGCGCGCCGCCGTTGGTGGCGTGGACAGCCCTTCGTGCAGCTGCTGGTGTTGAAGGCGGCATGTCACACGACGGGTTCAACGCAAATAGGCACTGGCGTGAAAATTAACAGGCGGCGGCAGGTCAAACGTTTGACGATACATATACCGGTGTAATATTACAGCAGGTTGTCGACTCGTGGGCAGGCTGCTTGGTGATTTGTGGTTCTCAAATTGTTGCTGCGGTTACGCTTTGCATGCATCCGGGGGCACACGCAGACATACCTATATCATGCGTACAACAGGTGTTTATCGCATGGGGGCAGGGGAGCATGATTATTCGGTGCACAGCAGCTTCCACCACGCGCCTATCAAGAGGCTCACCCGCCGAAGCCTGCATACATACATGTAGTAGTACTTAAGTTTGTTGTCGTCCTTTTTTCTCTTTCAAGCTTTGCTGCCACTGCGATGCTTGTGCGACGTACCAAACGAGGTTCGTTGTCGTTTGAAATACGGGCATTCCTCGGCGCGGCGAGGGGTTTTGCTTTCCGTTGCGTTCGTAGCACCAGGCACACGCGTCCGTATCGGTTAGCCCACGTTGTCTTAGATATCCAAAGCCGTAGGTACAGCAGTACACACGCAACAACGACTGTAAAACAGAGAAGAACACTCAGTAACATGAAGGAAGAATCAAAACGTGTTTTCCATGTTCTTAGATACAGGTACTGTTGTTGCCAGGCATGATATGTGCAGTGGTATAAGTAGCGGTGTACCAGGAATGTATGTTGGTCTTTTTTTAAAACAATACTACACGTTGTCGGATGACAACCATCATAATAATGTGTGTATGTACCTGTTAAGTATTTATGTATGTCTGTATCTACGTGTATACCTGGTATGCATTTATGTATATACTTGGTATGTATGTACTCAGTATGTATGTAATACGTGCGTACCTGGTAGTGCTGTAGTACCTGATGTTTGACGTAAGGAGCCGCTTGCGAAGAAGGTGAGTTCGTACTCGTAGATGTGAGTACCTTGCGCGCTTTGCAGAGTGTCAAACGGATGCTCGAAACCAACGATCTATGTTTTAGTTTAATAGCAGTGCACCCCCTCTCCTTCCGCGGCCGCTCGCCAAGGGCGTCCGTTGATGATGCCGCCGGGCGTGCAGGTAGGGACCCCCAGCGTGAAGAGATACGCACGTACTTTGACGGCGGCGATGCTCTGGCCTGTGAGAGGGGGGGGGGGGAAGGAAAAGGTTGGTGTCGCGGCAGAGCTTATCCACGGAAAGCGCTGACATGCCATCGCATGATACAAACACGTCAATTGTCAGGGAGTACATGAAGGTGCGCTGTTTTCGCGTCTGAAGTTACTACCGCTTTCTGGTATACCAGGTGTTCGCAACATAATCAAGGTAGCACATTCTGGTGTTTGGGCGTCACACCACTCACACCTCGATATGTTGGTAAACAACGGAGGAGACGCCGGAAACCGGTAGCAATACTGAGCTTACGGCGAAATCACGACGTTTATCGCGTCAGGTCCCCCCCCTTCTTTGTGTTTCATACGTCGTATCCGCTTGCGACGGGCAGAAGCGCACCGGCATTGTCGACCTCAGCAAAGGCCGCCACTCCTCCTCGACAGGTATGCCGGGCAAATCATCGTCTGAGACGTCCACCTCTTCCACGTATCTACCCGTAGTTGTTCCCGTCCACTCGTAAGCAGCCTGTAAATCTCGAACAAACAAAACGAGCACAGAAAGTGAACAGCATCGCATGAAAGGCGAAAGAAAACTGGGTGTTCTTCTCAGGGTTACTCTGGTCGGAGAGTTTTTTCCCCACTATCTCCTTTTTTTGTGTTTGCGCAATTTTTCAATCTTCCAGATTTTCTTGATTTTATTTTCCAAATAAGTGAAATATATCGAACTTGATTTTTTTGCTTCTTCTGGTGAAATTCACGTGTAGTGACAGAACGCCTCCATATCTTGATACATATCTCCAATTATTTCCAAACTTTGGAAAATCTGGGGGAAAACTCTCCGATACGAATGGGCCGTAATAGTTTAGAATACAAAAAATTAAACTGACACCTTACACCTCTCATTGAGAGGTCAAGAACTTCGTCGAAACTCATTTGTTCAAGCTGCTTGCATGCTCTACTTGGATCAAACTCGTGCTTTACAGGTTGCACATTACCTTGAGAAGGATATATATACCGTAAAACGTGAAAGAGCGTTAAGACCGCACACAAGGTGCGACGTTTTTTCAGCCCTCTCGTTTTCCCGACCAACGGTAAAAAGGGGTGCTTATTGTTACAGTAGAAAAAGTTGAAGCGTTATTTTTCGGAAGGCTCTCTCTCTCTACCAGATCCTTCCGATCATACCTCAGTTTTGGTAGGTAACCTGGCAACCTTCCAGAGTTCTTCTGGAAAAAATGAATTCTGAAAAACGATCGCACCCCTGTGCAAAGCCAACGCTCTCCTTACGGTAGGTCTGTGACTCCCCTGCTCTGTGGGGGGCAGGGTTGTTACTCGTGCACAACAGTGCACGGGCAACTACGTTTGGTTCGGAGTGCAGGATGATACGTACCCAGGTACCAGGTACGTTTTTGGGTTTTCGAACAAACATGACCGTGGGCACGCGATACCTGGTATGTTTTTTCCTGTCGAAAAAAAAAACTCGCCCAAGAACCTGAAGTGTGCTTTTTTAGATTCTATATGCCCAACCACGCCACCCCTCTCCCCTTGCCAGCCAGACAACGATTAAAAGCCTCTATCCAACAAACCATCTTTGGCGACGGGCCCGCACATGGAACGGCGGTAGAAGGTGTGGTCCTTGCCGTGAGCCGGAACCCGCGTGCCGTGGGAAAATTCTTGCGCCGGCAGTTTCCATTTTGAAGAGCTGTGTCGCCAGCAGAAACCGCACCGGGAGGGCGCGACATCCACCTTTGACGAACAAAGTCCCTGAATACGGGAGAAGTGCCTCCCAGTTTCCGCTGAGCGATAGACACCACTCAGCTGCGTTTGTTGTGGGCGCTGGTATTGGAGGTAGCGTGGCGAAGGCAGAGTCGAGAGGCAGTCTGGTTCTACCCTGCTGGATGCGGCGGATATTTCGCAGCTGTTGTGCCAACCGTTACTTATCTCTCCGCATTTCCGAAAGCTGCATTGCCGCATGCGCAGACGGTAGATGGGCGCATGCCAGTGTGGGCTGTCACGAGGGAATCTCAACCCTGTACGGCTGTGAAACATGTGTGACACAACGGGGGAGTCCGTCGTCCTCTCCCTGACAACCATGCCGGAAACGCGTTTGTTGCTGAGGCGATCGCCTTCTAGATAAACAAATCAACGAGCACCATGCAACCATCATGGAAGAAAATCGATCCGTCGTTATAAAACGAACACTCTTTGGCTTCTTGCAAAAACAAAAAAGAAAATTTCGGAACTTCTTACATCATGCCGTCACCAAGCTGTACCGCATGTTCTTGTGTAGTCTAGTCTACTTATCATTGGCCGACGATTACCGGAAGGCGAAGACACGCTTGCCCCACACATCTACTGCTGCATCTAAACACGCCCGCATCAGTTGTACAGCTGCTCTTCTCACCTCATTTTTCGTCATGAAACACTTGTTTAGCTCTACCGCACGCCAGGAGCCAAAGACCGAGGCGAGCACAATGTGTTCATGGGACTGTAGAGACGCATAGCCGCTTGTTGCTGGGTTTCACATATGTATAGCACGGCTACGTCTACAGTAGTAGTGTTGGTTTAAAACGTGCCTTCCAAAAATAGCGCGCTTCATGGCAATGCAAAGCAAACGGTGCTCTATTAATGCGCACTATTAATAGCAGCAATCTCAACGCGTCGAACCTCCTCGAGTTTTGGCATCAGGATCGACACCCGACCTCCCAGCTGAGAGGGCTTCCTGTTAAGATCAGGAGCATGAGGGACACTTTTTATCCCTGGACAGGTCTGCTTATTAAGCCGGTACTCGTTGGTACTCACGTTGGCTGTTTGCTCAGATACAGAAGAAGAGCAGTTTTATTCCTTTCGTGTACGACGGAGACTGAGACCACGCTCGTGCCTCTCTGGAAAACCTCTGGTTTTCCACCCAAGATACGCCTTCAAGTACCAAAAATACGATCCCAGTGCCTGAACCCAGGTATTTACCGGGCTTTCGACCTCATGCAAAGCAGTATCATGACGTTCCGCTGATGGTGCAGTGCGCGTTCAATTTAACCGTCTCGAAGAGGCGCAGACAGGTGTGTGATGGCGTGTCGAGGGATCACACAGAGTGTGCGGGTTGCATCCATGCGCCACACCAAGAATCACCGGCTACTGTAACAACCTGTGGCGAATGCCGGCGACTGACTTTTACTCTTTCCAGCAGACCAGGGGTCGCGAGCTATCAAACACGTCTACGGCAACTGCGAAAATCGTCATATTCCACATTTTTCGATTCCTTCCTCCTCGAAAACTCGAGTGCACTCTTGTAAAATAATTAACAGGCACAATTGGCGGCTACGTGCGAGGCTCAAGCAAGCAGGCCTAGCGGCTTTACCCTGGGCACCACATATCGCCCAAAGCACACCACCTCTGGATCTTTAGTCACCTACCGGTGGTAGGCGTCTCTCTTGTAGCGCCCCCTTCACCACGACACGAAAACAACAAAACGTGGAAGGCATTTTCCACTAGAAGAGGTCCCCTGGAATTTTCTCCTCCGCCTTTCGATCTCGACCCCCGTCGCATCGAGTACTACCGCAATTCGATAACTATTGTATCTTGACATATTAGTCAAGTTAAACTTCAGCCCGGCCCGGCATGTTGCGAGCAAAGGACAATCATTCGTGACGCATCCAACAACATGGTGTGAAGGGTGCACGTCTGGTCAGTGTTGGCGATTCCTCCGCCGGTGGCCGTTACACTTCTACAGGAAGGCTGTCGTCTCGGGCCCAGGCGCTGAAACCGCCTTCCACGTTGACGAGCACCTGGTATCCAGCATCCTCCAGCCACCCCGCCGCCTGGAGAGGTGTTGCAAAGACCGACAAGAGAATACGTTTTTTGGATCGAATATCGCAGAGGCAAGAGACAAGAAAAAAGACTTGGGGTCGTCTACCGAAGAAGGAAACTTATCATTCGTAAAGTGTGCTGTCTCCATATGAAAAACGTTATTTTCTGTTCAACGGCACCAGCCCACACAGTTATCCGCCCTGCTTCTTCGTGCTAGAGAGTTACGTACACATTTTGTGGCGAAATAAAACGATTAATTGGCATCCTTGGTAGATCTCACTCAACGTTCTGTCTCCCCGCGGAACACAGAATATTCTACCAAAAAACAGAAACACTAAAAATACCCAAGCATCAGTGGTGTTCTCCTAAAAGCGCCCAACCGGCAGCAAAAAAACCCCAGCAATATACGTTGCAGCAGGCATTATAGTCAAGTCCCCACAACAGCCTACATGCGCCCACAGCGTTCTTTCGTGCGCTGGAATGTGGTGCATACCGAACGTACGATAAGTTGCGCGCGGTCTAGCCTTTCCAAAACATGCTGAGCTGAAGAACCCCGCGGCCTTCCGACGAAGACGACTCAAATTGCATCGTCGAAGATAAAAACGTACACCAGGCCGGCCCCACGCGCACCAACCTGCGCGGATCTGCTCCCCATGTGGCAACCCAAGACGAGCTTGGTCGCCTTATCCGGAAACTTCTCGGCTATCTGGTGGGAGGTAGTAACGCCACGGAGCGGCCGGACAAGCACTTTCGTTTACGAGGGGGAAAGCGTGCAAGCGGCGCGATGAGCGACCCTCGTCGACGATATAGCCGCTCGACAAGACGATCCAAATAAAAGAGTCACAACCACGCCGTAGGGTTGGGTCCTCGTTAACCGTAACCCAACGACGGGATGGTGTCGAGTGCGGCGGAAAACATGGAAAACAATTGTGACAGACGAAAAAAAATGGCGATATCACAGCCGAAGTGATACATTCATGGATGCTGATTAAACAAAACGGAACCGGCGTCCCGAAAAGAGAGCAGCAGCAGCAGCAGCAGCAGCAGCACTACGACCCGTAGCTAAGAACAGCGAATATCGACGCGAAAGTGGTTAGTGCATATCACGAAAACCTAAACGGAAGCCGAGGAGGCAAACGGGGCGTCAAGGCCGGACGAAAGTTAGATCCCACTCTCGCGCGACACTAACCGGACGCAACCCAAGAATACATCTCCTGCGTGTCGGCGAAAACTACAAGCGCGACACTCGCCTCTAGGAAATGCAGAAAAGGCATACACCCCGGCCCCGTGTTGACCCCCCCGTCACACGCGTGGTCTATGGATAGAACACAAGAACGCTGCGTAACGGGCACGGGCGGCGAAGGGCACCCGTAATTGCATATTTTAGACTGGAGGACTCGCCTGGCTCACGAACTCTGTATTGACTTGCATGCCTTGACCCGTCGAAAAAAACGCAGGGATGTTCAAGGCTCCGGCCGGGCGGCCGTGCTCGAACTCGTGCTCGGCACGGACTGCACCCCCCGCACGTGATACATAAACGAAGCAAGACGTAAAAGGAGTGCGAGGGAGGTTATCAGGTTTTTCGGTTGTCGTAGATTCACGGTTTTGTGGTGAAATACGCTCGCCGTCTTTGTTTTTCGTTTCTTGTGCGTCATTTTCGTTGTGATGTGCGCTACTGCGGCACATCGCCCGATGGTCAACAAACCATGAGCACTAAGGGAGACAATAAGCATTGAACACACAGCAGGGCGAGCTGCTCAACCCGGGGAGGCAGGCCACACACATGATCCAGTCCCGTTCTAAAAACTCTGCTCTAAACAGCGAAACCCAAAGTCTACGGGTACCCCGCTCTCGAACGGCTCTCGCTGTTACGCTCGTGCTACAAATTGCGGATACCGGTAGTTTCACGACGTGATCACAACAACAAAAAAGCAGCAAAATTTCGGGATACCCCACGACCAACGCCACGCTATGCTGCAGGCAAGGACTCTCGCCCAGGAGCGCTCAAGATGGCCCAGCGTCTTCTCGTAGACATCAAGTAAAACACCCGCAGCATTTCTGGCGGCCGTAGAAGCCACCCGCAGCATGTTGGTGCAGATTTGTCGAGCGAATGAAACCGCTGGACGTGCCGCCATCTCCCGAAGCACAGAAAAGCGATACGCGCCAAGATACTTCGAGCACACCAGTGCACCCATCGGGGCTCGTTTCGGCACGGAGATCAACCGGCGGAGCCGACCCCACCCCCAAGTAGGTAGATACCAATCCCTCCGCCCCACGTCGGTAGACGCCAACCCGTAAAAGGGGTATACCAACACGTTTTCATGTTTTTCCGTTCCTTGTTTTCTCTCTCACCGTCAACGTACGTGTATCCTTCCTGTACCAGCTTGTACGCGAACTGCGGCCCCACCTCGTCGTACATGCACATCCCTCGGCGACCTACAGTGGCACAAAGCGTGAGAGTGCGAACGGGCGTTCGATCAAAAAGACCGGCAGGGGCGTATAACTCCTCGCGCAACCCACCGGTGTACCAGGTAAATAATCCGTGCACACTCCATCCAAGCTTTATCGAAAAAGTCAATGCACCCAAGGGGCTACTTCAGCAAACACGGCCTTCAGCCGTCCCACGCCGGCGCAGGGAAATGGTCGCACCGAAAATCGAGAAGGTTCAGGACGCTTGGCCGGCGTCTCAATGGAGTGTATGTAATACGAGGGTTCCCTGCACACCCACATTATGTATATATATACCTGGTATTATATAATGTATATTGCGTACAAGTATGATGGCAGTAGCGGAAAACTACGCAAGTGCGAGACCTTCATTTAGGCCATTTTCGCCCCGGTACTGTATCATGATGTTTGCAACAGCCCTTAGCCCGGCCTTGCCGCTCTCGCGGCTGCACATGCGGCGAAAGCGGACTTGACCAAAACATGGGAAAGGGCGCACACAAGAGTCAGGTTCGACGCACGGGGGTGTTCGTATTACTCCGATTGTGCTCCTCCGTGCGGTTTTCGGTCGAAGCCGAATGGCAGCTGATGCCACGTGTGTTGCCCACGTCGTGGCTGCACAAAGTAGCTGGATTGCCGCCTGGAACTCTCGGGTCCGGCCATATAATATAATATATAATGCACATGCTGTAGCATCACATCACCATAACTGGATGTCGCGGGTCGTTAGTAAGGGCTTCGACATGACTGCTCACGCATCACCATAACTGGATGTCGCAGATCGTTAGTGAGGGCTTCGACATGACTGCTCACAACCCATGAGGTCATTTGTGTTGTACCGTCGGGTGTACTGATTTCGTGCATCAGCTCGAGACTACGATTTAATGCGAGAGCACAAAAGTAGCTCCTCCTGTAGACCACGTAGAGCACTATCATCCCGAACGCGCTACAAAAAACCACCCCAGGTACAAGGTACGGTGTGGTACGGCAGTACCAGGTATCTGAGAGTATTTCTCAAGGCATCCAACATACGCTACCGGTGTACCGAATACTGGTATCCACCTGGTACGTGTGCCGGTAATCACCTGGTACTTTTACCAGCAACATACCTGATATCATACAGATATGTTCGTCGGCTCATGCCAATCAGAGCACCCCTCACCCCGACCCTAAGCCGGTCAGACCACGTATCGGATAAGCGGTAAGCTCTACAAAACTGCATGAGCCAGTCTGTTTGTTCACCGGGTCCATCTACGAATAAAATCAGTACCTGAATAGAGGGGTGCCTCTAGGTCCAAAGTCTCACGTCATAAAACATTGAAAACTTGGAAGGAAGGAAGGAACCCTGCCACTTACTACGTGGAGCTGCCATAGAAACAGCCCGTGGCAGCAGCAGCAGCAGCAGCAGGAGCAGCAGCAGCAGCTGTCGGTTTCTGCTGCTGCAATGGGAGCGACGGGTTCAATTGACACACGACACGCATTCTGAACGTGGAAGTTGGTGAACTTAACTATTGTGTTCACCAATCCGCCGAAGGACGAAAAAAAAGCAAAAAAAAAAATAGTGCTGTCAAGGATGTAGACCCTGTAAAGGATGCCTTCGTATATGCTATTGCGGCGCATGTTCTGCTGTATCGTGGGGCCTTCTTACGCGCGACCGGCTACCTACCAAGTAGGCTTCCAGCAGTAAGACCTTGCCATTCGAAAAATGGTCCTGTGTGGGGCAAAAATTCACCGCAAACAACTTGGATAAAGTATGGGTGTAATAGATCACAAATGTCGACCGAGTAGCTCTGTAGTAAAACACCATATAAAATAGTGAGGGGGATTTACCCGTGTCTTCCTACTGTCATTCGATGCTGTTCGGCGACATGCAATCGAGGAGGCCGCCTCCGACCTGACGACTACAGCCAAAAAGATGGTCGACGCGCAGGAGGGCGTAAAAGACAAGGACGGGAAGAGAGCCCAGGTGAGCATCTACCGTAGTTTTAGGCCAAACACGACGAGTGTGTTGATAAAAGACGTGTATATGCACTATGAAACATATGCCCATTTTTCTCACATAGTATCGTTAGTTTGGGCCATTCTCATTTATGGTGGCCTTTTTTACTCTGTCCCAATCGTTCTTCTGTCACATCGTATGTAGCGCAAGGCTGTTGTGTTGCAGTCTGCGCAGAAACACACACCGTAATACAACCGCACTCTCGGGGTTAACCTACGGGCAGTATTAGTAGTTGCCGATTGCCTTTGTTGTGGTTTGTCGCCCTCACCTACTGTATTTCAAGCCACGGATGGTGCCCTCGCCGATCTCATCTCGGCAAAGGTCACCTCCTCCACGAACCCGGCGTCCGACGACGACCTCGCCTGACTCAAGCAATGACGGCACAGGGTGGGGCGGACAAGGCCGCACTGCAGGGTGCTCTTAAGGCACAGACTGCCCCAGTCACATGTTTTGACCCCTACCTCATTACAGGAGAACTCAACAATGGCAATATGTAGCATGGCCCATCATGCATGCATGGCCCATCATGCCCAGCCCGTGTTGGGTTTACGACTTACCCTTCCACTTGGCGGCATATAAGTTATCCTTGATCTACTGGAAACTATTAATAGCAGTGTTTGCACCCACGACAGAATGTTCATGTATGAAGGATGAATGCGCGATTCACAAGTCCGCTCATGAACTCCTTCACGTCATGTTTTTGCCTCTGCCTGCATGGCAAGCACAGCAGCCTGGTGCGTGTCGAAGTGTTCTTTCAAGGCTGCCTCGCCGGCTTCTTCTTGCTCTTTCGGCGCTGCCAGCCCGGCCAGTCCGTTCATGTATGAAGGATGAAGCGCGATTCATAAGTCCGCTCATGAGCTCCTCCAAGTTTTGTTTTGCCTCTGCCTGCATGGCACGCACAGCAGCCTGGTGCGTGTCGAAATGCTCTTCCAAGGCTGCCTTTGCTGGCTTGAAAGAGCATTTCGAAACACACACCAGGCTGCTGTGCTTGCCACGCAGGCAGAGGCAAAACAAAAAGGAGGACTTCGTGAGCGAGCTTAAGAATCGCGCCTCGTCCTTCTCTATGCTCGACCATCGTGAACGCAAACACTGCTAGTTTCCAGCGGATCAAAGAGATACCGCCAGCTCCGAGAGGTGAGTGGTAGACCCAACACGGGCTGGGTATGATGGACCACGTGTTATATGGCCAATATTTGAGTTCTCCTGCAACAAGATTGGAGTCAAAACGTAAGGCCGTATATTAACCAGGCGCCAATCTGTTCTGCTCTAGCCTAATCCTGGAATCGAAGTGAACGCGTCTACACGCACGCAAATCGCCCGTTTCGGAACAGGCGTTATCGCTCAACAACAGCGGCAGCGGGTTTTGCGCAGGCTGTGCTTTCTTGACTGGTTTTGAAAAAAACAGTTCGCAGCGCTGTTGATGTGTCATGTTGATGCGGTGTTGCACCGCTGTGATGCATTTTGAAAAAAACCCCGTAAGTTCGGGGGTTGCGTCGTGAAGTGTAAGCCAAGGGTCACAAACAGTATTCCGTTGTTTGGATAGAAGTCTCGCTCTTTCAGACACGGCTTTATTGAAAGTAAGAAACACTGTTTTCGCTCGAGACAACTTTCTCCGATAGATACTGCACTTCTTCGGCCGATGGCTGCCTGTATCATGGTGGAGGTGCTGGGTCAAGCTTGTGCCTGCAATTACTCGTCCCCTTTGCTTCTGTTGCTCAGTTGCCGGAAGCTAACCACGAGCCTCGGTAAGCGCCACGACGTACGAACCCAACGACGAGGAAAATGTATAAGAGTTCTGCGTAGGTGGTGGGTGGACTTGCTTCCGTGATCGTACGTTGTCCGGCATCAGTTGCAGGAGTATAACATGGCTATCTTGCGCTTAACTATTTTTTGGCAGTGGCCAGGATAAAACCCGTAGACGTTTTTTTGTAACTGTCATAAACCTGTCTGTGATATTTACTGTGTTGCCCATCGATGTCCTGTGTGGGGTTCAGCAAACCAAACCAAACCACTCGCAGCGAGTGCCTGCGCCGTTTTTCCAGACGTGAATGATAATTCCAGGTCCCATGGGGCTACAGCAGTAGTTATCATATACAATAGTAGGCTCTCTTGGCGCCTGCCTGCCTTGCTTCTCTGATTTTGGTCTCCATGCTCCTTCCGCGTTATGGTACACAGAAACCCTTATCAACATGTGTTTCCCGCTTTTATCTTCACACGTAGCTGCAGTCTGCAGCCCTTCCCCTTGGTTCTGTGGCTTCCTTATGGTCGTAAAAAACGCGCTGTGTCGGTGGCTGCCATCGACGCGATCTGGGGGGATGGGCGCCCTGATCATGTTTACAGTATAAACTATCAATATCAACTCCGGCATCGCTCGTTGTCACCCGCACGTAACCTTCCAAAAACGCTTGTTCCACTCCACGTCAGACCAGGAGAAGCGTACCACCTACTCCCATCTAGAGGATTCGGGATGATCGACGTGGGGAACACGCCGCCAGCCCATAGGCGACCTGCCCCCGCACATCAACATCCGATGGTCACCCCCACCCGAGGCGGGGAGCCATCCTTTTTTGTACCATTCCCGGCACTGTGGCAGCCCCGGCGATGCACTCAGAGGGCTTTACTTATCCCACGTGATTGTGAGAGGTTTGGTCTCTTTTGGCAGTCCTGGGCGACTGTTTGCCGAGTGGAGTGTAAAGGCGCGGACGGGCGCGACGGCAGTATGTAACATGGTGAATCCCCCGATTCGGGTGTTTCACACATCCCGTGTTTGCAAGAATTTGTCTGTGGGAGGGTGGTCTTCTTTTGCCTCTTCTGAGCTAGTGTTTGCTGACAAAGTGGAGCATGATGCGCGGCGAACTCCCCCTCTTCCCACATTCCATGTTTTCAAGGATAGCATGTGTGGGAGGGTGGCCCACTTCTGCCTGTCCTCAGTTCGTATTCGTTGAGCATGTGTTGCCATCTTATGACGTATCTCATTCCAGATACAGGGTTAACTCGCAAGGCAATGAAAATATAAGTAATGACTGGGAGGGTTTTTGACCGTGTGTTTGCGCGGTTTATGTCGAGGCGCCCACATGTCGTTTGTGCTCCTACTGCCCCGTACTAGAGCCTCGACCCATTTTGTCATTTTACCGTGGCAGCAAGACGAGTCTTGGGGATGGTAGTTTTGCATGCCGGGGCTAACTCAAACTTGGAAGTCGAGAATACGCCACTTTTCATAGCCCTGATAGCTCTCTCGCGTCCGTGAAGGCCTGCCGTTAGACGGGGCTTTACTACGCTGACCGCCCTGCTGGCGACTTTTTGTGCCTCTGAGTCCGTTGGTACGAGTATCTCGCTTGTAAGTAGTATGAGTAGCAAGTAATCGTTTTTATTCATCCGCTTATTCATCCGCTTGTGCACTCCTTGCAGAAGTGGGGTCACAGCATTGCTCGCCAGCCTTGCCAGATGTAGCAGGCGCCCGTCAAGATACCTAGAGGTGTCGTCCGTGGAGTTGCTCGAGTGTACAAGGCAGGAGCCGTTTCCCGTGTTCCCGTGACCCTGTGGCCGGCGTTGTGTCCCAACGCGTGTCCGTGCCTTGATACGGACTCCTCTCCCAAATTCCCAGGGATTTTCTGTACGGCGTTTTACTACAAGAGCTACTCGATCGAAATTTGAGATATACCCATACTTTATCCACGTTGTTTTTAGTGAAAAAAAATGCAGGGCTGTTCGTGGGTCAGGCCAAACCTCACGGGTTTGGTTTGGGTTTGGTTTGGGTTTGGTTTGGGTCGGGTCGGGTCACCCTCGAGATTTTGGAAGCCTCCTGACCCGACCCAACCCGACCCGTTAGACTTGAAAACATCCTGATTCGTGATATTTTGAACACCTCCTGACCCGACCCGATCCTACCCGCCACATTCCAATTGACCCGTGAGATACGGTCCTGTCGCGCGCCGGGTCACCCCAACCCGTGAGACCATTTCTTTGGCATGCGTTTCGGCCCGCAAATCCGTTACGTGGGCTCCCGCTTCAAAAGCGACTGTATGTTCAGTTTTGTACCCCACAGTGATACATGGGCTGGCTGTGGTGGGTATGGACGGATGCGGGCATGCTAATATTTGGTACACATTAGGCGGTGTCTATTTTAATTAATATCATCCCAAAGCAGTAATATTCAGCGTTGGTACGAGAGAAGAATTTGGGCAGAAAGCGAGATGCTTTTGAAGAGCCGTGAGTGACCAGTTTCTCGCGGGTCATGACCTGACCCGACCTGTGAGCTTTTCATCACCTCTTCACCCGACCCGACCCGACCCGACCCTACTCGTGAGGTTCGAGAAACTCTTGATCCGACCTGACCCGACCCGCGAGATTTGAAAATCCTTTGACCCGACCCGACCCGACCCGTGAGATTTTGAACACTTCCTGATCTGACCGACCAGTGAGATCTGAAAAACTCCTGACTCGACCCGACCCGTGAGATTCGAAAAACTCTTGGCCAGTCCTGATCCGACCCGTGAGATTTGAAAACCGTTTGACCGGGTCGGGTCAAGATGTTTTCAAATCTTGCGGGTCGGGTCAGGTCGGGTCAAGAGCTTTTCGAATCTCACGGGTCCGGTTGAGACAGATCAAGGGATTTTCAAAACTCACGGGTCGGGTCAGGTCGTGACCCGCGAGAAACGGGTCACTGGCGGGTCGGGCAAACATAACCCGAGAGTTATTTTCTGGTGACCCGCGGGTCGGACCCATACATTCGCACTTGTCCCGGAGGGTGGGCTTTTTCAGCTACTTATGATCACGCATGTGTTGCCGAGAAAGAGCTACAATGAGCTGCGTCCATGAGCTATGATTACGTTTTCCGAGGGTGAGCTATAGCCAATAGCTCATCAGCACACGTTTTGAAGGCTTGAGCTACAGAGGATAGCTCATATATACGTATTTTCCTAGGCTGAGCTACACGAGCTACATGGGCTAGCTCTTCTGCCCCCGTGATGAGCTATAAGAGCTACATGAGCTACACATGTTTTCGAAGCTTGATCTATCTCATCTACACACATTTGCCCAGGCTGAGCTATAGGAGCTACATGAGCTAGCTCATCTGCCCCCGAGATGAGCTATAGGAGCCACACGAGCTACGCATGTTTCCCCCGGCTTGAGCCGTAGACGGTAGCTCATCTGCACATGTTTTCCAAGCTTGAGCTATACACACGATAGATGGGCTAGCTCATGAGCTGTCCGGGGTTTAAATTTGTGTGAGTAAAATGTCATGCATGCAGCCAAACAGCGTGAATTTTGGCCTCCGGCAGCGCCTTCAGTGGGATCCTCCGGAGGCTGCAGCGGGGGGCCCTCGCCCGGGGGGGGGGGGCGGGGGCGTTATTGGCTTGCTCAATTCGCTAGCCGGCCAACTATTAATACCTGGTAGTCGATTATAGTCAGTTAGCTCGCTTTACAGCAGTAGTAGGCGGAACTCCAGCCAACTCACAGAAAACCTGTACGTAAGCGTACAGAGCTGCGAGTCATGTGCCATTTCGGGTTTCAGGGCCTAGGGCCTACACGACGAGCGAATTTAAACGTCACCTTACACCAAACTTTTGGAACTCAACAACATGCCTTGTGCTGCCTTGAACAAACCCTCTAACTACAGTCCAGCAACGAAGGATGCGCTGTTGGGCTGAACAGGATCAACGCACCTGCTGGTGCTCCTGCAGCGAGTCCCCGTCTGAAGGTCGCCGAACACGACGTCCAGCCAGATGATGGGACGACGCGCAATGACGCTGACGGCGACGAGGGAAGTGCCACGAAACCACAGCAGCAACCAACCACGAGCAACGCCACAAGAACCAGCAGCTTCATTGCGAGGGTGTTGTGTGATGCCTAGATCTGTGATATACTCTGCACTCTAAAAATTCGGCGCTGCTTGTACGTCGATCGGATGATCGGATGGTGTCCGGAATCAGAACTCTAGGTTTGCACGAAAATATGGAAGCCTTGCAGTATAGGGACCTTATCGGCATGCGAGAAGCGAGAAACCGAGCCATCGGCCGCACCACGCGAACAGACACAGAGAGCGTCCAGGACGCGGACAGTTTAATTGTCACCATGGAGGAAAACCAGCTTCCCCGAGGAAAAGTCGCTATGAGAGTAGCTATGGCAGTACTGGCTGTGCTGTTGGTGTGCCAGGCGATTTCTCCTATGGTCCGGGGTCTCGACGAAAGGTGCGGTTTAATTCGGTGAACTGGGTGAACTCGTATTATCTGTCACGTACCACACGTACATACATACCATACCCCGTATTGCACTGGTTCCGGTGAAGGTATGATCCGCATCTGATACAGGCATCACATGCTTTACCTTTGGTAAACAGCACGACGTACTGCACTGCAATGCTTCTGGGGGGCTTGAACAGTAAGCCCCTTGGTCTGGGAGCGTTCCTCATGGGGGGTGCTGTTGTACAAACAACCCTCAGTTGCTGTTTCTTATTGCTGCTGTGACTGCTGTTCAGTCTGTTCAGCCGTAGTCGTGTTTCTTAAAAGTAGCTCTACCAGGTATGCTATAAAAAAAGTACCAGATAGTATATAGCAACATCATTCGTGATCCATCGTCGAAAATAACCACATACTGGTACATAAGCTCCGCAATCAGCAGCACAAGAACTCCCAGCAGATCTCGTAGGCATAGGGGCAGCAACGCTGGGTACGAGATACCCTGCTGCTGGTCATGCTACGGACAACGGGAGCACGGAGCATCGATCCCGCTTCTGCGCACACCCTCTCCTGAAAACCGCCTCCCAAAACTGCACTCTTTGTTTCGTTGTTCATGTGAGCACCCTGTGCACAATTCCCCCGCACCTGGTCCGATATATACCGCTCTGTCCGGAAAAGTAAGGGCTGTTTGTATACTCATATTAATTCATAGACGGTCTTTACATTTGCGGACATAGTGGTAACGGGGAGCGCGAGTTCACCGCTCGTCGTGTTGATTGGCGCTCAGCTCCTTGGGACTGCTGTTGGGGCTGTCGTGTATGAATCCTGACTGCTGTAGCATTTGTCGTGGTACCCCCCCCCCTCGCCCGACACGTGCGTCCCGTCCCGTACGGAGGAGTAGGTTGGTGTCACTTGGTGAATGAAATGTTATTATTAATAATAGCAGCACTCAAGCTGTTTGCGCCCCCGCGAAAAATCGACGTAAACAGCATGGTAACAAGGATGTGTCGAAATTCCAAGTGTATTGATGTATCCACCGCACGGAGTGCCCGGTGCCCGGAATAAAACATCGTAGCTTCCATCAACACGCGGCTGTCTTGTCTGCCTGTCAGTCCGTTATCATGGTCTCGCGATCGGGAGTGCTTCACCCCCCCCCCCGCCTTTCTCTCATAGGGCGTGTGACGAGGGCTTCGTTTCGCGGGGCGGCAGACCGCCGCCCGCTACGCTCGCTGACGGAAGAATAGAACATGTTGAAACGGACGAGGAAGGCATGCTTCGAAGTACATGATTTGGCGCGATGCGCGACGTGGCAAATGCCAAGAGCTCCATGGTGCAGGGAAAAAAAAAAAAAACCGAACTCGACACGCATATATGACACCATGTTTTACACGAGATGGCACTGTTAATATTAATAGTTGCATGTAATTATTTTGTTTAACCCTTTTAAGGACTGCAGCCTCGTTCTGGGGACAATTGGGGACGAATTACTTGGAGTCTGAGTGCCTTGTACCCAAAACGGGACTGGAGTTCTATAGGGGTTCATTTAGAACGGAAATCAAGGCGAATTTCTCGTAGATTGTTGATGGCGCCAAATAGCGGGTTTCCTTTTCGAGGCTCTCCCCCCACGATCGTCATTGTCCAGGACCCTCCCTCACCACCACCCCCACGACTCGCTCCGCCAGAAGCTGGGGCACCTCCACCCGTCTTGGACTGCTTTGCCGGGGGGGACCGGTATATCGAGGACGTATACACTACTACTCGTTGCTCCGATCTTTGGCGTGCTGTATTTTTTGTGCGGGTTGCAAGCCGCGTCAACTTCAAAACCAACCGGTGGAAACAACGCGAAGGAGAGCCTCTTGCCAGACCGCTGGCGGCGGGGGGGGGGGGGGGGGGGGGGGGGGGGCGGGGATGATTTTTTTCTTTTTCCTGACATTTTTCTTTTTCCTGACATTTTTTTTTTTTCTTTTTCCGAGAAGAAAAGTGTGTCATGATAAGCAAGCACGCAGAGAAACCGAAGAACGCGAAGAGAGCAAAGACCGTACGTAGAAGCGACAATTATTTGTGCGTGGATTCCTACGAGAGCGAAGCAGGCCCTTGCAATCAAGCGAAAGAATTACTTGAGAGACAAATGTAAGTAAGTTTAATAGAGAGGGTGGGTGACACCAACAGTGTGACAACTTCGGTTCTCATGACGCTCCGAGCCGTGTCCGTCGCGTGCCGAGCGCTGCCGACGACCCCGAGCCAGCACTGGCATCTGTTGATGCTGGCTGGCTGGCTTTTGCTTTCGTTGTACAAACAAAAAAAGTAATTTTCGATGGAAATGAGGCGTGTCTCGGTTTGCAAATGATATTCATCGCTACCAAAAAATGCGTGCAAGGCCGCCGGGCGTCCGCTCGGATCACCCCGACTCGTGTGCCTGGGGACGGGTTCAGTTGTCGCGTGGGACAAGGCTTGCACCTCTTGGTGCGAGACACTCGCCGCGGGCACGACCACTTGGTCCGGGATTTTTTCGGGGAGTGAGTTGGCGATACAAGTACTCCGAACGCTACATGCGTGTGTACCTGTCGCAGCTCACCCTCCCACTTTTCCGAACTACTGCTGTAGGGCGCGGCGCCATGCAGGCTACACACGCATGTAGGGTACGTATGACAGCATCATCAACTCACCCTCCCACTTCCCGAACCAGGTGGCCGTGCCCGCGGCCGGATGTTTCGCAGCAGTCGGCACAAGCCTTTGTCCCCTGGCGAAATATACAATGTGCCATCTTATTATAAATTGTGTTCGTGGCCGTCTCCACCCCCCACAGGCGAAAGGGGAACCTGTCCGCAGCGGCGAGCGAGCGGCGGTTAGGAAACCCCGTGCTGTCGCCCTTGGGGGCGGGGGGTAAGGGGGTGGGGGTGGGGGGAGCGGGGGCGGTGAAGGGACGTATCGCTCATGGAGGAGGCGGGCACCCCCCCAGCGCCGCCGCCGCTGCCGTGCGGTCGAAGGGCATGGCGGGGCATGTGCCCGTGTACAGCACGCCTACGCAGGTGCTCGAAACCGTGGACTTGACAGCCGAGGAGGGGTTGCTCTGGCACCCGATATCGATGAGGTCGGTCGTGTGTCCGCCGGATGCGGAGGAGGAGTTGGGCTGCGACGCGGTGGTGCGGTTCTGCCTGATCCACATGGCCGAGTACCAGAAAAATCCGTGGAAATATCCCATGGCTGCTATGCTCCAGAAGATGAGCCAGTGCCAGGCGCCGGAGAACTCGCGCGCGTATCGCCTGTCTACTCTCCGGGTAAGTCGAAAGATGTGTCGTCGTGAGGGTGGGTGGGGTGCAAGCGCTTTTTTGGCCGGGGGGGCCTCGCTCACTACATGGGTAACTCTAGCATACACCACAGAGTGCAATACACCGACAGGTGCATCATATTATTACTGTTACGGGGGTCCATAGTAAATAGGACCACATATTGTTAGTAAAAATCTGTAAATATATAGGTGTTTGTGTGTACCAGAGGTCCTATATACCATGCCCCCCCCGTATAGCGTCGTAATGCTAACTTAGCATTGCCGTAATATCGTACGAATAAATCATATTTGTTGTATCCTAGTACCGCAGGGGTAAATACTACAGCTACACCAACATAGTATTACCGTAGTATGGTAAGAATACAAGATATCTGTTGTATCCTAGCAATAGTACCGTAGGAGTAAATACTGCAGCAGTAGTAGCGGCACCGGAGGAATGCATGGTATGGGTATCGTAAGAACAGATGAGCGTGCCGCCGTGCTGGGCCGGAGCGGGTTTCTCTTGCTTGGCAACGGATGTTTTCTACGCCTTACGGCGTCACGTTTTACCGACACACCTTCGGCATATCATGCTCGCTTTTTTTTCGGCCCAGTCAAGTACGACTATTACGGGGGACCATAGTTAATAGGACCTGTGGTATACATAAAAACCTATATATTTAATCATATTTACTAACAATATTTGGTCCTATTAACTATGGTCCCCCGTAATAGTCGCACATTTCACCGATAAAAACCTCAGCGTACCGTGTTCGCTTCTATGTTGTGTTAATATGATACCACTTGAATATCCATGTTGTGTAGGGTGTCGGGTGCCTGCTGCTGCTGCTGTATGCGCTCGGAGGTACGAGTACAACCACCGCCGTGCCTGTTCCTTGGTTAGTAAAAGCGCAACGTAGTCCTATTATAATCCCCATCAGTTTGACGCCGAAATATGGAGGCGTTTATTTACTACAAATATGGAAACAGGTTTACTCTAATTCCAAGTAGTTGGTGAAAGGTTTGACCCCCCCCCCCCCCCCCCCATGAGGGCGTAACAAGTCAGTGTGGTCGTCGCTAGTTTACGGCCTGCTGTCCCCTCCCGCCCCGATATATCGCTAGCGAAACACACGTAAAAAAATGGCATTTTGACACGAGGCGTATACGCGTATGTACCATATATATAGGAAATGAAACTGAATCAACTACAAAATGAATTGCATTTTTTTTCTTCCAAGGGGGCGAAATCAACCAACAACCCCACACGACCCAAAAACCCGGCTCACCACCTCCTTCTCCTCCTCCTCCTCCTCCTTTTTTTTCTCCTCCTGCCGCCTTTTTTTTTTCGCAATGCATAATTGCCGGTGCGGCACCCATTTTTCCGGCCGTTTTCTCACCCCTCTCTTTCTTATCTACCGGTCGCGATTGGAAGGGGGAGGGGAGGGGAGGGGGCGGGGGGGGGGGGGGGGTACGCATTTGTTGCTTGCCTTAGTCATTTGACCATTGACCACGCATCCCTTTCGAGACGGAGCACCGTTCCTACTCCCTAATAAAGAGACACCTCCAACAGTTGGGCGCTCATTACGTTGTTTCCATATATCACATAGAAACTTTTTGCTAATCTTATCCCCTTCCTGTTTGGCCGTTTGTTTTTTGTCGTGATCGGGGGGGGGGGAAACCAGCCCTACATACGCGAGCACCCGGACGAGTTCCTGCAGCCGAGCGGGTTCGTCTACCACGAGACCCGCACCGGGTCCACGCTGGTGGCCAACATGCTGGCCCACGTCCCGTCCAATCTCGTCGTCAGCGAAAACTCGCTCGCGGAGGAGGCCGCGAGGCGATGCCCCCAGTGCTCCCCCCGGCAGCGGGTGAGTCTGTCGAGGGACATCTTGCTCCTCCTGGGCAGCGCGAGGGGGGGACACACCCACCTGTTCTTCAAGTTCCAGGACTCGACTTCGCTCGGCGTGGTGAGTAGGGGAGGGAGGGAGGTACTGAGGAGGAGGAGGAGAGGGGGGGGGGGGCGGGGGTGGGGGGGGGGGGGGGTTCTCCTGCGATGCATGGCCGTAGTCGGACGATAACCATAGACCCTCGCATCTCTTATGTACAATGCCGGGACGGAGGGGGGGGGGAAGGGGGTTGGGTGGGGTGGGGTTGGGTTGGGTTGGGTTGGGTCTGGGGGGGTTGCGTGGAATGCCGCCGAATGCTTCGCTCGGTTGTGGTGAACATATATCACGGGGGGAGGGGAGAGGGGGGAGGGGAGAGGGGGAGGGGAGAGGGGGGGGGTTCGGTTGGGTCTGGAAATTTGCGTGGAAAGCTGCCGAATGGTCGCGGCGCGGGATAGTGGGTGGGATGCTGTCATTTTGAGCGTAATGCGTACTGGTATGCTATTTTAATATTACGGGGGACCATAGTTAATACTCCGGAGTAGGACCAACTATTGTTAGTGAGAATGGTTAAATAAATGGTTTTTTTTTATGTATACCATACTGGTAGGTCCTATTTACTATGGTCCCCCGTAATAGTGCACCTTACTTTGATTTCTGCCAGGTAGCATTTATTACCACTGTGGCCGCCAATATAGTCACCGTTTGTACTCTAATGTGTGCATCAAATGGGTCTTATATTACCGTCGAGAGTGGTGGTGCTTATTGGCTGTCCTCAGTCATCGACCGTATGGGGGGGGGGGGGGCGGTTGCCCGTGCTGGCAACGAGCCGCGCCGTCGCAACTGTGCATGAGGTTTTCACCACTATGCCGCTGTAAAGGTCTGACGATTCATACCACCTCGATCGTTTTCACATTTTTTTCGTTTTACAAATACGCCGGCTAACGTCAGCTGTGAGTTCGACCGACGTCGTTTAGACCGACCACCAGCGATAGGATAATGTCTTGTTTTCGCCGTGCCACGCCGAGCCGAACCAACCGGCGGAGCAGCGCCCCCCCCCGCCCCTCTACGGTCATACGACTACGGCCATGCATAAGATCGAGTACATCTCTCCTATCGAGTACACCCCCCCCTCCCCGCCCCCTTCCCCACTACCCCCCGTAAAACCGGAGGTGGCGTTTTTCTCGTGGTTTCGTGGCGGTCAATTCTCCGGCAATTCTGTTATATGGGCGAAACCAACCAACCAACCCCCTCCTTTTGTGTGTTTGCTTGTTTCACGCTGCTTCTCGTGATTTTACTGTTTTTTTTTTTTTTTGCTTGCAGATGACGGAGGCGTTTCCCGACGTGGCGTGGGTGTTCCTTTTCAGAGACCCCGTGGAAGTGATGGTGTCAAACCTTAAGGTATTTTTTGTTTTTGTTTTGTTTTTGTTGGGTGGGAAGGGGGAAGGGGGGGAGGGGGGGGGGGAAGGGGGGAGGAGGAGGAGGAGGAGGGGGGGAGGGGGGGGGGGAAGGGGGGAGGAGGAGGAGGAGGAGGGGGGGGGGGGGCGAGAAGGGGGGTTAGGAGGAGAGGTGGGGAGGTGGGAGGTGAGGGGGGGAGGGGGGGTTAGGAGGAGAGGTGAGGAGGTGGGAGGTGGGCGGGGGAGGGGGGGGAGGGGGGGGAGGACGGGGGGGGGTATACTCATTCTCATGCATGGCCGTAGTCGTATGACCACGCCAAACGAGGGGGGGGGGGGCAACGGCGGGGGCGGGAGGCGGGACAGGCGGTGCCTGAAGCGTCGAAGGTCATCCGCACATACACCATACCCGATTGCGTCGTGGCCTCGCCTGTGAAGCCCGCTTTGTCCCGTGAAGGCCGATGATTCGTTTGTGCCCGACCTTGGGCGAAACAAGGGGGAAGGCCCTCGATGTTCTGCGTCTAGCTCTTATCTTTCTTTTTCTTTTTCTATTTTTTCCTTTTTCCTTTTTGTTTTGTTTGTTTGTTTATTTGTTTGTTTGTTTGTTTGTTTTTTTGTTTGTTTTTCTTTTTTTTATTTGTTTCTTCTTTTTCTTGCGTTTTGTCGCTTGCTCTCCCGGTTGCATCGTTCGGTTCCCGTGCGCCGTGTGGTTCTATCCGTGCGTCGTGTATGTCTTATCCTTGCGCTCGTTCGTCGTATGTCCTTGTGCGTGCCGCGTGTACACTCAATCGCCGCATACCCCCCCCCCCCCCGTTGGTGCTTTATGTTTTGCGTTTTTTGTTTGTTTTGGGGGGGGGGGGGGTTATTTATTTATTTTCGTCAGGGCGCATATGGCAAGCGTGAACGATTCTACAAGGGGGTCGACTTCGACGCCGCAGATAACACCACAGGTAATGATGGAAAACCGCAAACGCGAACGAAGATTGTTGATGCCCCGCCCCGACCGGTATGTAGGGCGCGCGGCATATAGAGGATAAGAGCAGGCAGGGGACGCTGCTTGAATTGCCGCGTACAACGAGTACTGCACAGCTGCTATAGCAACGGCAGCAGCAGCAGCAACAGCAGCAGCAGCAGCAGCAGCAGCAGCGTAGAGGAGTGCCGCTTAACTGCCGAGCATGTTCGCGCGCGTGCGACCTAGGGGCGGGGGGGGGGAAGGGGGTGTACTCGATATCACGCGTGGCCGTAGTCGTATGATCATACACCCTCGCATTCCTGCAATGCCGGGACGGACCCCGTCGGGGTTTCGCTGACTTCATAGGCAGACATTGCTTGCACCAAGCTTTTGCGAAGCGCCGTGAGGTGTTCGGCGAGTCACGTGAAGGGTGGACTGTATCCTACCGAGAAGTGCTTGTGAGGCGGGCTTGCACATGGATGACAGCGTCGAATCGATATACATATTTTTTTCCGGTGTGGCCACCTTTGGACAATTGTTGGGGGGGGTGGTGACGAAAAGGGGTGCAAACGGATGAACAATTGCCCCGTGCGAAGAATGCGTCGTGTTGACGTAGTGCGGCCGCCAGTGCATCACCCCGCGTAACCCTCTTCCTCCCCCGCTCCCGCCCGCGCCCCCGCCCCGCTCCCGCCAACCCCACGTCATTTTGTTCGGTCCGCGTTCGCGCGTTCATCCAACTCTCGGTTCGACTTGCGGGATCTCAACGAAGATTCAATCCGGCCGAAATCCCGCTTAACCCACCAATGTAACCAACCCGACCCGACCCGACCCGACCCGACCCGACCCGACCCGACCCGACCCGACCCGACCCGACCCGACCCAACCCAACCCAACCCACAACCCAACCCAACCCAACCCAACCCAACCCAACCCAACCCAACCCAACCCAACCCAACCCAACCCAACCCAACCCAACCCAACCCAACCCAACCCAACCCAACCCAACCCAACCCAACCCAACCCAACCCAACCCAACCCAACCCAACCCAAACCAACCCAATTCAATCCAACCCAACACAACCCGACCCGGCCCGACCCCAACCCCAACCCCAACGCGTTGTTGTTGTGCTCTTTTATAGCTACCTCTATGCGGAAGAGCCCGCCTAGGGTCAGGCCCGCGAAGCCGATGCTGTCCCCCTGCCTCCTCTCGGGAACGGCCGCAACGAAGGGAAAACCACGAGAAGAAGTCTGCGCTATCCGGCTCAAGGTGCTCTGCCAGTCGGCGGTCGCCGAGCTCGCGGCCGGGCGGAAGGGGGCGGGGAGGGGGGCGGTGGTTGAGTACCCCAACCTCCCGGACGTGGTGGAGGGGTTCATCTACCCCGACCTGTTCGGCATGGGCAGGGAGTTGCTGGAGGAGCACCTGCCGCATATGTCGGACGCGGCCAGGTAAACTTTTCGAAGAAACCTTTTTTCACCCTTTTTTTATGAGAACAGCGAAAAAAATACACATCTATATATATAGCATACCTGGTAGTATTTTTAGTGGTTTATCTCCAATATATGTGTATATATGTATATGTAGTACCTGCGCTGGTCGTTCGTGCCGAGATGTCGCAGGGTAGAAGTCGCGGAGACGTCGCTGTGATGAGGTCGCGGAGCGATGGCCCCTTGTAGCCGTCGTTACGGCCGACGTAAGCCGAGCAGAATTCTTCGTTGATATTTAGCAAGGAGGTGCTAGTGCTATTAATAGTGCTAGACTGACTCGGTGGGGGGGCTTTTTGTCACCCCAGAAGTCTGCGGCGGATTACGTATCTCCCGATAGCTATCTTCCCGAGGACGGGTCTACACCGTCAAATGACGTGGGACCGCTCGTGACCCGAGATTATGATATTGCTCGACCGGTGACGTGTCCTTCGCGCGTGCGTGTTACGAGATCTACGATATCTCCGACCCTGCCTTCCACATACCTGGTATATTATGCCTGGTATATGTGTACATGTCGTGTGTATAATGTACACGAATTCCGGGTAGTTTTGGTGCTAAACAGCGTGGGTACGGTTGGAAAGGGACTACTCAACGGCTTTTGATGGGAGTGTAGGCACGCGTCTAAGAACTGCAAACCACCACTTGTTTTTGTGCATATATTTGCACACTAGTTTCACGTAGTTTATCCCCAATAGATACATTGCATACCTGGTAGTAATTTCAAGTAGTGCATCTTCAGTATATATATATATACGAAGTATATATTGCGCACTAATTTGATGTGGTTTATCCCAAAAAATGTAGTTTCGGCTCGAAAGGAGTTCTAACGGCGTTTTTTGGGGGGGGGGGGGCGGTTCGGCGGAGCGGGAATACTCTGTGCGCTGCGTATGCTGCGTTTTTTTTATTCTCTGTTTGTGTTGGGAATTCCGTGGGCGCGTGATTTGATGTGACGAACGTGATTTTAAAAATAAAAGTCCCGCGCGCCTTTCGTTTCTTACCCCTTGCGTCCCCGGCGCTGTGACCGGCCGGCGCTGTTCTGACGCCCCGACGACGACTGTCGTGTGTGCACTGTGAGGCTGCACTCATTCTCATGCATGGTTGAAGTCGTATGACCATCCCTACCTACCGGGGGACGAAAAGTCGCGATTGCTGTTTTGCTTGGTCGCGTGTTAAACTGAAACACGTCTCTTTTCTGCCCCCTTCCTTCCCCCATCCCCCCGCCCCGCGCCGATAAACACGCCACTTTCCTATCCCCTCCCCCGTCATGCATGATAATTAGTACTCGGTTCCCCCCGTTCGACAAACACGCCGTCTTACTGTTTGCACCCCGCCCCCCCCTACGACTATGGCCATGCATGATAACGAGTACCCCCCCCCCTCCCGTGATAAACACACCAAATTATTGCTTCCACCCGTCCCCTCTCCCCCCCGCAATAAACATAAACATGCCTTCTTTCTGTTTCCACTCTACCCCCCCCCCTCCCTACCCCTACCCCCCCCCCCCCCCCCCTATTTCATATAGGTTAGGTTTGGCGTCGGTTAGCAACGACTCTGTAAAACATGCCGCTCACTACGTGAGTTATCACGCCATAGTAAATATGACCAAATATTGTTTGTAAAATAACGGAAGTATATAGGTTTTTGGGTGTACCCTAGGTTCTACCAGGTATTTAATATGGCCCCCTGTAATAGACAACCAGGGTACCGTTTTTTTTTTTTCGGCGATCGCCCACAGCTGGTTGTCGACTTAGTCATTAGTACGAGGTAAAGAACCTCTTCTACGCACAAGGGAATTGGTTGTATCACGTATTATTCAAGGTAAGGCACCCAAGACGCAGATACAAAGTACTCCCGTTGCTGTCTCTGGAAGTGCCTACACCGGAAGTTAAATTAACTCATTGAAGCTGTCATCCATATGCAAGTCCGCCTCACAAGTGGTTCTTAGTAGGATGCAGCTCATCCTCCATGCGACTCGCCGGACACCTCACGGCGTTTCGCGCTTGGTGCAAGCAATGTCCGCCTGGGTCGGTGAAAACCCGACATGCTCCGTCCGGCATTGTAGGGATGCGAGGCTCTATGGTCATACGACTACGGCCATGCATGAGATCGAGTACATATCTCCCCCTCACACCCATAAATATGCCTCCTTTCTGTCTCCACCCCGGCGGTTCTCGATGTGGTGCGCTGTCGGGGGGTTGTTTCCCCTCGTAACTGCGTGTTGACAGGATGTACTCCAAGTCTATGGCGAACCCGGAGAGCAAGTTTGCGGTCGGGATGGACGCGAGCTACAAGCACGTCATGGCGGAAAAGGCGTACCTGGAGGCCGCGGGAGAAGACGGGACTGGCGGACGTCTACAGGGAGCTGCAGGGCCTGCAGGCGTGGCACAAGACGGCGCCATAAACATAAAGCAGCAGCAGCAGAAGCAGCAGCAGCAGCAGCAGCAGGAGGAGGAGGAAAAAAGGGGGAACAGGAAAAAGCAAAGGCTATAGAGTGAAAGCCGAGGCTGAAGTAAAGCAACAAGTGGCAGAAACTGGAGCAGCAGCAGCAGCAGCAGCAGCAGCAGCAGCAGCAGCAAAGACACAAGCGGCAGCAGCAAAAGCGTAAACAGCAGCAGCACTGCGGCAATGGCAGCAGCGGCAAAAGCGTAAGCAGCAGCATTAGACGACGGCGACGATGACCCTGGGAGTCGAATTAAAGAAATCGAGAGGTATTTGGGGGCCAACGCCCCCCCCTCCCCCATATATATATATAGGTTGGGTTGGCATCGGTTGGCAACGACGCTGTAAAACATGCCGCTCACTATATACGTGAGCTAGACAACCAGGGTACCGTTTTTTTTTTGTTTTGTTTTGTTTTTTGCGGTCGCCCACAGCTGGTTGTCGAGTTAGATCATTTGTGCGAGGTAAAGAACCTTTACTCCGCAAAAGTGGGAATGATCGTATCACGTAGTGTTTAAGGTAGGTGCACAAGAGGCAGTTACATAGTACTCCCACTGCTGTCTCTGGAATTGCCTACATCGGAAATTAAATGAATTCATTGAAGCTGTCATCCATATGCAAGTCCGCCTCACAAGCGGTTCTTAGTAGGATGCAGCTCACCCTTTCATGTGACTCGCCGGACACGTCACGGCGCTTCGCGCTTGGTGCAAGCAATGTCTGCCTGGTCGGTGAAAACCCGACATGATCCGTCCCGGCATTGTAGGGATGCGAGGGTCGATGGTCATACGACTACGGCCATGCATGAAATCGAGTACGTCTCCCCTATCGAGTACCCCCCCCCCCCGCCATACCGTATACTAGAATCAGAGGCGTGGGACGTTTCTGTTTTGCGCCTTCGCAGAGGTCTCCCTACCGCGTATTTTTAGAAGCAGAGGCGTAGAACGTTTTTGTGTACGTCTTTTGCCGAGTGAGAGAGAGAGAGATCAGGAGATATTGATAAAGAGAAACAAATAGCAACCCACTATGGGAGCTATTTTGGTGACCAGGACTTGCCCCCCCCCCGCCGCTCCATCTTTTCGGTGACGATAATACTCGTTGCTGCTTGGTGATCTGTGAAAGCGATGCGCGTGCGCTCTATGCACTCCGGGGTTGCAGCGGCTTGCCCCCCCCCCGAGTACACCCCCCCCCCCCACCCCCCCCTGGCTTGATAGTCGTGATGTTGCAGGCGCTCGGCGGGTGATGGATGATGCGATACCCGCGGCGTTCTTTGCGTTCGGGGGTTGCCCCCCCCCCCCCCCCCCCACCCTTCATGCGAATCGCCGAACACGTCACGTTTCGCTTCGCAAAGCTTTGGTGCAAGCAATGTCTTGCCTCGTCGGTAAAAACACGACGTGCTTCCGTCCCGGCACTTGCAGGGATGCATGCCAGGGAGGGACTTTGGGCATACGACTACGGCCATATACGACATGAGTACACCCCTTGCCCCCCCCCCCCCACCGCCTCCTCCGCCCCCGGGCTGTTAGCCTTGGTCTATTTGGCGCGCGGCGTCGAAGCTCTCCCCAAGGGGTCTCCACCGGGGGGTGTTGCTATTTATAGGGGGTCAGGGAGGGGCGCGCGCCCCCCTGCTGGTTGCTTCGGAGCCCCCCCCCCCCCCCACCACCACCACCAGGAGTGCTCGGGGCGGTGCTCCAGCTGCCTTTTCAGCCCTCCCTGGTCTCAAGAAGAGGCTGTTGTGTGTGTCTTGCATGGTACAGGCAGTTCCAGTTGTAACTGGGAACGGTCGTTGTGAGAAGGGTTTCGGGACAGTGCGTAGCGGTGGTGGTAGTGGTGTTACTTGTACCCGCAGCTCGTTTTTTTTTTTTTTTTTTTGTGTAAATGAAATCGTGTAGTACGTGTTTCAATTGCCACTTTTTTTTGTTGTTGGTCATATTATTACTAAATATAATGGGGACCGGCGAGAGGTTCGGCTGCGGTTCGTGTTTGTGTTTGTTTGCTTTTTAGCTCTTTGTTTGCATCTGCTTTTTTTTTCTTCTTTTTTTCGGTGGGGGAAAGGGACGGACGCTGCCGCAGGAGCGCTGCTGCTTCTACACC